>OX276406.1:27316090-27822612 GCA_946251805.1 Cybosia mesomella
GAATAATGTAACATTCTAATGGTGAAAAAAATAATTGTAATCGGTCCAGTAGTTTCAGATCCTATTCAATGCAAACAAACAAACAATCCAATGTCAGATATTATTTAGAAGATTAAATCTAAATAGTTACGAAGTGATCTATCTGAATATTTTAACTTCTTAATGTTGAGGGGGTCCCGGAGTAACTCTGAGTATCTATGGTCCAAGTGTAATTTGTAAAATGTAAGTTCCCATGGACCCCCCAGGAGGTCCACACGGGGAGCACAAGTGAAAGGCACATATAATATATCAGATTTTAATAAAAGATTTTTGATTAGATTAGTATTCTGGGTAATATCTAGGTTGAATCTGTAAGCTTGTGTAACAGGCTCAGAGCTGGTTTATTGCTCTGAGGCAGTGGCGTAGCTAAGGGGGAGCGGCGGGGGCGGACCGCACGGGGTGTCACCTTTTTTGAGGTAACACCCACCCGGTCTCTCAACTTTAAGAACAATGTACAAACAAAAAAAAATCGCTAGCACAAAAACTTCTTTTTCGGGGATTCCTCCACTAGCACTAGCTCAGCTCTATGTATAATTCGGGGATTCCCGCAAAAGAGCCTGACGCTGCCGTGGGGGATTCCCCGTTCCATACTCGCGATCTTTGACATCTCAGTCGCAAAATTTCTCATTTGTTTCGTGACGTATGTTGTGTTTGGTTGGCGTGAATTGTTAAACGTGTATTATTCTATAGTGATAGATAATAACAAGTTGAATTCCTGAGACGAGCTCAGCCGAATACAAGGGATTTTCTTTTATTTTATCTTTTATCTTTTTTATATTTTTTCTTTATCTTGCAATGGTTCACCCCAGCACGAATCTATTACCAACTCGATAGCAATAGGGCTTTTCTAAAGAAAATCCCTGTCGACGTCGTCGTTGCCAATTTTCAGTCACGGTTTGGGTATGAAGGAGATGAGCTATCGAGTTGCTGTTTTCGGTAATAGATTCGTGCTGGGGTGAACCATTGCAAGATAAAGAAAAAATATAAAAAAAGATAAAAGAAAATCCCTTGTATTCGGCTGAGCTCGTCTCAGGAATTTTTCTTTATCTTGCAATGGTTAACCCGAGCACGAATCTATTACCGAAAACAGCAACTCGATAGCTCATCTCCTTCATACCCAAAACCGTGACAGAAAATTGGCAACGACGACAACTCGATAGCAATAGGGCTTTTCTAAAGAAAATCCCTAAAAAGTAGGTAGTGATAGATAATAGATTTTTTTTGTTTTTTACTTTCGAATGGGTGACACCACCAACTTCCGCACCGGTTGCCACCCAAGGTAGCTACGCCACTGCTCTGAGGTAACAGGATTTATTTAGTTTTTTTTTTAATAGGCATTGTTGTCAAATAGGAATATCTGCATACGTTAAGAAGTTTTACTGGACAAAAAGTGTCATGTAAGTCCCTGATGAGGTCTTTTATTTTGGCCAAGCCAGCAAAATGAAAGCTTTTGGTCGCGGAATATTTCCCAAAATCTTTCAGAATTTCAACTTCTAAGTATAATAAGTAGAAGCCTTAATAGCGCGATGCGTACATTGCAAATGGTGCATCCGTTTTTTATATTATTTGTGAAGAATACTAGTAACCGAAATTATTAATTAGAAAAGTTGTAGTGTACTAGAAATTGATCGCTATTCAATATGTAGATAGCATGAGGTATAATGATATTGCTATTTAAGTACCTATCTGAACCGTTACAGATGGTAAATGGTGACAATGCTTTGCAATAGTAATATTGCTTTATTGCATATTTAACGACAATACAGTGAACACTTAGTTTACGGAATGTGTGTGGTATATGGCACACGTCTGCCTATCCTTTTCGGGATATAAATGCGTGAGTACCAATTTTTACGCTTTGTTAAAATTTAAATTACAGGGCTTGAGTAGGAAAAGATTTAAATATATTTTTGATGTTAGATTTGAATATTTTCTAGTTAATAAATAATAATCAAGGAAGTGAGAGGAAAATGCTTCTATATAGGTGTACGACAAAATCGAGACGATGAGATGGTATTTTATAAAATATAGCTGTTGCCCGCAGCTCTGTCCGAATGGAATACTGAAATAGTCGCAAAATTTTCTGAAATTTATCAATTTGCTGCGCAATTTTTCTAAATTTCTTCCCTAAATTTCCCTTTCTTAATGTTTACAAAGTATTAAAAACTTAAAAAACGTACTTATTAATAAAATCGGTAAAGTCGTTCTCAAATTTGGTGTAACCAAGGAAAACGGATTAATTTTATACATATAGATTTCTTGCACATAAACGCAAGTTTTCTGGCGTGGATTCACTGATGTGGATTTCGTCTACCTACAATTCTTGAGCTAGTTTTTCTCAAATCCTCGTAGTTATTGGTACACATAATGTAATGGTGCTCATTAAAATCTGAACCCTAGATTATGTTATTTACACAAACAGCAAATGTCACGCATCGATAATTGAATGTCCAACAACCACGGATCGCCTCGTGTTAAACATTATCTAAAACATATTAATTGTTTTTATAGATATGTATCTGAAATTTGTTTATTTGTTGATATCTAATCCGGCATAATAGCGGGCAATATAGTCTGGGGATTCATATGACTGTCTCTCACTCTAGGTGCTGTTGTGATAAACTCAATATGAGATTGATAACACTACAGTTGGATTATGCACAGAAGTGATTACTTACGCAATTAATACAATCGATTTCTTTGAATTCAAATTGATCAGGGGGACATCTGAACACCAACGAAAGAGGCATAATTTAGGTACTCAGGGGGCTAAGCAAGATGAGCTTATAGTAATGCAGTTCAATTCAGCGGCGTTTAGGGATAGAGATAGAGCTATACACCGTGTATGCTCTATCTCTTTCCCTCGGCTCGGCTACCCAAAACCTAATTGTCGCTAAAGTCACTTCGGATTTCTTTTGGTCATTCGGAACGAGAGTCACGTGCCGTCTTTGGGCTCGATTACAGCATAAATACATTTCAAATACCAATTGCCCGAATTTTCATCTCGCAACTTCGTATGTAGGTACATTTCATGGTAGGCCTACAGGTTCAAGAATTTATAAGTGTTGATTTATATTTTAGCTTTTAATCTCGATTTTATTATCTTCGTAGTGACTGGTTAATATAATTGTGCGGAATTTCTAAATAGTTTTTCGTTTTATTAAAGATATAATATGTACTTTCTGCTATCCTACTTCAGTAACAGCCTGGGTCCCGATTCTGCTAATTTGTGTTAAAGTAGGTAAACCACTGTCATGCCACTGTAACTCTAGAAAATTCAATTTAATTGTAGACTTTATCTTTATACTGTTAAAATCTGTAATTAAATGAAGAGAGTTCATGAGACTTTTGCACTCTACAAAATGCCATTTAATTTGGAACTTTAAGTAACATTTTAAATTAAAATTCAAATAAAGTCTAAGATTAAATAGCATTTTTTAGAGGGTCAGCGGAGTGACAGTGTCTTGCTTTTACATAAAATAACAAAATCGAGGCCCTGGTGTGTTTTTTGGACGATTACCTTACTTTCCCGCGACACTTCAAACAATGAAATTCATAATTTTGGTCACTAGACAGATTTTTCTGTAATGTCATTATTGGTCGAAGAGATGCGAAAGACATTAATTTAGAGTGCCATCCTACAAGGGCTGCTGAGTTCTGATCAAATAAATACTACCTTGTGGTCCAAGAGCCCGTGAATGTTAGACGTCAGTATAAAGGCTGAAAACCAATGCGCAAGCGCAAGGTGAAAATTACGTACCTATAAAATAGGTGCTCAGAAACGTTACAGTGGAAAATGTAGGTGATTGAATGTAAATGATTGATGCTACGCCAGGGAAATATAAACAACTGCTCTAAATATTTAAGTAAGAAAATTTCAAACCTTTTTAAACACCTTTATTGCTTGTATCGTCTCAGAGCCAGCATGACTCAAGGTTCCTAACAACCTAACACTCACAAATGATTTAATTTTGCGCAGAGTTTTGAGATTTTATATTAAGACTGTCTAGGTCTGGCGGCTACGGGTCCTTGCTCTATCTGCTGGCCTACCGTGAAACGTTCATCCGAAATTGCGGGCCGGCACAAAACACGATCAAAGTGTAATTTAGGTACCATGAAGTTATTCGGATTTCGTTCTTTTTAGGTTTCTTTCAGTCAGGTTCCGACTATACCTAGTAGTATCCCGAATGAAGTATGTTCAGGAGTGAATCAACATATCAACGGGGGTTCTCTTTACAATATATTTCTATTAAAAAAATGGTAGATATTACCTATAAAACTTTGTATTAGGTATATTATGTTAACCTTTCGACGTTTTGAAATAAGTCGTACTATCGTGTTTAAATTTTTGTTTGTCGGTTTGTCAAAAATCGCAAATTTTGCGGTTGCGGCTCGTTTCATGGTAGCGTTTAAGCCGAATTAACTGTCACTTGCCGTCTTCGGCCCGAGTGCGTTTCATGGTACCGATTGCCCGAAAATTCGGTCCTCTGTAGCGGATACGTTTCATGATAGGCCTACAATCCTTTATTTTGAATCTAAATTTCAGTGCTAGTTTGAGGCCAGAAACAAATTAACTCGGTACAGAACGGCTTCATACGACAAATGAAAACGCACTCAACGCAGGCGGCAACCCTCAACTGACGAGGAGATTGAACTATCTTGAGATCCCCGTAAGCTGATATTTGTCAACGTGTGTGTGAATTATCGCTCTTGGAATAAAGCCCTCTGCACTTATTATTTTGTGTCTTAATTATGCTAATTAGCCCGATGCAGTAGAAGTTCACAGCTCCATTTTTAGTAAGTTCTTAATAAGTATATTGACGACATGATTGTAGCTCGAATTGCTTTCATAGCTTGTAAGTAAATTTCATTGTTATTTATCGTGATGTATGTAATGAAATGCGGGACATTATAAACAGTTTCATGTATGCATGTTGGCATTGTTTATGCATATTCATTGTATGAATAACAAAGATATGCGGAGCAATATAATACTGTATTAATAATTTACATACCATACATTGGCCTTACTCGACATTAAGTTGTTGCATTTTATATAGAAATTGTACAGAAGATGCTTTTCCTAAATTTATGTGTAAATAGGTAGTAAATGAATATATAGTAATTATTTTTATAGTTTTATTTATTCCCACCACGAGTGTCCGGCATGCTGACTTTGTAGTAACAACATTAGATTTAAACCAAGGCAGTTGGTCTATTTTTTGACAACCCTACTTACTAGAAGACATTATTTTGTATAAGTATAGTCAAAAGCAGCAGTAAATAAATCATTGGCAGGCCTTTAAAACTTTCTCTGGGTAAGCGCTTAGAACCCTCGGACCACGCCAATTCCATTCAGATCACCAATAAATATTGTAATACCTACTGCGAAATTGGACTAAACCTAGTCCAATTCACCCCACTAAGACACAAGTAACTATTTCACTACTATATTCACCGCTAAGAAAACCCCATTCATTGTAGCGCCACAGTTCCTGAACATACCACTCGCCATCTCTAGAAGTATCGGGATCCTCGGTGTCGATATGTCCAGCGACGTCCAGTTGGCATCGAAGAAACTTGGAGTGCCCAACAGGGCGAAGCAGTTCTTCACTGCGAAGCAAAGACTTCTTTTCTATAAGTCGCAAATCCGGCCCCACATGGAGTACTGCTCTCACCTTTTTGCCGGGGCACCTGCAAACCAAATTGACCCCTTCGACTCGGTGCAAATACGGGCTCTGAGGATCGTCGACAATCCCATACAGGTAGTGTAGAACCTCTCAGCCTTAGGAGAGATTTTGCCTCTCTGTACGTGTTGCCTATACGATGGTGGTTATTAAGAAAAATTGTCTGATATTAATGCCCACGGCCTCCTTTTTGTCATGGCACCGCTCGCCACAGACAGGGAATTCATCCTCACACGTTGCGTACGGAAACAGTGCGTAGTGAGGTATGTATGAGAGGCACTTCATTCCGTGCACCCTCAGGCTGTGGAATGATCTCCCTGCTGTGGTTTTTCCAAGCGACTACAATATGGGGTTCTTCAAGAAGGGCATTAGAAGGTTTTTACAGGGTCGACAGCGCTAGTGTGACGCCTCTGGTGTTGCACACGTCAATAGGTCGCGGTAACCGCTTGCCATCAGGTGGGCCGTGTGCTTGGCTGCCGCCTAAGTGGTATAAAAAACAGGCAATAAATATTGACTATCTATCTATATACCTACTATAATAAAATTGTAAATTAGGTGTTTGTAGAACTCACCCGGCGCGCCGAGCCCGTAACATGCTCGCCGCGCGTCGCAGACGATTCAGGTGCCGGGGGTCGCTTAACGACCTCCGTCCTCCATGAGCGCAGGCCTGGGGGTGGCAGGTGAGGCCGCCTGTCACCCCAGCAGAAGCAGGCCGGGACGGTGGGGCGACTAGCGCCCCTCCCCCAAACCGGGGCAAGACGGGGACACCGTGGTTCCCATACCCGAGGGGGCCATCTTGAAACCGGAGATCAGGGTCAGTCGGGGTACGAGGGATATGCTCTATGGGCAACCTTACACCCCGGCGTCTGTAGACCCGAGACGGCGTGCGGTTTTAGTCGGTTCAAACCCGACATAACCGCCCCCGCTGGCCGGCCCACATCATGGTAAGCGAATGCCACACTAAAATGTAAAGCATTGGAGAAAGGCATTATTATAAGTATAACTCCAGTTACATTTGCAGATTTGCGATTGAGAGGTCCACCTCTCAATCGCAAATCTGACTCCTCGTGCTTAGTATTAACCTGCAAATTATTGATGGATTCATAAATAAAGAAACATTTGCATGAGTTAAGGTGGAAAAAAGAAAAACTAGCACTGCGTCCATTTTTTTTTATTGGTAACACTGAATATCTTCAAAAGCAACACTTAATAAAATAAAAATATATAGGGATATATAATGTAAGGTAGTAAGGTTACACTTATATATATTTATTTCGGGGACTAAAACGACCTCAATTGCAAACTGGGAAATCTGCTTATTGACGGAAGTGACTCTGGCGAATCTTTCCTCTCGGGGTTGGAGGGAGTCAAAGTGTACTCGCTCTCGGAAAACCTACTATAAAAGTAACAGGAGAAGTAGAAGAACAGATCAGGACTACAAAGAGCGAGTCTGGAGTACGGAAAACTAATTTTCTATACAATTGCGTTTCGTTCGTTGTACGCTTGGCGAAAGTTCGATAAGCTTACAAGGAACGAAACGCAACTGTTTAAATGGCGTTTGTATTTTGTTTGAATGAGTAAAACGTCGTCCTGACAACGAAATTAGTGGCTTTTACATGAAGTATCCGATCCGATTGATTTTAATATGTATTTGATAAATTATGGATGATCCCCACAAGTCATCACCGCAAACGTCTGAAATTAAGGTCAGTATTTTGAATTCAATGATTAATGAAGAAGAAATCAATCGCGCGGCCAGATATTTATAATACGATAAAAATAGTTTCGAGATGCATAGCTGCAGCGCCTTACCTACCTCAGTTAAACGTACCCTTGATTTATGTCTAGCTAGTAATCAGATATATAAGAAGTCCATTCAGGAATTCTATGAAATTGCCTGCAGACGATCCATGTAAGGGCGCAGAATGTTACATCGTTTATTTATATTTTTTATTTATTTTTAGAACATTCTTCCGGATGTCGTGCATTCTCAACACATACCTACTACTATAGGGAGTGCTGCAAATGAACCAGACGCAGCTACACAAAGAAGTGATATTACTCAAGAACACTCAATTTCACACGATGACGACGACAGTAAAACTGAATCTATATCGGAACATATTCCCTCCAAAATTGAGTATTCTACTGACTCAGACAATGTTTCGAAAACCCAGGGCCTTCTCAAAGTTGAAGCTGAGCAGGAGAAAGTATCTAAAGACAGTTCACTGACCCATGATCCTCCCCTTCTTGATTTATCTGGCAGTGACAACAATAGTGTGCTAGAGCCTAGTAAAGGTAGCTTGTCATTACCTTTAGACGTAAACGCTATTTCTGATATACACTTATTAAGTGAAGAGAGCCCTGCCAATTTAGTATTGTTGTCTGACGGATCTAAGGAACTGCCTGAGAAGTCACATTTATCTGATGAGAAAGTTGAAGTAAGTGAGTATAACTCACCAAAACTCTCCCCCAAAAGTGATAACTATCAGGACTCATTAAATGAAGGATCGAGTAGGTCATCAGATCCACCGCACAATTCTGGTGATAATTCCAATAAATCAGATTCTCCAGAAAAACATAGTTCTGGATCTGAAGAGATAATAAAGTTAGATATAAGAGGTCAGGCTGCTCCGAAATTAACTTTTCCTGCTGCGAAAATATTCTTTGGATCACCTCCTGAAGGTGCTACTATTATTGAACCAAATGTAGAACAAATACCTGTTTTCTCAAATTTATTATCACCATTTCTTGTTGGAGCTGGAGATAGCATGAAAGTTGAAGAAGTATTTGATGACCAGGAACAGTATGAAGAGCCATCTCCAGAATCATTGCAAATTTCACCAAATAAACTCAGCCTTTCTAGCGAAAAGTCATTGCAATTATCACCTGATAAGCAAAGTAGCTCAAGTGATAAATTCGAAACAAACCTGTTAGTAGAAGAAATAACCATTGAAGAGGAAATAAAAGAGGTGGAGGGTGATAAACCTGATGAAAATTCTTTACCAAAGTCTATACCACCAGATGAGACTATGTCTTATAGCACGTTAACTACAGATTATAAAACAATTTGTGAAGAATATCACTTGAAGGTAGCTGTTGTCCACAGTTTTTGTTTGTGCGTGTGCATTGGCTTGATGTTACTCTGCTTGTTGTGCCTGCTTCTAATATTCATGGCATGCTATGTACTAACAATCTATAGGACACATTTCCTCATTTTCGAGAGCATTGCAAAATACTTTGTTTATGTTTAAGTTTGATCTAATCATATTCTTGTTCTTTTTTGTTTTAATAAATGTTTTATGTCATTCACTGCTTTTGAAAATGGTTGAATTAACATTTGTTTTTAATATTATTCAATTAGTATTGGCAATAATATGATTTTTCTTGCCATAACAGTCTTAGTTTATGTTTTAGTTCATCCTTTATGATACCAGCAATTAATAGGCAAGAAGGTTTGATTTATACACTGAACTTTTGATTCTGTATTTGACATTTGTCTATTTTTATTTGACATGATGACATAAGTTCACTTTATACCAGTCTAAGCTTTATACAAACTTTATTAAAATATTTACTGAAACTTGTACTACTGAAATACAATGACCTTTGCCACTATAAAAGGAATCCTAAGGAACTATGTATGTGCAAGTTTTCATCAGTAAACATATTCTAAACATGGTTATTCTCTTTTTTTTGAGATATTTGTATAGATATATAATATTTACAAATGATTGAAATTGTCATTCAGTGGAGACATTCAATGCTTTTTTATGTTATTATTATGCCTTTTATGCTTTCATGTGAATGTGATGTGTATTCAACGCTTTCTGTCTTTCAGCTTGTGCATTTGGAAGCTGCTATTACACAGCGTGATGAACTAATTGAAGAACTGACCGTCTCATTACAGCGCTCAGTCCGTGAACGAGATGACCTTAGATATGAGAACAATCACCTTACGAATGAAGTGTCGAACTTACAACATGCAATAGCAGAAAGATCTCATTCAGAAAATGATACTATTAAGGGACAGATTTCTGACTTCATAAAGTACCAAAGCTTTATCAAGGATGACAGTACAAAGTTCTACTCGGCCATCATGAGTGGAGGGTCCTCTTTGCAAAGCTCAAATGGAGAGAAAGACATAGATAGAGAAGAGATTGTCATCAACCATTCTAAATCTGACTTGCGATCTTCCAATGGCTCAGATGAGTTTCAAACTGGCTTTGAAAATAAGCTATCCATAATTATAAGCAAGTTTGAAAACTACCTTGAAGATAATGTACGGAATAAGCTCAGGGAGAGTTTGATTCAAGTATTATGTGATGAAATAGGGAAGATGAGGATTGACAATGACACTGAAATTAAAGAGATAGAAACTCAGATGCAGCAAGACAAACAGTCTTATACTATAGAGACACAACGATTGAGAGAACTCCTCACGTCGGTGAAAGCGGGCAATGTGGATATTGAGGCGTTAAGGCAGGAGCTTGATGTGAAGCACGAGAAGGAGATGGAGAATTTGAGGACTTATTTTGAGAAAAAATGTTCTGATATGGAGAGAAGGTGAGTCGACAGATTTGATTTTTTTAGCAAGTTTTCGCAAGTTGTTGAAGTTTAAAAACAGCAAATATAATATTAATAAATAAATAAATATTCTATGATATTCTACACAGCGATTTGTAGACTCAAAGTAAGCATAGTTTAACTAGCTTGTGTTATGGGTTCCGAATGCGGATAAATATACTTATATACTTTTTTTTTTTGTAAGTGATACATAGACACACCCAGACCAATGCAAAAGTCATGCATATAAATATTTGCACTGAGCGGGAATCAACCCGCGCCCCTGTCGTAGCTGTTGAATGCCCTACCGCTACGCTACAGAGGCCGTCAAAAATGATCTATGATATTAACTACTTTAAATTTTGAGTAATATGCATATCAACCATCAACCATGGATATAATATTGAATTTAATATAAGAATTATGTACCTTTTTTTTTTTTCTTGCGGAAATCCCTTCGGATACCGCCGGCCGTCGATACCCGCCGGCCAGCGGGGGCGGTTATGTCGGGCTTGAACCGACTAAAACCGCACGCCGTCTCGGGTCTTCAGACGCCGGGGTGTAAGGTTGCCCATAGAGCATATCCCTCGCACCCCGACTGACCCTGGGCCATCTCCGGTTTCGAGATGGCCCCCTCTGGTTTGGGATCCACGGTGTCCTCGTCTTGCCCCGGTTTGGGGGAGGGGCGCTAGGCGCCCCACCGTCCCGGCCTGCTTCTGCTAGGGTGACAGGCGGCCTCACCTGACACCCCCAGGCCTAAATTCTTTTTTTTTTAAGTACAATAATTTTAATTATCCTTATATTTTAACTAACCAAAGTTGTGTTCATGCAACTCTATGATTCCTAGAGAAAAATGTAGACCTGAAATTGGAATAGTCAACTTTCTGGATATCAGTAAATGCTTATTAAATGTTTTGCTAACCATTACATATATGGAGTAGTTAGAGTGAAATTGTTCACAAAGGTATGGTATAATATAAGTTACTAATAATATATTGTCATCTTTGTTACGCATCCAAGGCCGAAAAAGGGGTAAGTTGATCAGAAAATCTTTCGTATGGAGCAATATGTTTATTTATTTTTATTTATTTATTTATCCAAATGTTCTGTTTGACTCTATTTTTTAAATCACTGACGTAAAAACGACGAAGTTTGGCGTGTCTGTGTGTGTGTGAAATCGTAGCTCCCGAAGGGATGAATCGATTTGGATTGAGTTTTTTTTGTCGGGAGTGTTCAAAGTTATGTTGGGGGTTTTTAAAATTTTTATTTTTTATTTTTTACTGACTATACTGGATATATCTAAGGACTTGTCAATACAGCATATAATTGAACTTTATTTCATACAAGAGAAAACAATAGATAAATAATAATTAAGAGTATACATAGGGGTTTTTTAACATTCGGTTCACACCAATATGTTTTACAAAAAAGGAGCCAGTTCAGCGTAATGCCAGGCACAAGTACCTTTTTTTTTTTTTTTTTTTATCGTGCGGAAATCCCTTCGGATACCCCCCCGCCAGCCGGCGGGGGCGGTTATGTCGGGCTTGCACCGACTAAAACCGCACGCCGTCAAGTACCTGGCGCTGGTTTTCAACTGACTCCTATGTGGAGGACATCCGACAAACATATATTATGAGCTCTTAAAACTTAATACAAAAACAAAAAAAAAAGAAACACAAAAACATCAATAGAAACAAAAAAATAAATAAAAAGCAAAACAAAAAATCTAACATCGAAAACAAAAAACAAACAAACCGCCAACCCCAGCCGTTCCCCGCCGTCACTCCGAACTACTCTATTGAGATTGTTGCCTATACCTCGCCTTCATCATCATGATAACTAATTCTAGCAACCTTAATAATGCAGCTAGAACTGTTTTGATCTAATTATTAGATGTGATTTTTTTTATTGGTTATTTTGAAAAGTAATATAATGAAGCAGTATATGCTGTGTCCAATGACTACTAGTATACTACTAGACAAGCAATTTAGAATAAAAAATGTGTCGCGATTCGGGGGGTGAGGCGGGAGTGGAATCCCTCCCCACTCATGGAACGCAGAGACTAGATACATGAGTTAATCAATTTTGACGCCTATCGGTATGAGCATAGCCTGCATTTTTGAAGTGTCATCTGTATGTCAGCTACAAAAAGTTCTGCGGCGCTTAATGGCTTTTCGCGATACCAATTTTTTATTTGAATGAAATTTTGAAGATATTATTTTGCTAACTTTTCCTATAGATTTAAGTGAACAACCAGGACGGGACTTGAACCTGCGACCCGTCCCTTACAGGGGGAATTCTCCGAGTTAAATATATAGGAAAAGTTAGCATAAGTTCAAAATTTCATTAAATTATGTGACTGACTAATCTAAAAGCAATGTTTAAAAATGGTTGTCGAACATCATTCATTGTTTCCGTGGTTCATAGAAATTACGGTAGATGGCTCCAGCGGCGCCAGCGGCGGAGAATTTCGAATATCTAGGATATGTCCAGGTAGCTCAGTTGGTCAGAGTATTCTCCCTGTAAGGGGCTGGTCGCGGGTTCAACTCCCACTCACACACAGACATTCACTTTTTCAGAGTTAAATGTATACCAAAATTTTTGTTCGGCACACTCAGTGTACTAGTATACATATAAGGCATTGGCTATGTCCTCACTGGCAGTGGAAGGGGTTGCAGCTGTGTGCGGTGTGTTGCAGCTACTCGGAGGAGGTGTGGCGAGGCAAGTGCGCGTCGCCGCTGGGCTCTGCGTCTTCGCTGGGCGACGCGGGCGGCGCGGGCGACGCCGCGCGGCGGCGCACGCGCAGCGCCGAGTTGCCCTCGCTCACTCTCGAGGTGTGTGATACTGTTTTCATTCTGGGACATTATACTAACGCTATCTAGATTCAAACTAAGCATAGCTTGTAATATGGGTTCTAGCATCGGATTAACATAACATACTTCTTTTTCGTAAATTCATACATACATAACAATTTTTGGGACCAGCTGCCTCAGCGTGGCGGGGAAGCATTATGTTTCTTGAGTCTCTTGGACCAATAAATCGAATCGTTTCATTTGTCAAAGAGACTCGAGAGATACGCCGTGTACCGTGGACTGTCCCGGCAAAAGGTCCGATTTGATTTATAATCCTCTTTTTTTTCCAGCTTATTTCTAATAGGGTAATAATAATAATTTAATTCTAATAGTAATAATTGTCCACGAGTATTTAGTTGACTCTAATCAGATTGTTTTTCTTAAATTAGTATATTATAATAAGCTATTTACTGGTGTTTGGCTCAGTGTAAATAAATGGATTCTCATCATTCATCAAAGCCTTAAGCCACATTTTCACGAGACGGTTTCCTGCATGAGCTAGGCCCACATTCACCCCGTTTTACGGGTACCCGATTTTAGGACGGAACATTTATTACATGTTGAATTATTTGTGAGAACCTTATAACACTTAGGAAGGTAGATATACATATAAATATGTAGTTTCTTCTTATTTCTGTAAGACACATAAAATGGTCACAAATTTACCGCCCATAAGATCTGCCGCCCTCGACTCTAGTCTACTCAGGCCGCTGATAAATTCGCCATAGACATTGTGTAAATGGGTCATAGTGTAGGCAACCGTCTCTTGAATGTACAGCCTCGAAGTGAAACCTGGACCATTGCTGAAAGCTTACTCCTTATTCGAATCAGCAGTTCATTCCTGGACATCATACAAGGTGGCGGGCAATGTCAACTTTTCTCAATAATAACACAAAATCGTATTATGTATTACGAAGAAAAGTTACGTAATACATATTTTTCAGTCTACGCAGCTTGAGCAAGCACTGAAACAAGCTTGTAAGAAGTATGAACAGCAACTGGAAGAGCTGAAAGCGGAACATGTGGCCTACGTGAATGAGTTGCAAGCTGCGAATAGAGAAACTGTTGCTGCACTTGATGAACAGGTATTTTTTCAAGTGATATCTACTCAGTTGAGGAATGACGCGTCAGCCGGAGAAGCAACACTGTTTTTTGTCATAGCACCGCTGGTTTGACATGAAGCCTAGTGGCTGAGGCGTTGGAATTACGGTCGAGAGGACCAAGGTTCGATCGCTGGCTCACTCTTAACATTTGAGTGATGGAGGGATGGAGGGATTATGATGATTAAAAAAATACACATGTAATTGTTCAAGTTTTCACTTCTGTCGGCACTCCCGAGTGCTACTGCCTTTTTTTCTTTTATTCCCTCCTCGCCTTGCAAAGTGGCACCGAGTTACAACTTTGATGTGATCATCATGGCGTCAGTCCTGGTAGCATCCAAAGCTTGCACTTTGGCGCCCGATTTCCGCTCTCCTACTCTTTCTTAATTTGGCTTAACTGTGCTTTTGGGGGAGCAACTGCCGTCTGAGCTCCTATAAACCCCGAGAGGAAAACCTGCACCAGGTCCTGGGTAGTCAATTCGCAGATGTAGCTTGCAGGTAAGGTGTTGTGCCCTGAAGATCTTCGAAAAAAAAAACGGAAAAGAAAACACTTAGGTGGCAGATACGCACACGGCCCTCCTGATGGGAAGCCCTTACCGCGGCCTATGGACGTGTGCAACACCAGGGACGCCTTATAAAAAGTCTTAGTTTAACTAGGCTGTTTCACCACCCTGGGTTTATCCTTTCGAGGGCTTACCCGGGGTGCCTGGCAATGGACCGTGTGGTTTTAGGCGCTCCGATTCCGACACACTATCGTCGGCACCGATGGGGTGAATCCCGAGGGGGTTTCCACACGTAAAAAAAAAACGGCTGTTTCATCATCTGATTATTTTCGCAGATAACCCAACTAAAAGCGCATATCCAAACTGCTGAGAACACCGAAGCGAACGTGTCCCTTTATCAACAAGACATAGACTTGGAACTGGAAAAGGTCAGAGCTACCCTCATGTTTGTGATAACGGCAGAATGTGTGTCCATGTTAGTGTTGTGATAATCTATGTTTCGATTAATCGATGCTGTGTTAATCGATGTTGTGTCCGTTAACTTTGTGTTGCTTATGAATAACCGTAAGAAGCTCAAGTGTGGCTGTGCGCTTATCGAACTATTGTAAAACAATTAAATTAATAAATAAAATACTCTACGATATACTACACAGCGCTCTCTAGACCTAAAGTAAGCATAGTTTAACCAGCTTGTGTTATGGGTTTTAGAATGCGCATAAACATACTTATAAAAATTTTTTTTTTGTAAATACATAAATTACATAGAAACACTCAAACCAATGCAAATATTCATGAACACAAATATTTGCACCGAGCGGGAATCGAACCCGTGTCCCCTGTCGTGGAGTCGAATACACTACCGCTACGCCACAGAGAATACCTTACAAATATTTTTCAGTTTGAAAGCGTTACTGTCGATATTATTGATTCTTCGAAGATTATGAATATTTCATAAATCATGACAGAATATTAATCTACAAACGATCGTATATTATCGATTATCAAGTCTAAGTACTTTAACTTATTTTATTATGACGATTTTTTTCTGTTGAATTAATCACTCAGCTTACTGGCCAAGAACAAAATTGACAATTTCAGCAATAAATTGTTTAGGTATTTAAGATAATTTTAGTTTGTGCATATCACACTTATTATAAATACATACATCAAAATAACACGGCCGGTCGTGTTGTATATTATATATTTTCTCTTTTGACATCATAATCGACATTCTGTAAATGTACGACTCTAAATCTAAAAAAAAAACACACTTTTTAATTGATTTTGAATCTATTTATAGCGGGTCTGGCGTAACACTTGATGGTAAGTGACAATCAGCCCACATGAATATAAGCAACGACATTGTATCTTTGAGACAGCATTTTAATCGGTCTTGAAGTTGCATCCCTTGTATAAGAAATACATTATTTACATATAAAGTTTGTTGGTATATCTCACAGATTTATAATAGGTTAGATACCGCATATGCTTAAAATAATATAAAAATCGAACGTGTAATTTTTTCTCCACCACAGTCCATTTAATGATAATGTTCACTATAAACAGAATCGTTTAATTCTCCATAATGTAGTCTAGAGCCAAACCTACACTCGACGGAAATGCCGTCGCGGATCTTCCGCGTCGGAACGCTAATAAAAGTTATTACAAATAAATGACGATGATGATGGGTCGTTCCGTCACGTCATCATTTGTATGCAATAACATTCCGTGCGGTAGAACCGCGAAAGAATTTCCGTTAAGTGTAGCGTAGGCCTAAGGAGCGCGGAAAGTCGTGGACTACAGCAGTTCGGCGACATGCTGGGATGGACGGATTGTGGTATCCAGCTTACTCTTAATCTATGATATATATCTGCGCCGGACAATATTTATATGTATACTTGACAAGCAGTTCAGAACAAAAAGTATGTCACACTTCGGGTGTGAGGCAGGAATTGGAGAGGGGTACGGTACGCCTCACCATAGATAAATAATTTTGGCACCCTTACTCTACAGATGACAGATTATGATTTCATATATTTTTTTTATATAAAGCATATTAGTAACTGAATTACTAATAGTCCCCCTAAGCTAAGCTTAATTGCTTGTGTTAGGAGTGGGTTCGCGTCGGTAGTGTAATGGCCAGGATTCGAACCCGGGACCTCTCGATCATCGGGTCGACTCCTTAACCACTAAGCTACCGACGCTTCAATAAATTTAATATACTCTGTAGCTGTGACAGCAATAAAAATGTGGCGCCAAAGTTGTGTACAGTGGCGTCCAAAAATCTAAACCAATTTTTTGTTCCGAACAGCCAGTCTAGTTTATATAGAAGTCATTGGCTTCGGACCACCAATTTCCTTTGTCCTTACTAATTATTGTTGTGTAACTCGACAGTTCAATTTTAAAACCTAGTATTTGGTAATCACTAATTTCTGTGAGTTTTTGCTGGCCTAGTATGTGGAGAGTGGTCTATAAGGTCGAAAATCGTATTTGAAAAATATCAGATACAGTTTTAAAATTGGACAGCCGAACTGCATGCAGGGGAAAGACTGACAAGCTTACGGTGGCTTGTGGTTACCTATCCTATGGCGTCTATGGCTCACAACCTTACTTCTAGGTCATTAACGGATCGAGCCACTGAACTGTACATATCACGGATTAATATCACCTTTATGTATAAAGCAAAAAGGGTCTAATTTTCGATAGCACATTGTAAATATATCATTGGATAGGGGGTGAATATGAATAGTTTTTCTATGGCTATTTCTGAATTAAATCTGGGATTAAAAAATGTTATTTACCTACGTTAAAAGGGTTTATTTATCCTAGTTAGGAATTTCTGAACATCTCAGTTTTACAATATTTTAGTAGGAAATTTATTAAATATTATAAATTCATAATTCATTCAGTAATAATTGTATTATGTATTAATATCCTTATCGGTGGCCAGTCCAAAGTTTTGGAGAACACTTAAAACTTCGGACACCTGATTATAGTCAGCCTGAAAAAAAAAACAAATTAACCAAGTATGGTTAGACTAGAAGACTCTTAAAAAATATTTCTCCAAATCCATAAAAATACAGCACCACTTTAGTAAAAAGTAACTATTTTTATTCACTCCAACCTATTCAATCACTTATTAAACTTCTGTCTCTCTCCTGCATGCTTGGAATGCCACTAACACGCTCGTGTGTGAATAAACATGGCGGTGACGTCACGACACAACATGGCGCCCGTAGAAGATGGAGACACAACTCCAACAGAGACTGGACGAAGTAAGGGATGAGGTCAGACAGGAGGTCGTGAACCATCTTCAGGAACAGTTGCAGGTATGTGGTAAAGGTTCTATGGCATTTTGAGGAATAATAAATGTTGTATATAACTTACTCATGAATTCACATAACATAACTTCACGCCTGTATCCCCGAAGGGGTAGGCAGAGGTGTATTACACACCCACGACTCGCCAGTTATGTTTAGGTCCCAATGTAATGTACTCATGAATTCATTTAAGGAAGTCTCCGTACAGGCACAAGGAGGAACTTACGACCAGGGGTCTACCATGAAACGTATAGTCAGCATAAAAAGAAGATGAATATTGCACTCGTTACAAACTTAAAAATCTGTCTGAAAATTATTATTAATTACATTTTAATCAAAATATAAAAATATTTCAATAGGGCTAGTTAGATAAACAGCATTTACTTTGTAATTATGAAAAAGTTATCAATAATAAATTTGGTAGATTTTAATCTGCTGCTTCTATTACATGTATAATAGCGTGATGATATATAGGGCAGTTTATGACCATACCCTAAAAGAATGTTCATGCAAAATTTCACCTGAATCTGTTCAGCCGTGTTCAAGTGATGCTCGGACATCGATAATAAAAGGTAGAAAAACAGACAAAAATTCTAAAAAAACATTTTTGCCACCGGTGTCGTTCCTAGAACACCTAGCAATCGTTTTTTTGAAAAAATATTCAATGTACAGTTTTCATCTCGTTACGATTTTATTACATGTATAGAACGGGCACGTAAAGAATGAAATATAGGTGATATAATAGTAGATTGTGACACAAGGGTTGAAAGTCAGCCATTTCACCCGAGATATTTCTGGCGCTCGAACGAAGTGAGAGCGCCAATAGTTTGAGGGTGAAATGGTATTCACCCGAGGTAAACACTCTACTTTTCATTTCGACTATGTGAGGAAATTATAATACTACACACACATTTAATGAAACAGGGATATGCTCTATGGGCAACCTTACACCCCGGCGTCTGTAGACCCGAGACGGCGTGCGGTTTTAGTCAGTTCAAGCCCGACATAACCGCCCCCGCTGGCACGCGGGGGGGGGGGGTATCCGAAGGGATTTTCGCACGATAAAAAAAAAAGTATATTGATTATCAGTTAAAATTTAAAGTAAAATTAGAACAATTTGAAAATAGATTATTAACAACAGCTTTAGCCTGTTCTTTAACCCCATCGGGAGTTAAACTAATATCCATGCCAATCACTTTAACACAAGGTATTTATTTATATTGAATCTCGTTTTCCCGCTAATTCTTTAGCAAACTTAAATAGTTTTTTTTTTAAACTGAAAAAATGTTAAAATTCACGTACATACCTACTGTCACCATTCGAAAAGTTTTGAAAATCGAATCTATTGGTTACATTGTAAACGAGTTGGTCACGAGATGTGCATTTGGGCGGCCATGTAAAAAAAAAAGGTCATAATATCAAGGCATTATGACGTACCTAATTAAATTATCATGGATTCCACGGCAAAACTTAAAATTAAAAAAAAAATACTTTCCACCCTCGGGATGAAATAAGTTACTTTCCACCCGGCTATCTACCCATGAAAATTAAACTTTCCGAACAGGAGAGATAAAAAATAAAATTGTAATCATGACGCTTATTCAAAGTTACTTCTTCGGTTTCGTAGCTATCCGTCAATTCATTTATCTTTCTTGTGCTCAAAATATTTACAAATACAAGTACCGTTACCGGAATACACATAAATAATTTATGGACCGTAAATTACTGGAATATGTATCGATATATGATACTCTTAACCTATATTTTTATTTATATGCGGCGTAAAGAGACTTCTTGGAAGCCATTTTGACGTTATGTTTTTGGTTTACTGTAGCACTTTGAAAATTCTATGGCAATGAGTGATTTAGAAAATTAGGTAAATATCTAGTAGCATGTTAGCATCTTGAAGTATTTGTTCATTTTTATAACTAGCTGATACCCGCGGCTCCGCCCGCGCGGAGTTTGGTTATCGTTTTTTTGGTCATATCTCCGGTTCTACTTAACCAATTGCAATCAAACATACGGCATGCAACAGCATGAAAATCCGTTCAGTAGTTTTTGCGTCCATCGCGAACAGATAGACAAGAATTAAAAAAAAATGGTTTCAAAATCGTTCAATTGACATAACACAACTTTTTTTTTAAATATCTCCAATGTGGAGACGCAACTAATTTACAATTTTACAATAGTATAGATAGATAGATAGAAGAACAATCTTTATAAATATGTTTCTTTTCAAACATATACAAGGTGGCATTTTTTTAAACCACTCCGAGGAATAGTACTCTAAATACTGAAGGTTGCAAATTTACTCAAAGGAACATTCCGTTATTTTGAAAACTTCGATCCGTTGCTCCCAGATTTCGTATAATATATTGGCAGAACCAGACTTATACTCACTATGCAGTTGTTGCTCCCAGATTTCGTATAATATGTTGGCAGAACCAGAGTTATACTCACTATGCAATTGTTGCTCCCAGATTTCGTATAATATGTTGGCAGAACCAGACTTATACTCACTATGGAGTTGTTGCTCCCAGATTTCAGATAATATGTTGGCAGAACCAGACTTACACTCACTATGGAGTTGTTGCTCCCAGATTTCGTATAATATGTTGGCAGAACCAGACTTATACTCACTATGAACTTCTTGCACCCAGATTTTGTATAATATGTTGGCAGAACCAGACTTATACTCAATATGTAGTTGTTGCTCCCAGATTTCGTATAATATGTTGGCAGAACCAGACTTATACTCACTATGGAGTTCTTGCACCCAGATTTTGTATAATATGTTGGCAGAACCAGACTTGTACTCACTATGTAGTTGTTGCTCCCAGATTTCGTATAATAGGTTGGAAGAACCAGACTTATAATCACTATGGAGTTCTTGCACCCAGATTTTGTATATGTTGGCAGAACCAGACTTATACTCACTATGTAGTTGTTGCTCCCAGATTTAGTATAATATGTTGGCAGAACCAGACTTATACTCACTATGGAGTTCTTGCACCTAGATTTTGTATAATATGTTGGTAGAACCAGACTTATGCTCACTATGTAGTTGTTGCTCCCAGATTTCGTATAATATGTTGGCAGAACCAGACTTATACTCACTATGGAGTTAAAGTACCCGTTGGTGGCCGTACATCCCTTTTTTTTACTTTTTTCCAATTCTTCCCTCTTTACGGATAGGATACGTGCCAGGTACCCTTCCTCTGGTGTCATAAGCATTCAGGGGTCAGGGCAACGTACCATCAGTTGTTGTTTGCTTCCTTAGTAGCAGAAAAAAGTTCGCTTACTAACCACTTTCGTATTCATTAGTAAACATGTTCTATTGTCATAAAGTTTAACCGTAGTTTAACGAGAATACTTGGTAGTCCTGTGCCCATCGCTTGGCCTGGTGCCACGCAAATACACCATTAATAAATACGCACTACGCACAGCCAATGCTGCTTTAAAATAAAGCTCTCAGTTACCGCCAAATCTTTAGATTGACTACATCACTATGTAAAAAAAAAGTTCGGTGAAGCTTTTACATCGCGAAGATGGCAACAATGCGAAGAATTGTTGCTGTTTTATTTTGTGAACGCAGTGACTGTTTCAGTTATTTTTAAAATTATTTGAACTATAGTTTATGTGACAATGAAGTTATTCGAAGGATTTTTGACTGGTACACTGCACGTGATTGTATAGAAATAATGTGAAATGCCTGATCGTAATCATTTACCATTTTATAAACGACGAGTAAGTTGCTTCCTGTGTTTAATTTTAGCTTCTAAATATTGTAACCTATACAATCGATACTATCTAACAAGAACAAAGCGGTTCAGCACATCTGTTCTTTACCGCATAATAAAGACTTGGGAATCTTTACTAAAACATGGATTTCCTTCTTAAAATCCTGGTTCCTTTAAGCGGGGCGTGATAAAGCATCTAAAAAGCCGTCAAGCTGAAGACTTCTGTCTTAGCGTTATTGGCATCTATAATAGTGGCCTTTAGAATAGAATATGCTTTATTGTACACCAGTAATACATAGATAATAACATAACTAATGAAGTACAATGGGCGGTGTTATCGCGGACTGCGATCTGTTACAGACAATCTTCTGGCCTTGGCCTTTATTCTTGAAACTTCGCTTTTAATTTACCATTAGGCGTCCATCCCCGTCAAATCCCCTTCCATTCCTCTCTTTTCCTAGCGTTCTACCAATCATCAATCTAAACAATCTCGGTCAAAGGAGGCGATGTCGTCTCGCTAATGTTTCCTCAGCCGACCTACTCTACCGATCTGTGTTGAGTCTACTTTCAGACTTTCATCCATACCTAACTCTCGCTGCTATACTTAACTCTAATGTGTGGTGAAAATAGATTCAATAAGCCCGAATGCCATATTATGCTCATTTATTACTTTAATCAAACCTATTTAACCTTAGGAGAGATTTCGCCTCCCTGTGCGTTTTCTACCGCCTTTATAATGTGAGTGTGTTCAGAAGAATTGTATGATATGATGCCCACGGCCACATTCTATCATCGCACCACTCGCCACACACAGGGAATTCATCCTCACACGTTGCGACCGGAAACGGTGCGTACAGTGAGGTATGTAAGGCACTTTATTCCGCGCACCCTCAGGCTGTGGAATGATCTCCCTGCTGTGGTTTTCCCAAGCGACTACAATATGGGGTTCTTCAAGAAGGGCATTAGAACGTTTTTACAGGGTCGGCAGCGCGAGTGTGATGCCCCTGGTGTTGCACACGTCCATAGGCCACAGTAACTGCTTCCCATCATGTGGGCCGTGAGCTTGTCTGCCACCTGAGTGGGATAAAAACAAAACTTGTAAAGCCTAGGAGTAGATGAAGGTGTATGACTCTCATTAATTTGTCAACAATTTTTTGTTCTCACTATATAAATTTCCTTCTGACGTCCTATCTTATTCATACATTCGGAAGTGATCGTATATCTTACTATTATTTTAACTGAAATAGTCAGTATATGATTATGAGAGTTCAAGGTATATTAGTAAGATTATTGAAGGAGGGCACTGTCTTCTTCATTGAGTCAATAGCTAATGATAATATTCTGGCTTCTGATAGATTTTGTCGGCGCAATACTTGCCTACAGCCACAGCGTTGTCCGTTGCTCTACACAGGTCCTAGATACTGTGGATAGGCACAGTGGGTACGAGAGCAAATGTGACATGGGCTGGGATGGGGCTCCGCAATCGCAGGGCACTTGCGACTGGTCGATATAGTCTTTTTTTCCCATATTTTCCTTGCAGCGACCAATTTGGGTCCGCAGGTGATTTACGGGTTTAGGATACGTAAATCATGGTTTTGTAATTTAAGTGGCGTGATGGTGGGCCTTGGGTCTTGGGGTTTTCAGCATTCCTTCTTTACTTTACCCATTGCCATTTTTTCGATCCTCCTTACCGAACTGATGGCCGGACTCGTAAACTGCTTGCCTTGTTATTATGAATTGAAGTTCAATATTTTATTTAACAGAATTCTCTTTATTTTTGCAAAATATTTTTTTTAATTTTTTTCTTTATTTTTTTAATGTTTCATCGACTCGTAATCGATGTATTAAAGAAAATTAGATAATTTTATAATATAATTAATATATAGTAGCCGTATTAATATATAGTAGATAAGTTTATATAGTAGTCAATAATTTAATGCAACATTGCTGTAACCAGTGCCATTCAGGTGACTGTATTTGCTATTTTGTGTCGAATAGGAATGGACATCTATTTTTACTAGGTTTAAAAGCAATCTAGGACACTCAATATTCATCCGTATTTCTGTTCTGCAAAAAAAAAACAAGTTGAATTCCTGAGACGAGTTCAGCCGAATACAAGGGTTTTTTTTTTTTCTTAATCTTGCAATGGTTCACCCCAGCACGAATCTATTACCGAAAACAGCAACTCGATAGCTCATCTCCTTCATACCCAAAACCGTGACAGAAAATTGGCAACGACGACGTCGACGACAACTCGCCGATAGCAATAGGGCTTTTCTAAAGAAAATCCCTAAAAATCTAGCTAAATTTCTGGCGTACCTACATACATTTATTTTATTCCAAAATTTGACTTTATGCAACAAAATATATTATGACGAGATGTTATTTATTTCTGCACCTTGGTTAGATTGAAACAAATTGTTTTGGCCAAAATTCAACAATTATCCCAAAGCCAATATTGATGTATACGTGGGACACTCAGAAAGTTTTGCGAAAATAAAAAAAAGTGTTCTATAGGTAAATATTTTTTTATTAAATCTTTTCAAAGTACTCTCCACCAGCCTCTATACAAAGTTTCATGCGTTTGAACCAGTTTTCAAAACACTTTTTCAATCCGCCGCAGATACCTCGTTTACAGCCTGCTCAAACGTTGACAGCGCATCTTCCGGCGACGAAAATTGTATCCCTTTGAGCTGATTTTTTATTTTCGGGAATAAAAAGAAGTTGCACGGTGCAAGGTCAGGGCTGTAAGGAGGGTGACCTAGGAGTTTAACCGGAGTGCTGTCCAGGAAGTCCCTCGTTTTAAGTGCGGTGTTTGCGGGCGCGTTGTCATGGTGGAGTAGTATCCCGCGGAGCCCTGTGTTTGGTCGCTTGTAGCTCACTACAGAGAAAACTTCTGCCAAGCATTTGGTAGTGTACCATTCAGCGTTGATGCTTCTTTGATTTCGTAAAGGGATTGATAACAATTAGCCAGACAAATTGAAAAAACTCGCGATCAAAATCTTCCCTCCGCTTCTAGATCGCTTCACTTTGGTAGGTGTTGATTCGTTTTGAAACACCCAAACTGGCGTTTTGTTTCTGGATCATACTGATAAATCCACGACTCATCACCTGTAATGATGTCATAAACACGCCGAGACGTGCCTGCTTCAAACTTGTTTATCATATCACGACACCATTCCACCCGGGCCTGCTTCTGAGCATCGGTGAGATTGTGCGGCACCCAGCGTGAAACTATCCTTCTCACACAAAGATGCACGTGTAGAATCTCGTGAAGGCTTCCCGATCCAATCTGAAGAATGTGCTGAATCTCTTGATATGTGACTCGTCTATTATCTTGGATTAAATTTTTCACTGCTAGCACGTTTTCTTCCGTAACAGCCGTCAAAGGGCGACCACTTCTTTCTTCATCCTCCAAAGTCAGTCGACCGCGCTTGAATTCGTTATACCAACGATACACACTCGCCTTGGAAGGGCCTTCATCCATGAATGCTATTTGAAGTCTATCGTACGATTGGTCTGGTTTCAGGCGACACTTGAAATCGTAGAAAATCATAGCGCGAAAATGTTCCCGGCGCAGATCCATTTTTCAATGAGACACAATAATAGAAATTATCTTGCAAAAAATGCAGAGAGAAATTTTGAAATTGGAACGTACTTATTTTTACTCTTATATAATCATATTTTAGAAATAGATTATAACTGACCAGTCTCTCGTATATAAAAACTTTTTTACGCAATACTTTCTGAGTGGCCTGGTATAGTACAATAGCTGTACAACTTTGATTGTAATCAAATCATTTGACAATTATAAGAACCAATGCATTTCACAATCCTAATACCCTTTTTTTTTCGTGCGTAAATCCCCTCGTATACCCCCTCGTCGGCCAGCTGGGGACATGAACCGACTAAAACTGTACGCCATCTCAGGGTGTGTACGCTCTTCAGACTAAGCTTGCTGATAAGGCATTTGCCTCGCACCCCGACTGACCCTGGGCCATCTCCGGTTTCGAGATGGCCCTCTCGGGTTTGGGAACCACGGTGTCCCCATTATACCCCGGAAGGGGGGGGGGGGCTAGTGTACATGGACGTATATTTATTTCTTTTCTTTTTACTATGGTATCACGAGATATGGTAAGCGGTTACCAATATCTTAAAAACACGTCTGATCGTGAAAATATCTCATTCAGATACACTATCACACAAATAGGTACACGCAAAAAAATTATCACATGTTTAAATATATTAATAGGTCCAGTCATCGTCTTAAGTCGGCAGTTCAACGCCATTTACAAATATTGTCACTCCCCTGGCTATGTGCCAGTGTATAGGCGACACATTTGACGGAACTGACCTCATTTTTTAGCCCCACACTGTCTCGTTCTTTCGTTTTTTGTTCCTATTTGGGTCATTGCTTTGGAAAAAAAGGGTTTTGTGCAGCATATTTTGAGTTTCAATGTCGAAGCTATAAATATAAATAGTAGTATGTTCAATATGCTTTTGTTAATACTATGAGACTTTAGGTAGCTGTATCTGAATTGTATTTTTTTTTTAAAGAATGTTTGTAACCGAAATTACTAATATTCCCCCTAACCCCTCCGGCTAAGCTTAATTGCTTGTGTTAGGAGTGAGTTCACCTTGGTAGTGTAATGGCCAGGATTCGAACCCGGGAGCTCTCGATCGTAGGGTCGACTCCTTAACCACTAAGCTACCGACGCTTAAATTAAATTTAGATAGATATATACTTTTCATTGTATCTATATTAAAGCCAAAAAATACACAGACATTTTATAGGTACATGAAATGTCGCTTAACGACCTCCGTCCTCCATGAGCGGAGGCCTGGGGGTGGCAGGTGGGGCCGCCTGTCACCCCAGCAGAAGCAGGCCGGGACGGTGGGGCGACTAGCGCCCCTCCCCCAAACCGGAGCAAGACGGGGACACCGTGGTTCCCAAACCCGAGGGGGCCATCTCGAAACCGGAGATGGCCCAGGGTCAGTCGGGGTGCGAGGGATATGCTCTATGGGCAACCTTACACCCCGGCGTCTGTAGACCCAAGACGGCGTGCGGTTTTAGTCGGTTCAAGCTCGACATAACCGCCCCCGCTGGGACGCGGGGGGGTATCCGAAGGGATTTCCGCACGATAAAAAAAAAAGGTACATGAAATGTATAGACTTATCGCAAAGAGCAATCTCTTCCAGGCAACTTTCCCTCCCAGAATAAGAAGAAAGAAAAGGAGGCAAAGCCACTCATACAAACTGAAACTTTCTAAGGCCAAAAAGCATTCAAGTTTAAATCTGCAATTGGATCGCAAAGGTCTTGGTAGGCCAGTAGCTTATTGGAAGGGGTATATACCTACGTCTTATAGGCCACTATAAACATTTCCCCACATACGAATCGTATGGTAATATAATATACTGAGTATAAGCAATTTTATTATGCCGATTACGAAATTTTTAACCATGACTGATATGACTGGTCGCGGGTTTAAGTCCTGTCCTAGATGTTCTATCTTCCGATCTAACTCTGTAGGAATAGTAAGTATACTAATTGCTTAAAAAATTCATTGAATTAATGTGCCGGAGTAATATTTTTTTTTATTAAAAAATGATTGTATTCATTCATTAAAAAAAATGGAACAAAAAAACACCACCAGCGACCAGTGTCACGTGACGCGACGAGCACACGTGACGCTGGTCGCGATTTAGTATCGCGGATAGTATCCTCGCAGTATTCTCCAAGCGGATGTGTGGGAAATACCTAAATCGCGACCAGTGTCACGTGTGCTCGTCGCTGGTGGTGTTTTTTTTTTAATTTCTTTAACTTTTATTTTATATATTTTTTTTTTCTTATTTTACCTGATATTATTTTTTTTTGTTTCAAATACATATTTTGTCGATACCAAGTCATCTCACCAAATTCAGAGACCTAATTTTGTGACACCTTATATAATATATCGGAAACTTTCGAAAATTTGGGACGTGTCTGTTTGTCAGAGCTTTCCCCCTGTAAGGGACTGGTCGCGGGTTCAAGTCCCATCCTAGATGTTCTTTTTCCGATCTAAATCATTATAAAAACTATAAATTTAATGCTATGCATAACACAAGCTGGTTAAGCTATGCTTACTTCCGGTCTAGATAGAATGTCCTAGAATATTTATTTATTAATGCTATTGTTTTTATAATAGTTTATAATTTAATGTACAATAATTACTATACAAAAGACGAGAATTTGGTATAAATGTTTGTTTGCATGTAGATATTTAGTAAACATATTTCTGAAAGGATCCTCTAACGATCTTAAATCTTCATCCCCACTCATTAAGTAATCACTTGCAAACACAATGATTACTTACTCTTCGTTCACAATAAGTTATCAATCTGTGAGTGATAGCGGGTCACGCATGCACCCAACAGTTCGTCTACGTACCTTATGTTGCAGTTCTGTTTTAGTGTTCATTTAATCGTGGATTTTGTACGAATGGTTGTGGAATTATAGTGATTTGTCCTTTTGGAATCCTGGAGGAGAGTATTCCGGTGTAATATGGGCGATTTATTTGTAAGTTCGTTACTATAATCAATTAATGTGGTAAACATTGATATCAATAGTTGTAAATAAATAAATATTCTAGGACATTCTACAAAGCGATATACCCAAAGTAAGCATAGCTGATAGCTTGTATTAAGGGTTTTAGAAAGCAGATAAATATAGTTTTTTTGCGTATACTTACTACCTGCTTTTTGTGAATATAGAAATACTCAGACCAATGCATGCAAAAATACGTATTCATACTATTCATGCATAGAAATATTTGTATTGAGCGGAAATCAAACTCGCGACCTCTGACTTGGCAGTCGAACGGTATACGCCATACTAGTCGTGGAGGAGGATTCATCAGAAAGCTTACGGAGGTGCATGATGCAATAATTACTAATCTGAAGCACAAAAGGCCAGCTTTATACATCGAAACAGCACACACACACACGTTAACATTAGGTATACGTACAGTCAACAATAAAAGTTACAATAAACACTGAAATATTTACAAACTTTTTTAGGGTTCCATTGCGAAATGGCAAAAAACGGAACCCTTATAGATTCGTCATGTCTGTCTGTCTGTCCGTCCGTATGTCACAGCCACTTTTCTCCGAATCTATAAGAACTATGCTGTTGAAACTTGGTAAGTAGATGTATTCTGTGAACCGCATTAAGATTTTCACACTTAAATAGAAAAAAACATTAAGTTTTGGGGGTTCCCCATACTTAGAACTGAAACTAAAAATTTTTTTTTCATCAAACCCATACGTGCCTATCTATGGATAGGTCTTTAAAAATGATATTGAGGACTCTAATATCATTTTTTTCTAAACTGAATAGTTTGCAAGAGAGACACTTCCAAAGTGGTAAAATGTGTCCCCCCCCCCCCCTTTAACTTCTACAATAAGAGAATGATAAAACTAAAAAAAATATATGATTTACATTACCATGTAAACTTCCACCGTAAAATTGGTTTAAACGAGATCTAGTAAGTAGTTTTTTTTTAATACGACATAAATCGTAAACCACAATTTACCTTTCATTCAATCAACGCAAATATAAACAATATTATGTTACTTGCTGCTACGGAACCCTTCATGGGCGAGTCCGACTCGCACTTGGCCGCTTTTTTTGCATTTGAAGACATGCATCAATAATTTATGTATAAGTAGTTTTATAATGCCAGTAGACAAAGTTAATATTTCTAGTTTATGATTTGTTTATTATTTTATTAAAGGTTTAAGTTAGCTCATAAATAAATTTACTAAGACATAATACACAACACCATCTAGACCCAAACTAAGCAGAGCGTGTCATATGGGTTCTAGAATGCGGATAATCATACTTAGATACTTTTATTTTGTAAAGAAATACATAGTGTACATAGAAACACCCAGACCAATACAAATATACATATTTGCAATGAGTGGGAATCGATCCCGCGACCTCTGACTTAGCAGTCGAAAGCTCTACCGCTACGCCACAGATGTCGTAAAATGGATATCAATAAATTACAATTTGTTAAACACATTTGTCGGTTGACTGTTCGTACAGACCTACGAGGATTTCAACTCAATCCAATCTTCTCACCGATTCTTGCGCTTTGTATGAAGCTTGCCTTCTGTACCTGATTATTTTGTATCTTTAAGCTAACTAATGCAATGTTTTAAACATTACTTGTTAACACACGAATGCTATGCACTATTGCCATCCTTATTGTAATTACTCGAGGGCAGCAGTCTTCGTGAACTAATAACGTATGTCGTTGCTCGCCAGATTGGGACTATTTGATTATATACATACATAACTTCACGCCTGTATCCCCGAAGGGGTAGGCAGAGGTGTAGTACACACCTACAATTCGCCAGTTATGTTTAGATCCCAATGTAATAGGGGGCGAGCCTAGCGATAATTAACATTTTTAATACACACATAACTACGAGAAGTCAGGTGCGTGGCTGGGGCGACTGGGAATCAAACTTGAGTCCTCGACCTCGTCCGTTACGTACACCACTGGACTATCGCCGCTTACTATTTGATTAATGACAATAAAATTCTAATAGTACTTAAAAAGTTTAACGCCAGAACATTTATAATAATTTAAAGAACTAATTGAGATAGTTGACATGATATCAGTGCGCGAAGTATGTGTAAAGGTAAATTTGGCTAATTAAAACTTGAAACATAAATACAGATTTATAACATAAAGGCTACTTTTTATCCCGGGAATAGGTTCCCATGCCTTGCGGCAACGGGATCAGAATTCTACGCGGGCGGAGCCGCAAGCAACACCTAGTAAAGTCATAACTTCATAATACTGAATCACAAATTTTCAATTTTCGATTATTTAAACATTATTAGAGGGAGAATCTGTACCATATGTTTTCATATTGTAGTATGATGTGTGTTTCAAAACTAGTCGGTCTAAAGACACGTATATAATCATGATTAATCGAAGATGTTTGTCTCCTCAGGTGCTCCTATCGGACCCTGACGCCGAGGTGTCGAGCTGGCCGCTGGAGCTTGTCGCCTTGAGAGACAAAATACACGGAGACGCCGTCAAAGCGCAGCAGGAGAAAGAGGTAAGAGATCATTGTTCTAGACTTCTCTGGTGTGCCTTTAGAAATGTCATATTACCATCTAATTATATTAAGATCGATTTAAAATGACTGATCGATCGAACCGAGCGATTATAGCGTCTTGTATTGTTGATGTTATCATCATAAATCATAACATTCCTCATAATGAGAACCTCATGAAAGTCGAAAGTATCGACACCGTGTGAATTTAATCTAACTTGGCTATAACGTTAAAAGTGACAGTCGGTATAGGTAATTGACAGACGACCTCCGTGGTGTAACGGTAGTGCGATCGACTGTTAAGCTAGAGGTCACGAGTTCTATTCCCGCCCAGTGCAAATATGTATATTTGCATTGATCTGGGTGTTTCTATGTATAATATGTATTTATTTACAAAAAAGAAGTATTTAAGTATACCCATATGACAACCTCTGCTTAGTTTGGGTCTAGATGGCGTTGTGTACTTTGCCCTACAATATTTATTTATTTATTATTTATTTAATTGCACCAATATAACCGGTACTTTGCGCTGGTACCTGAACCTTAATTTTATGCGATTAACGTCTTGCGCGGTAACAAATGAAAAAGTTAACCGAAAGACCATAAAATTACTTGTCGCACGAAGTATTAATTAATTTACCCGGACCATCTAAAGAGAATCTAAATCATCCAAAACCTACTCAAACACACAAATTTTCATCAGTTTTAATAATGAATTTCATGCTTCTTTCTTCAAAGGACAAACTTCCCGAAAAAATGGTAAAATTTTTTGAATAATAAAAAGCGTCGCTATACCTACATAACATAACATAACTTCACGCCTGTATCCCCGAAGGGATAGGCAGAGGTGCATTACCTACGTGTTCATTTAAAGCAGATATATTAAAATTCGTGCTTCTAACTTTGAAAATGACTTTCCATACCATTCTTCCCTTATTTTACAAACATGAGTGAAATTTACAAAATCCTTCCTTAGGCATCTTAGATGCTGCCAAAATTTCAAGTTTGGTAGGTCCAGCGGTTCCAGACTCTAAGTTGATGAATCAGTCAGTCAGTCAGTCAGTCTGTCGGGACAAGTAATTATATGAGTATAAATCTTTAGGCTTTCACGCCCGGCGTTGCATGTAGAATATACTGCTTCCGGGCTGTTTGGCCGTGGTCCATAGGAAACTTGCGTTATTTTACATATATAAATAATAATAAATAAATAAATATTCTACGAGATTCTACACAGCGCATTCTCGACCCAAAGTAAGCATAGTTTAACTAGCTTGTGTTATGGGTTCCAGACTGCGGATAAACATACTTAAATACTTTTTTTTTGTAAATACATACATATTATACATAGAAACATCCAGACCAATGCAAATAGACATATTCATTCATTCAATATTTGCACTGAGCGGGAATCGAAACCGCGCCCCCTGACGTAGCAGTCGAATGCACTACCGCTACGCCACAGAGGCCGTATATAAGCATAGATTGACTGGTAGGGAATATCTATGGCATTAATTTCGCCTAAGTATATACATGTTGAAGTTTAAATAAATAAATAGTGCAATTATTCATTTCGTATCTGCAAGCGTCTGAAGTATAATACTTTGTCGGTCATTTACCTTATTCTGTACGTTAGGTATGTACTTAGAGGATATTGATAACAGCAGTAATGTCACAATTAACATAAATTATAGTCATTATTATTATGTGCCAGCGTTACACACTGCTATCCACACCCAAAGTAAATATAATCAACTTTGTAACTATGAGCTGTAGACTAAGGGTAAAATCCAACAATAGCTTAATCTGAGTCGGCCCTTACGTTCGAAAGGTCCCGGGTTCGAATCCTGACCGTTAATTGCACTACCGTCGCACTGTGTGTCCTGAGACGTTGAAATCAGTCTCGTTTTTTTTAATGAAACGTGTAGGTCTCATTTTACAAATTTGATGATGAAATTCCTGTTTGTAAATTCCACATAGCTTTCGAGAAATTAAATTTTACAAACAATTAATTTTGTCGTGTCAAGAAGGAAAACAACAATATTATTCAATAACTCGGTAACAGAAAGATCATAGAACCCTTTATACTACACGTAATAAGAGTTAATATGCGTCGTAAAATGCCTGTTGTTGGAGCTTCAATGATGATAAATAAAACTCCAACTCAAACCTTCACTCGTTTTAATATCAATAAACTGTATTTTGAAAAATAATTGGCAGCAGAGTGCTCGCACGCAAATTAGCAGAAAAAGAAGTGATAAAAATGTCACTATCGGAATCACATTGAAATAGAATAATTATCGCTTATCCGTTTTGTGAAGCAACTTATTATGGTTAGTTCATAAAGCAAGCGTAGTTAGCGGTAACACTTATAATTAATTAGAAAAAAAGGTTTTTTCACTCCTCTTGCTCAAAAAGACCGTCATTGTGGCGTACCATCTGGTACGCCACAATGACGGTACGAAGAAAAAAATTGCAATTCTTCCCCTAGGGGAAAGTTGCTTTTTTTTAATTTTTGTGTGTCAAATGACAATGAGCCTACAAAAACGAAAAAGTCTTTAGTCATAAGTAGAATAATCATGAATAAAGACTCGACTTATTACTGTTTCATAAAAAAAGAACTTCATTTTAATTTTGAAAATGGAACTAAAATCGGCGATCTCTGGTAGAATGCATGCAATGTGTTGCGGCTACAGAAGAAACAAAAAAAAGACATTGGCGCGAAATCTTTATAATTTTTCTCTAATTGCAAATTGAATGTGTAGTGACCGTCATTAATTTTACAATAGTGAAAATGTCATCATCTAGTGAGAATGGAGACCCTTATTTACAAATGGAAGAGAAAGGAAAAGAAATAATTTTCAATCAGCTGCCGTCAAGGTCACAAAGCATTTATTTAAATACTTACGAAAAGTTAATAAAATAAACTACATATTTCATATTGTATTGGATTGTTTTATTTTCTCGCAATCGTAGTGAAAAGTATAGTGTAACACACGGCGCTAAAACCCATTAAAACTCGGTTTCTATTTACTCCCTCTCGCTAAAGCTCGGGAATGAAATTACCTCGTATATAATGGGTCATTTTAGCTCCTTGTATAACAATCTACTATTATATTGTTATTGCAACATAATTAATTTCACATCTTATTAATATTTGAATTCGATAAAAAAATATAAAAATAGAACAATGAATAGTTTTAACACTAAATTAAAGTATTTTTTTCCTGGCAAATATTCTAAATATATTCTACGACATTCTACACAGCGCTTACTAAACCCAAAGTAAGCATAGTTTAACTAGCTTGTGTTATGGGTTCCAGAATATGGATAAACTAACTTATATACTATTTTCTTTTGTAAATACATACATTTTATACATAGAAACACCCAGGTCAATGCAAATAGACATATTCATTCATTCAAATATTTGCACTGAGCGGGAATTGAACCCGCGCCCCCTGTCGTAGCAGTCGAATGCACTACCGCTACGCCACAGAGGTCGTCATCAAATATCATCGGACACAATTTAGAAACCGTACAGGAATACAATCGGTCGTAATCTGCGACTCGTCTAACCTAGCCACAGATTCTGTGGAATGACTTTCTTGCCTAGTGCTTTTCTAATTTACACCATTTTTTTTTAAATACAGATTATTAATAACCGAAATTACTAGTATTCCCTCTAAACCCTCAAGCGAAGCCAAATTGCTTGTGTTAGGAGTGGGTTCACGTCAGAAGTATAATACGGGACAGCTGTAACTTCAAGTATGGCGCCTAGTATACATTTTAAGTGATGTTTGTGCCCACATTGTACGTTGTCGGTCTTAGATAAAAGAAGGCCACGAGCTGCAGCCCACATTAATCTTTTTACGGTACTACTCATCACAGAACATATCCCTTGTACGCGTCCTATAAATTCCCATGCACTTAGAAAACATCGCCTATAAATATCTCTGCACCCTCAGATTCCCCTCCCATGACTGTGACTGCGGCCATCCAGTCGTAAATCTGTACCACTGTGTACTTACGAAACTTTTTTTTGTCCGGCCATGCTATTTTTTGGACGTGTTTCCTCGAAATCTAATTGGAGATTTAGAGTAAACGAACGCCTTTTCGGTATTGTCGGAGCAGTGTATGTTTAGTCGGTAAAAGTGACCGGTGTCTGTGGCGAAATACATTTCACTAGCAAACCGCTCTCGCTTCGCTTCGATTTATATAAGCGTTTTTAGGGTTCCGTAGCCAAATGGAAAAAACGGAACCCTTATAGATTCGTCATGTCTGTCCGTCCGTATGTCACAGCCACTTTTTTCCGAAACTATAAGAACTATGCTGTTGAAACTTGGTTAAGTAGACGTATTCTGTGAACCGCATTAAGATTTTCACTCAAAAATAGAAAAAAAAACTATATTATGGGGGTGAAACTCAAATTCTTTATGATATTGACGTTTCTAATATCATTTTTTTCTAAATATAAATATATGATGTACTTTACCATGTAAACTTCCACCGAAAATTGGTTTGAACGAGATCTAGTAAGAATTTGTTTTTATTCCGTCATAAATCGTGAACCGCAATTTACCTTTCATGCAATCAACTCAAATGTAATACTAGGACGGTTACCAGCTTCGCAATCAACCCAAACTTAAGCGTAGCGAGATTTGCCTATCCAACAATAGGTCAACGTGACCGGTCGACTTTTTCCATTGATTTGGTTTTTCGGTGATTATTCCTCGATGGTAAGACCGATCTGGACATTCGACCCCTTACGACACTCAGTAATGTCTACTTGATCACCGTGGCAAATTTGGTCGAGATCGGTCAAACGGTCTCGGAGGAGTATCATTTGTTTGAAATGCAACTTTGAAACCAAAGACTTAATTAAAAAAAAAACATTATGTTACTTGCTGCTACGGAACCCTTCATGGGCGAGTGCGACTCGCATTTGGCCGCTTTTTTTTAACTCAAACCATCTAGCCTACTAGCTTTTGCCCGTGGCTCCGCCCGCGTAGAGTTATCGCGACAAAACATAGCCTATGTCCTTTCCCAAGGTCTAATCTACCCCTGTACCAAATTTCAGCAAAATCGGTTCAGTGGTTTAGGCGTGAAAGCGTAACAGACAGACAGACAGAGCTACTTTCACATTTATAATATTAGTAAGGATGTCCATCGGGGATAAATATACCTTTCGAATGGTGATATAATTTTTTCTATAAGTACAATGTTTCCGAAGTGTGCACGACACAAATAGACTATAGACACATGTGCCAGTGACACGTAGATTAAGTAAGCGTGAATATAACGAATAAATTATGTAAATGTTAGATTTACGTAAATTAAAACGTAATTATGTAATAACTTTGATATTAAGCTAAGATAAATAGCTTGCTACTGTTAGAAGTTTGTTTTCTGAGTAATTAAGTATGTTAGAGCCAAATTTAATAAAGAAAGTACATTCCCCGAAAAGCATAATTGTAAATATAATTACGTAAATGCATTACTCAGAATCTAACATAACTTCGTATAAATAGGAAATACGACCTTGTATATTAGTATGTAAGTTTAATTACACCCCGCGACTGCCTCCCACGCCGTAAGAAGCGAATATGCGCTCCCCCGGCTGGTGCCATTTTATTATATTGTAGCTCGCGGGAGGCAGGGCCCATATATAAGTCTGAGGGGTCAATCCGCCCGTCATTCAGTAGCCCGACGTCGCACGGTACAGATGTAAGTACCTATCGTCGTGCAACTCTTATTGCTACCAATGTACATATATGCTATGTGATTAATATGTAAAACATAAGTTCTATAAATAAATGGAAATGCGGAGGTGAGGTAATTTGGATCGCGGGCCAGCACTACAAAAGACTATAAAAGCAGGGACCATTTGGTAGGAAATTATGGACATTGGACATGGAGCAACAAGTAGACAACAAGAGTCTCTCAAGGAACAAGGAAGCTCAACAGGAAGTAGTAGATCAAGAGTAGTGCTGGGCCAAGTACATCCGATGCCTCACTGACGTCAATGAAGTCCACCCATCCAAGTGTTTCATTCTTCGACTCAACATCCATCAAATACAGTCCACTGAAGGCGACCGCGAAGTAGTGGCAGTCTATTTGGAACCTTATCAGGTCATAGTCTGTTACGAACCACGGTCCTTAACACGAAGATTACCCAAACATATAAACACTCTCACATTAGGCCTCTCTCTCTATACTGTTAGTATAGATAGTACTTAAATCGCCGTCAAGTAATTTTCTTTATATATTATGGCATGTTGGTCAGATTCCTACCATGCCCTAAGTAGTAAGTATGTGGACGAGAATTTCAGCTATCCAGGACAGGTACAGGTAGCTCAGTTGGTAGGTACAGCATCGGGGTGCGAGGGATATGCTCTATGGGCAACCTTACACCCGGCGCCGGCGTCTGAAGATCCGAGACGGCGTGTGGTTTTAGTCGGTTCAAGTCCGACATAACTGCCCCCGCTGGCCGGCGGGCGGACGGGGGAGGGGGGGGGGATGTATACGAATGGATTTCTGTACAAAAAAAGAAAAAAAAAGGTACAGCATTGTAGAAACTCGGGACTCTGCTGAAGTTTACGTCCCGTCCGGGATGCTGACTTTTCTGATCTAAATTTATAGAAAAGAAAGAAAGAAGAAAGAAAATACATATATTAAACACACATAAACATAAACTCACGCCTATATCCCCGAAAGGGTAGGCAGAGGTGCTAGCACCCACATTTCGCCAGTTTATGTTTAGGTCCCAATGTAATAGGTGGCGAGCCTATTGCCATTAACCGGGCACTTATAAACCTGCGATAAATACACACATAACTTCGAAAAGCATCGAAAAGTCATTTGTGTGTGCCATGGTAAAACCTGGGATCGAACCCGAGACCTCGTCTCAGCAGTCCATTACCCATACCACTAGGCTACCGTGGTTTCTCTATTTTATTAAACACACACTTAACAAATTGTAAACTTATGCAACTATACACATTACAAATTACCACCACGACAAGTAAGATAGGAAAAGAGAGTACCCAACAAAATTTTTGGTTTTCTTACTTGCATCTACACTGTTAACCTCATAATAGGTCAGTGTGGAGTGTGTGTTTAAAAGGCCGCAGTTCAGCTAATGCTACAGATGAAGTACATCTGCAACGCTTTTTTTTTTTTTACGTGCGGAAATCCCTTCGGATACCGCCGGGCAGCGGGGGTGGTTATGTCGTGTCTCGACTAAAACCGCACGGTGTCCTCCCCAAGTGTCCGTTGCCGGGCACCCCGGGTAAGCCCTCGAAAGGATAACCCCAGGGATGCCGGCGGACTTTGGCCGCCACCGCGGCCTCGCCTGGTGGGGACATCTGCAACGCTGGTTTTCAACTGAAGCCCAAATGTTACACTAATTGTTTCAAATGGTTTTTTTTTTGACAGGAATGTAAAAAGATATCAAACCTACAATTTGAAATCATTCATGATCATCATTCTATCAGTCATCACAGTGTTATTTTCGGCACGTTATTTTTTTTACATACATAAAACGTCTTCTTCTACCGAAATAGGCTCAAGACACGACACCATGCCATTTACTTCCTGACACATCATTCCACACGAGGTTTCTCCACCATTTTTTTTTACTTGCGGAAATTCCTTCGGATACCCCCCGCCGCCCAGCGGGGTTGACTATGTCGGGCATGAACCGACTAAAACTGCACGGTGTCCTGCCCAAGTGTCCATTGCCGGGCACCCCGGGTAAGCCCTCGAAAGGATAACCCCCCACCATCATAAAATCTTTTATGTATATTAATTTCAGGTGCTTGTGACCTTTCGTTTATCAACCCATCTCCAATTTTTTTGCTCTTTGTGAATTCGTTGCTCGGTAAGCAATCGGTAAGCATCGAAGTGTGAGTGATTTCTGCGTTTATAGAACTATGGAATTGAAGGCTCGCTGACACTAGAAGAAGCATGTGTGACTGTGGGTGTGTGTGTGAGGCCAATTTTTGGGCCGACAATATTTAAAAAGGTCTAGCCATCTCGATGAAGAATAAGAAAACTAGAAGGAGAAACTTTATGCACTTGAAGAGTTTCATAACTTCTGTGAATATGCACAGACATCATTTTTGGCTCTGATGAAGTCCTCACATTTCACGGCCAAGACCTCTTAGACATAATGCTCGCACTCAATGTTCTAGTTCTCATTAATCGAGCGCGTTGCACCGAGTTGACTGAACCACCATTCTAAAATTACCGTCTAACATTTATTTACAATGCGTACGCGCCGCTTGCCTGCCCAATCAAATGTCACGTGAATAGATGACACCACTAGCGTAGCTTTTACGATGGACATAATTATATAACTCAACTCTAGTCGAAAGCTCGCTTAAGTTCAAGTAGAAATTCAAGAGATCAATTGCTATTAAGCCGATAGAAAATATGGACAGTTCTTTTTTCTCACTTCCCCCTCACCGTGACTTACTGATGAGTAAAGCCACATGGTATTCTATCTAGGAGGTTCTGAAAGAGTAACCTAGGTAATCGTTTGATGTTGGGGTTCGCAAGTTATGAATTAGACGATATGAATTTTGGAAATAAAAGAACAACAGTAAAATTCAGTTCAATTGTTGCTTCAGAAGTAATCATTTTATTTTCTTAATTTTTAATGTTGCCACATTTGGCTTATTACGTTACCGCGGCATATGGACGTTTGCAACACCAGGGGCGTCACAATCGCGCTGCCGACCCTGTAAAAACCTTTTAATGCCCTTCTTGAAGAACCCCATATTGTAGTCGCTGGGGAAAACCACAGCAGGGAGATCATTCTCAGCCTGAGGGTGCGCGGAATAAAGTGCCTTACATACCTCACTGTACGCACCGTTTCCGGTGGCAACGTGTGAGGATGAATTCCCTGTCTGTGGCGAGCCGCGCGATGTTAGAATGTGGCCGTGGCGTGGGCATCATATCAAACAATTCTTCTGAACATACCCCATTATATAGGTGGTAGAAAACGCACAGAGGCGAAATCTATCCTAAGGTTAAGAGGTCGTACATTACCTGTAAGTGTAGTCAGCTAAAGAAAATTATGTTTGAACGGCAAAACTTTCATAAAATCTTTAATCCCTTTACTTATTTCACATCGCTATTCTGAAAAACATAATAGCCGAGAATGCGGCATATTAAGCTCTTCAAAGTCATAAACACTGCACTGAACACGATTCATAACTATTTTACAACTCATAACTGGTGCATCTTAGGTTTACATGTATGTTACATTCGAATAGCGACCTAATAACCATTCGTAAAAGAAGAGATTGCACTGTGTGCTATAATGACGCTTGAGCGCTACTATATTGTGTGCTTGCTGAAGAGATTTTGGACTTTATTTCTCCTGCTTGAGAGAAAGGTTCAGTGTGTTTTTTATTGAACGCCTTGTGCATGCAGAGAAAGTCATGTCAAAGCGTTTTATACCTTATGAATGAAGTTTATGATTGATTCTCGATAGTGTAGTGATATCGTTTGATAATCTTGTTTGTAGCAATTATGTTTTGTGCAAGATTCGTACCTATTGTTTCCATTTGGCGCCTACTCGTTAGAAAATATTGTTTTGGTAACCATGTACAACAGGTGATGTGCGGAGAAAGAACAGCATATGAAATAGAAAGAAGGTACATACGTTACAGGGTGCGACTGGTTGGATCACCTCCAAGTATGGTGCACCCTGGGCAACGTGGGCGATGACGCATCATTGATTGCTCCTCTGGAGTAGCTGGCGTCAACGTCAACGGTCAAGAGTCTGACCAACCGGCCCTTTTCAGGGCCAGCTGACCCCATTGCACGAGGGGGTCGGGACATGGCGGGCCTGCAAGGCCCGCGGGGGTGGGGGCCGCTCCAGGTACCCCTCTGCTGTTATCAGAGGGGACACTGCGAATGGCCCAGGGTCAGTCGAAGTGCGAGGGATATGCTCTATGGGTAACCTACTAACCCCGGCGTCTGTAGTCGGTTCAAGCCCGACATAACCGCCCCCGCTGGCCGGCGGGGGGGGGGGGGGTATCCGAAGGGATTTCCGCACAATAAAAAAAAAAGGTACATACGTTACCAGAATCGAGTTATCCCGAGATTTATGTTGAGCTAGGTTGGCTCGCGTCTTGGCACAAATGAAATTCTGTGTCCGCAACTTAACGGATCCTATTCCTGAGATAAGTAGTAGCCTATGTGCTATTTCCGATTATAAACTAGTTCTGTGCCAAATTGCATCTAAATCCGTTCAGTAGTTTTCGTGTGATTGAGTAACAAACATCCATCCATCTTTCGCATTTACCCGCGTATTTTACAGTTCAGTTTTGTATAGTTCTTCATGTATAAAGCGACAAACCCTTGAAACATGTCACATAAGTCACAAATCGTTCATCGGTCCACGCATAAGGCGTTACTTATCTTATCTTATATATATAAAAATGAAACCAGTTTTCCGTTGTCACGACATAGCATGAAAACGGCTTGACCGATTTGGCTGATTTTTTTTTGTAGTTTTCTAATACTCTGTACAAGGTTCTTACGGAAAAAAATTATTAAGAAAATCTCTCAGAAAGATTGAAAAATATACATTTAATTTTGCATATTTTAAAAAAAGCGCGTTACGAATGTCAACGTCATTCAAGGCGGTACGAAGTTCGCCGGGTCAGCTAGTTAATTATATTTATATTATAACATCGGAAGTCGTGGTCAGCGTAAGCTGCGCATGTCCACACGTTTTCCTGTTTTATTTGCGGTATTAGTAATGGTATATTTATAGTAAACTTCGGACTGTGTTTTTCCTGTCACATTATGAAACTGAAACTTACTTAGGATTTGCAAAAAAGACCACAGTAAGTTTGAAAGTGGCGTCCGTGAATGAAAAGTTGAGCAGAGAGCGGCTGTTACAGTGTGAGAAAAAAAGAAAGGTTGTTAGAAAGATTCGAAGTAGGAATGGTTGGCTCTTAGTAGCAGAGGTCTATCAAGTCTAGAGTGAATAGGTTGCTTCTAGGCAAGCCTGCTCCATCTTCGACCACAGCATCACCTACCAACATGTGAGATAGTGGTCAAATGCGAGCCTATCGATTATAGAAATTAAAAGTCGGCCAAGTGCGAGTCGAACTCGCGCACGAACGGTTTCGTATCATTAATGATAGTGATGGCACGGAAAGAAATAACCGAGGAGATGATGTGTGACAGTCAAGTGTGGAAGAGAATTACATGTTACGCCGACCCTGAGGTTATCCTTTCGAGGGCTTACCCGGGGTGCCCGGCAACGGACACTTGGGGAGGACACCGTGCGGTTTTAGTCGAGACACGACATAACCACCCCCGCTGGCCAGGTATCCGAAGGGATTTCCGCACGTAAAAAAAAAACGCCGTCCCCGAAATATTACTGATCATGATTAAAAGATGACGGAAACCCTTGTGCTAGTAAAGTTTTTAAAGTCTAAGCTCTGATGAAACCCAGATTCTAGAATACCACTTAAATACCTACCTTTCTTAAAGGGTATTAGTAACATGGGTCAAGTCCTGATTATGACTAAAATAATTTGCAAAGGGTCCATATGTTTACTATCACAGACTGGTATGTGGGGTGCAACACTTCAGTTATCATAGCTAATAGCAATGGTACTTTGAGCCGTTCAGATCTTTCTAATGTGGGTTACACATTGCCGTGATAATGTTTCATGCACTCGAGATAAACTGCAAAATGTATGCTCTCCCAGCGTTTGAAAGTAATCTTCAGTGACCTATTTGTGACGTTACGTTCGCTATCGGTCGTAGTTCAATGCTTTGCACGGCTCGCGGTTTAATGGAGCGAAAGATAGTATGTATACGTGCTGATGGAAAGTGCCAGATATAAATAAATATACTACACAGCGCTTTCTAGACTCAAAGTAAGCATAGTTTAACTAGCTAGTGTTATGGGTTCCAGCAGAATGCGGATAAACATACTTATATACTTTATTCTTTGTGAATGCATACATATATATACATAGAAACACCCAAACCAATGACATATTCATGCATACAAATATTTGCACTGAGCGGGAATCGAATTCGCGCCCCCTGTCGTAGCATTTGAATGCACTACCGCTATGCCACAAGAGCCGTCAAAATATGGACTGATCCAGTCTATATCCGGCAATTTCAATCAGCAAGTATGATCTTTAGTATGTAGTTCAAAAGGGAAGTATTTTCAAAATCTACCTAAACAATTAAAAAACCCACATAACTTTTTTGTACACCATGTTTACAATACACATACCTTATTTATCATCAAAGTTATTGCAATACACAAATGGTTATTATTATTAATTTTTTTTTTATATTTAGGACACGTCAATTTGACTTCACCTCGCCTGATGGTAAGCTGAAGGTAAAGTCTCAAGAAAGAGGGTCACCATTACATACACGTACCATGTTAACAATGGTGGCACTCAGCTTGACGGCCTCATCAGAAGAGGATTGTCGTCGCAGCACCGCGTTCCACCCACCGGTCCCACTAGTGCTGCGACCACAATCCCCCTGCCCGGCTATGCACTTGCTGACCCCTGAACGCAATCAAACCGAAATATGGAGGGTTTTTCGCAATCGTGCACGGTGGTACCTACCCGGCCGAATTTTGTGACAAATTTGTGTCATCAAATTTCTACCACCAGTAAATTAGTTTTCTTGTAAGAACTGCAGAAACTGCTGAAATGGCGATTTTACATTAATGGTGGAACAAGTTTTTCTGCGCATTACAATACACTAATCTAGCTAAAGTTGACGCATAGATAGAACCATCTGTGCGAAGCATGGTAGAAATCTTTAGACGTCAAAATCAAAAGGTTTAAGCAATTTTGTTATGGTTTAAACTGACCTGCGCAGTGCTGATGTGGTCGAAGATGGAACATGCTTGCCTAGACACAACATATTCACACGCGTGACATGAAAATTACTTCGGGGCACCAACCAGGTGGACACCGTAGTCTTAAAATCACGCAAAAAAAATCAAAATCTTACACCCACTTTTTATCACTTTTCTCGACGTTTCACATGATTCTAAGTCTAATTAAGCAAAAAAAATTTTTGGGTCGGTCTGTCTGTTGGTCTGGATGTCTGGATGTCTGTTTACGCAATAACTCAAGAACCACTTATCCGATTTAAAAAATTCTTTCGCCATACATCTTGTTTGGTTAATGAACTGAAGAACTGATTAGATTTTGGGGTTTGTACATTCAAGGTTTCGGGTACCTACCATACAAATTGTCCCTAAAAAATCTAAGTTTGGCCCGAAGTTTGACAATCACTGTGTGATTTCCGCCCCACTAGATTCTTAAGTTATAGGTTTCCGTAAACAGACTGAGGCAATGAGTTCTACATCAATTAGACAAACTATATAGGGATACTTAACAAAATTACCAATGATCCTCGCGTGCGAAGAGTAGAAACTATTTATTGGTAGCAATTATCTATTTGAGAAAGTTCTTTACCTCCCCCACTTATGTTGTTATCCGTCCCACTAATTCGAAACAATGCTGGTCGTAATGTATGTTGATAATACTTGAGGAACATAGGCAATTTAGATCAATTATATAGTTTAGATCGGAAAAAGAGAACATCTGGGACGGGACTTGAACCCGCGACCAGTCCCTTACAGGGGAAATGCTCTGACCAACTGAGCCACCTAGACAAGTCCCAGATATTTGAAATTCTCCGACGCTGCAGCCATCTACCGTAATTCTTCTAACTACTCCGTTTCTTTACGCATTATTCTTTTGCACATGTGAAACCTCTGTATGTGCACGTGGTTAACCTGTGACGAGGGTCAGAACAACTTTTTTTTCCGTGCGGAAATTCCTTCGGATACCCCCCGCCGGCCAGCGTAATACGTTATGTCGATCTTAAACCGACTAATACCGCAGGCCGTCTCGGGTATTCAGCCGCCGGGGATTAAGCTGGCCCCATTAGGCATTTCCCTCGCACCCCGGTTGACCCAGGGCCATCTCCGGCTTCGAGATGGCCCCCTCGGGTTTGGGCACCACGGTATCCCCGTCTTGCCCCGGGATAAAAAGAGAGGGGGGAGTCAACGCGCCGCTGCTCCGGACTGCCTCTGCTAGGGTGACGGGCGGCTTCACCTATCACCCCTATTAGGCCTGCGCTCATGGAGCGACCTCCGACGTCTGTCTCTCCCGGACCCACTCCGCCGCCCCCTTCTCGAGCATTATTTGCTCGCAGAAGGAGGCAACGGCAGCCTAAGGGCCAGTACGACCGAATTCAAACATATTAGGATATAATTTTGTTAGGTAAACCATGATGAGAAGCCGCGGTAGCCTAGTGGTATGGGTAATGGACTGCTGAGACGAGGTCTCGGGTTTAATCCCAGGTTTTACCATGGCACACACCAATGACTTTTCGATGCTTTTCGAAGTTATGTGTGTATTTATCGCAGCTTTATAAATGCCCGGTTAATGGCAATAGGCTCGCCACCTATTACATTGGGACCTAAACATAAACTGGCGAAATGTGGGTGCTAGCACCTCTGCCTACCCCTTCGGGGATATAGGCGTGAGTTTATGTTATGTTATGTAAACCATGATCACGTTATTTCATAGTAAACCTAATTTTGTATCATAGAACACGAAAGTTTAAAAGCTGTTTAGATTATCTTTAAATAAAATGTGTTTGATTATAAATTAACCCATAACATTCGTTCTCCTAAATTTATGGGCACAAACTTACAAGACACAACACGGAAATTAATACAAAACGTGGCGCTTACATACAAGCTTAAAAGGATATGATAAGTCGTAAAACATCACAGGTTACCGTCGACGCTTGCGCATCAGCATCGACGTCCATGTTACGCAATATAAACATAATATAATAAAGATCGCAATGCAATGTGCGCGGACGCAGCGTGCTTCCTTTTGCTATGATGTACACATGTTTAGCAATGGCGTCTAGTTTTGACAGGTAAATGTATACATCATAAAAATAACTTATGTGATGTATGTATTCTATTTATAAACATTTTCGACGATCTGTGTGGCCTTAGAACGTTTGGCTTCTATGTCAGAGGTCGTGGGTTCGATATCCGCTCAGTGCAAATATTTTAATGCATGAATAAGTCCGTCTGCGTTACATACAATACTGTTTCTATATACCTACGAGTATAATATTTACTTATTTATTTATGCATGAATAAGTCCGTCTGCGTTACATACAATACTGTTTCTATATACCTACGAGTATAATATGTACTTATTTATTTATGCATGAATAAGTCCGTTTGCATTACATACAATACTGTTTCTATATATCTACGAGTATAATATGTACTTATTTATTAAAGAAAAAGCAATCTAAGGATGTGGGCAAGACCGTTATTTATTCTAAAATGTTTAAAATTCTAGCATTATCCTCACTTTCACTGGCATCGGCACCCACCACGGAATAAAAAGGGAGACTTTTAAAACTCAAAAGTATTTTCTGGTAGAATTCTTAGGAAAAGTATGTAGAACTGCAAATGCGTTGTTTGGCTTGACGAGTTGTTGAGTGGGCTTGTTGAGAATTATCTAATTTAAGTAATTTACTTACATTTAACTGATACCAATACGCTTGAAAAATGGTTATTATTATAAGCGTCGATCGGTATCTTAGCGGTTAAGGAGTCGACGCTACGATCGAGAGGTCCCGGGTTCGAATCCTGGCCATTACACTACCGACGTGAACCCACTCCTAACACAAGCAATTAAGCTTAACTGGAGGGGTTAGGGGGAACATTAGTAATTTCGGTTACTAATATTCATTAAAAAAATACTGATAATAAACATTTTTCAAGCATATTAACAGCAACTGACTCAAGATAACTATCTTGTGTCAGTTGCTATCACAGAGCAACTCTTTCTCTTCGGCAGTTGCAAAAAATCTTCTGAGATGTAATGTAATTCCCCTTAATCCGCTCTGATCCTGCTAACATAAAATGGCTACGTTCTAATAATAAATTGGTGACATCCGGCCTCCTCGGACATCTTTTTTCTTAATTTCAGACGTAATTGCTTTTATTAGAGAAGGTGCGTAGGTTGAATAGTGTAACGTCTTGAAAGGACCGTTACAAGTTGATGGATTTAAATTTTGAAAGAGAAGATAGTGACCGTTGGCGTGATTAAATTGTCTAAAGATTAAAAGGTGTACTTAAGGCTGAGTGCTCATTTGAGACAAGACGGTCTTTTTGAGGGTTCCGTTGCCAAATGGCAAAAAACGGAACCCTTATAGATTCGTCATGTCTGTCTGTCTGTCCGTCCGTATGTCACAGCCACTTTTTTCCGAAACTATAAAAACTATGCTGTTGGTAAGTAGATGTATTCTGTGAACCGCATTAGGATTATTACACAAAAATAGAAAAAAAAACGATAAATTTTGGGGGCTGCCCATACTTAGAACAGAAACTCAAAAATTTTTTTTTCATCTAACCTATACGTATGAGGTAATATAATTTTTCTCTAAACTGAATAGTTTGCGCGAGAGATACTTCCAAAGTGGTAAAATGTGTGTGTCCCCCCTGTAACTTCTAAAATAAGAGAATGATGAAACTAAAAAAAATATATGATGTATACCATGTAAACTTCCACCGAAAATTGGTTTGAACAAGATCTAGTAAGTAGTTTTTTTTTAATACGTCATAAATCGTAAAACGCAATTTACCTTTCATTCAATCAACTCAAATATAAAAATTTTAAATAAGCATAATTATGTTACTTACTACTACGGAACCCTTCATGGGCGAGTCCGACTCGCACTTGACCGCTTTTTTTAGGTGTGGAATCCCCAAAGTTTTAATATCCAAAGTGCTATTTCTTTTACAGGTCGTCGAAATTTATCCATGTAGGTATTTGATTTCGTCCATTTATCCAATATCGGTTTATAAAGAATGACAGTTGGAACAGTTGTTAGTTCGAACAGCATGTTAATCTGACGGCTGATACGTATCGTGTATACATACCGCGGCTATCGAATTATACTACTTCATGAATCAGTCTTAATAATAACTAAAGTAGACTTTTATTAATCAGCGGCGATAGCCCAGTGGTGTATGTAACGGACTGCCGAGACGAAGTCTCGAGTTCAATACCCAGTCGCCCCAGGCACACATCACTAACTTTTCTTAGTTATGTGGGTATTAAAATGTTGATTATCGCTCGCTTAGTAATGTGCCCGGTAGATGGCAGTAGGTTCGCCCCTATTACATTGGGACCTTAACATAACTGGCGAATCGTGGGTGTGTAATACACCTCTGCCACCACAGCCTCCGTGGCGTGGCGGTATTGAAAGCGGCCGCTACGCAGGAGGCGCGGGTTCGATCCCCGCTCAGTGCAAATATTTGTATGCATGAATATGAGTATTTGCATTGATCTGGTCGTGCCTCCGAGAGCACGTTAAGATGTCGGTCCCGGTTGCCATACGAATATGTATGACAGTCGTTATAGGGGAAATGGGTGAAATGGCCCCACATAGAAGGGCTGATCACCCGTCTGGTCAAATGGCGTCCCTACTGGCAGTATATAGTATAATACACCTCTGCCTACTTCTTCGGGGATACAGGCGTGAAGTTATGTCATGTTTATTAACTAGTACTTTTTTGTTTTCTTTAAGTCTAGGACTCTCTAACAATTTGTAAACCTACCACAGTCATAACAATGAGGCCGGAATTGATTTTTATTTTTTTAATCTCTGAAATATAATTTACCTATGACAATATAAACATACCCCAGGTGTATAGTGGTACAATTAGAAAACCTGTACTTCAATTCAATTAGTCTATCGGGTCTAGTCTATCTAATAGGGGGGGCCGATTGAGAGAGAGCCCAATGTGCGCCATAGCACCCAATCTTTCGTCTTCCGCATACAGTTTATCCCGGCTGCCTTTTTCTGTATATCAATCCATCTGGCTTAGGAGCGTTCCTCTTTTCTTTGTCAATTCGTGATCTGCACTCTAGGACATGCCTGCTCCAACGTCCGGCTCCTTTAAATTTATTCTTAATTCTTTATTGTACACAAAAAATGAAAAAGATATAAATGTTTTACAGTTAAAATAAATTATGTACGACTATTGTAGGAAACAAGCAAACATCGCCGGTTGTCAATCGCGTGTTGGTACCTACCAGTAAAGGTAATGCGGCGAAAAGGAGTAGAATGGGGAAAAAAGTAAAGGTACTTTTACAAATTATATGTTCGGTAGTACGTCCCCGGTCGAGCCGGCCCACTTGTGCTGATATATGTATGGCATTACCACGAACACTAAATAACGTGATGCATTTCCGGTCTCTATAACAAATAAGTTATCTTTTTGGTACCTATGGAAGATTGCTTTCGTTACAGAGAATCTTCCTTGGAAGAGCTCTGCTATCATAAGTGTTGTAAACATCCGTCTATTTGTCAATTATTTGTTTGGGTCTTCAACAAAACGATTGGTTAGGAACAAATATTCGATACCCTCTTTTTCAAATAGTAAACGTAAAATGTAAACTGAAACCTGAAACATTAGCTCGTCTCTAATTCTTTTAGAAACATAGTTGTTTGGAATCTCACCATCTAAACTCATTCAGTACATCACACATCGTTTTAATCGATAAACATTGACGGTTTTACAGCTCAATCAACCGCGAATTTAAATCTTGTGGCCACTAAACAAACAGACGCTATAAACAAAACAAATGTGCTTCACTCAGTGCAGCTTCGGATGCTGAGCATTACAGACGTCCCTTGCGTACGCGCCGAAGTGACGTCACTTTACGCGGGTGTAAAATACACAAACAAAATCGAACCTTCCCCAAGCCTAATACGGTTGAATTTTAAAAAGTTATGACAATTTGAATACTTGTGAGTGTGAGATGTGATTGCCCGTTAGACAGTGACCGTTTTTAATTGTGCTTCATTTGATTAGAGAAAATATGATTTACTTTGAATGTAGTCATTGTTCTGAGAATTGTCACAAGAAGCGTTGTATGCAATTGCTGGAAATAGATCTATCGGTTTGGTGGTTTTGTGTGAGGAATTGTCTTATTGAAACCATGTTTGAAACATGAACATGTGTATGAGAAATATTGAAAATAAATTAACTAAAAGGCATGCTATTTCTCAATAAAAAATTGTGATATTTTATCCAAATTATAAAAAAACATTTGGCTACATGTTGTCGAACTGTATTGCGATTTGTTTTTCAGACGTACTTATTTGCTTTTGGAATTTTATCATTCTGTATTTTTTGATTATACCTCTTTTTGAAACAATACGAATCATGCATTAGCGTACTATTCTTATGTTCCTTACGTTTCTTATTGTCGCGGAAATTTCATAAACATAAAATAAGCCGAAATGAAATAGATACGCCCATAATGTATCTTCAAATCGCAAAACAATAATTGCTATAAGTAGAACTCACATATACGCAACAGCTACACTATCCAGTTATATTATTTTATAACTATTCCAAACATTCACTTACCCTAGTATGTACGCTCTACTTCCAGATAGTTACACTTGAATTTCATTATATTCCTGCTGTGCTTTGTCCTATTTTCCAGTGCAAATTATTCGTACTACACACGAACACAAAACATATGTGGCAAGATACTATTGTATCGACACACTTAGCAAATTATTACGTCTCCAGAAACAATATAATATTTTAGTATGGTTTTGTGATTATATGAGGCCGTTACCCTTATATAAGTACACGAATGCGTAGAGTATAAATTGTTTACGAAAGTTCCCCTTCAAAATGTTATGGGGAATAAGGGTCCACGAATGCGTAAATAGGATCGTTACGTTCGTTCGTTGACATACGGTGAAGTGATAAAGCTTTACAGTAAGGTTATGATCAGTCAACACCCTGGTGTTGCACACGTCCATAGGCCACGGTAACCGCTTCCCATTAGGTGGGCCGTGGGCCACGTAAGTGATAAAAAAACGATGATAAAATAGGGATCAGAACTTGATCCTTAGGCTATTTTTTTTTAGGTCGATGCTCAAAAGCCGTGTCGGGCACCTCGTGTCTTACACCGTGCAGAGTTTTGGCATGTTTCTGTATAACCACAGAATATTTTTTCGTCTTGGCAAGCACTTTAGTGTTAAATGGTATTCAGGGTCTGAAGATGGAGTCGGGAGGTGGCCATAGGAACTCTTAAACTGAATAAGATCGATTCAATGAGTTTGGGCTCATTTGTTTTTGTTGTGGTAGTAAATAAAAACAACTTGATTGATATTCTAACTGGAATATATTTCGCACACACTTGCTTGACATTACACGGAAGAAGCAATGAATAGAACATAGTCAATCGCAAGCGGTAGTTGACCAATGTTGACCATGACCGATGTTGCCATTCTTAATAATATATAAACATGTTACCAACGTAAGAGTATGTTATAATGCTATCATTCCCAATAGTCTTGCTATCCCCGAAGGGTTCTTCGGTTCCACGTTATAGTAGGTGAGTCCTTTGCCGTCCAACCGGGTCTTTCTCAAGGGCTGTATGTTTACTGTCTGTATATTTCGCGCAAAGTCAAAGTCGCCATATTCACCTCTTCCCGTAGGTATCTTACACCCGAGAAGAGATGGGATCCCTTGTACTCTATTGCGCTGGGAACCTGTACAGATAACATTCAAGAACCTGTACAAATAACAATCATTGTCATATATATACAATAATTTAATGGGAATTAACGCGATTTTATTATTTGGATTGCCTTACGTTTCGACCATATTACACTGGCCGTGGCACTGACTTTGTGTCACAGGTCACAGTCAGACAGGCAATCCAAAGGTATGTATATACCTATACATGATCGCGTTCTCGTTAAATTATTGTATATCATGGAACGCGAAAGTTTAAAAATCATTATCATACATATCACTCGCCTTGTGACAGAGTTATTTAAAATAATAGCTTTTGATTATATGGTATTGTTAAGATGCTGTTATTTAACATTGCCTGCTATAGATATATAGTTGCGTAGTAATTATATTATACACCTTAAGTATGACTTGTTATTGGTTCTTAGGCCATACAATTTTGCCTATTCTCCTTTGTAGGTTTGGTTCTACAGACTTTTTTTTTGCTTGCTATCATTTACATCTACTCTGTGAGGTTCGTCTGTGAGGTTGATATTGGTGTCACATAATGACTATAAGTACTCTCACAATTAGGTATAAAATGTATTAGCGATGGGCCGAAGTTCGTTTCACATTCGGTTAAACCGAATTTCGGTTTAAATAGAACTTCGGCATTCGGCCGAAATTCGGTTCAAAATGAAATGATTCAAGTATGAGATGAGAGAACTAAATAAAACAGTCTGTCATAATTTTATAATCATTTAGTATTTATTATTCTTAAGAAAATCAAATTTCAGAGTAATCAGTCCAATTTATATACGAGTAGATTAAGTTTATAAAAATATTTATTACTTAATCTACTTGCATATAAAATTTACCGATGGTAAATTGTGGTGCAAAAACACTTCTTTCTGCTGTATCTGGGCGAAGTCTGTTACGTTTTTATTTCATATATGTTTCCTGCCTCTGAGAAGAGTCGCTCAGAATATACTGAGCTTCCAGGAGTTGTTAAAAAAAATCGTGCCAAAAAGCTCATATTAGGAAACTTGTCCTTGTTCTTAGCCCACCAGCTGAATGGACATTGTTCTTTATGCAGCAAACCATCACTCAAAATATCTATCTAGTTCAGACGCAATTCCGATGGCATCACAGCTTCACGTCACAACGTGTCCATTTCAAGAAAGTGGGGTAGCAGCAACCGAAATTCGGCCTTACTTCGGCCGATTTTTTTATTTTTGCCGAATTTGCGGCTGAAGTTCGTATTCGGTACAGATTACATTCGGCCCATCTCTACAATGTATACATACTGTGTGACGTACTGCGTAAAATAAATCAGAAGAATACAGGTCACAATTTTTTTTTGTATTAGGGTTATCGTATACCTACTTGAATAACACAATAACAATGTTCACGATTTAAACTGCTCCCTCCTTTAGTGGACAGATAACCAGCTTATCACGTATGTATCTCTGTTATTTGATTGCAGAAGAAAACAAAATAAGTATGAATAAGTTATCTATAGGTAACAATTCTACACTTCACGAGGTTCGCTAATGCCAATAAACCTAAGCAGTACCATTTTAGGTAGATTTCGATGAAATCGATCTACCTATTGGTTTCTTGACTACTGTCGAATTAAAAAAAAATTTCTTCATAGACCTCCTATGAAGAAATTTTTACACTATAAATTATTTTATAGAGGTTAAGTGTCGAAACTTATGGATGTCGTACGTGTTGTATATTCACACAGCCAATTAATTAGACGGCTGAAAATCAAATTTTATATAAACAGCTGTTATACATCTGAAACGCTTGTTTCCTATTAAATAATTATCTTCAAACTTAACTCAAGAGAAGGCTCATTGATTATTGGATTGTCAATGTCAATGAAATTTTACGAAATTTAAAAATTTTTATAGTGTTATTTTTTTTTATATTTTATACTAGACCTAGTTATGACCCCCTGAGTCCGAAATGACCACTGGTCAAAAAGTTTATATATATATATATATATATATATATATATATGTATGTATGGTTCCACTACCCAAAATTTGCGGCACTCTCACGGTCGCATTTTTGCCCCGATCGCTTTCAAACTGCGGTCAAAAATTGCTTGGGTGTAAACTTAGTTTAAGTTCGTGAACGGGTGGAATCCGGCCTAAGGGGACGGTAGGGCCTCACTTTTTGTGAAATCAGTTTTTCCTCAAAATTTCACGTTCCATGAAAGATATTCGAACCGTTCTAATTTTATCCCATAGTATACATGAATACCAACAACTTTTAATTAAAAACCTATAAGATTAAAACTTTAACTAAAAGCGGAGGGGGGAAAAACCAAAATTTTTCGGGAAAAAAATCATAACTTCTAACCGGTGAACATTCTTGGTGTCGGAAACATTTTTAATCGATAGGCCATTTTTAAGTCTAAAATAAATGTCTGAAAAGTTTTTCGCTAAAAGTTACCGTTTTCGAGAAAAAAAAATTAAACATGTTAAAAATGCGCTTGGCAGGGGGAACTTCACGAAATATTGTTTAAAGTCCGTCCGTAGTTCTCTATATAAAATAATATTAATTGCTTCACGAAATCTACCTGTGCGTTCCCCCTGCGGGAACGGATTTTTTTCAGTACATTTTCATCGTTTTCAACACATTATGCAGCCCGAATTTATGTGAGTGCGATTTTGCAGCGTGATTTAGTAAAACCGTACCAATCCTCAGAAAATTAATGCTGTCTACCAGGTAAAAATAGCCACCTACCTCTATAAAATGCGGGACACGGCCTTGACCACCCTGAACATTGAAATGACGCAAAGCTTTTGACATGACTAAATAAATCCCAATGTCTATTCAGTGGTGTACGTAACGGACTGCTGAGACGAGGTCTCGAGTTCGATCCCCAGTCGCCCCGGGCACACACCTCTGACTTTTCGTACCAGACTCGCCCCCTTAGTACATTGGGACCTAAACATAACTGGTGAATCGTGGGTATGTAATACACCTCTGCCTACTCCTTCGGGGAAACAGGCGTGAAGTTATATTATGTTATGCCATTCGAATTTTTGATTTTACTAAGGTATTAACTCTTACGTAAGCAATCATAATACTATCTATCTGCATTCCGTCCGTTTAATCCTATATTTTCACAACCCACGAGCTTTCTCTACGGTCATTTTCCTTTCATATTGTAAGCCAGTTTGAGGTGCGTTTGTCCCTTTTTTTCCCCTGTGGAAATCACTTCGGATACCCCCCGCCGGCAAGCGGGGGTGGTTGTGTCGGATATGAACCGACTAAAACCGCACGCCGTCACGGGTCTTCAAACGCCGGCGCCGCCGGGGTGTAAGGTGGCCCATAAGACATTTCCCTTGCACCCCGAATGACCCAGGACCATCTCCGGTTTTGACAAGGCCCTCTCGAGTTTGGGAACTATGGTGTCCCCCCTCTTGATTGCTTGCTTGGCATTGGATTTCCTCACTCACCTTTAGTTTAGGATGTTATGGTCGTTTTTGCTATTTTATTTCTCGTGATTGTTTTTCTCGTATTTCTCTCCTATATTAGGTAAACTGTGATATCAATGTATGTGGATAAATAAATATCTATCTATCTACTATAATAAAAACACCACTTTTATTGAACGATGGATTTATTTATAACACTATCTGTAGGTTAGGTACACAATCACAATCAATACTGTTAATACAACCGCGCTTCTCGACTGCCCAACAACGACTGACTCGACCAACACTAAGAACTATCAAGTCACATGACATTTCCCCTACTCCGCCACAGAAATGGCGATGTTACGTCACGTTCGTCGTTTCAGTGTTGCCGGGCAGAAAAATACAATTATCTCTTAAATAACTACACAGATTAAATGTTTTCTATTCTGATAGTGTTACCACAGTTAATAATTAAATCTATTTATTACACTTGAATATTTTAATTACGAACATAAATGATAATTACATATTTTTATAACAAATCAAAGCAATCACAACACTACACATTGAAAGCTGTTTTCGTGTACCAAAAATAATAATTTGAAGTCTCCTACCTCATCCAATCGTATACAAAGATACGTTAGATGAAATTGTAGCTATTTAAATAAATGTTCCGATATCGCAAGTCCCCCTAGCTTTATACAATAGAATCTCCCGAACCATTAACCACGTCACAATCGGGACCCTTCATCCGATGGCCTTCGACAGAGCGCGCACTTGAAACTTAATGTTTACATCGATGCTTTATGAAGTTTATGGTCTATGGGAGAAAATTAATTAAGATCATTGAACTTGACATTTTAAAGTACGCTACTTGTGCCGCCAGGGCTTAAAATGACGATGTTGAATGATTAATTGTTTTTTGAAATGAAATGAAACGGCATGAAATAAAATAAAATGTATAAGACGGGGACACCGTGGTTCCCAAACCCGAGGGGGCCATCTCGAAACCGGAGATGGCCCAGGGTCAGTCGGGGTGCGAGGGATATGCTCTATGGGCAACCTTACACCCCGGCGTCTGTAGACCCGAGACGGCGTGCGGTTTTAGTCGGTTCAAGCCCGACATAACCGCCCCCGCTGGCACGCGGGGGGGTATCCGAAGGGATTTCCGCACGATAAAAAAAAAAAAAAAAAAAAAGGGTCAGTCGGGGTGTGAGGGATATGCTTTATGGGTAACCTTACACCCCGGCGTGTCTGAAGACCCGAGACGGCGTGCGGTTTTAGTCGGTTCAAGCCCGACATAACCGCCCTCGCTAGCCGGCGGGGGGGGGGGGGCATCCGAGGGGATTTCCGCACGAAAAAGAAAAAGGATACAGAAGACAGGTTTTTATCTTTAAATAATAAATAAATATTCTACGACATTCTACACAGCGCTTTCTAGACCCAAAGTAAGCATAGGTTAACTAGCTTGTGTTATGGGTTCCAAAAAGCAGATAAACATACTTATATACTTTTTTTTTGTAAATACATACATATTATACATATAAACACCCAGCCTAATGCAAATAGACATATTCATGCATACAAATACTTGCACTGAGCGGGAATCGAACTCGCGCCCCGTGTCGTAGCAGTCGAATGCGCTACCGTTACGCCACAGAGGCAGTCAAAATATTGAATAAGTTCTATGTTTTTGCAAAGTATTCATCGTTTAGGCTTCTCATAGTCCATTGAAGTAAACTTGAATAGATTTCAACTGTATTGCGTGAATACATCAATTATATGTATCATTCTAAAACTGCGGTAAAAATCTGCGGTAGCCTAGTGGTATGGGTAATGGACTGCTGAGACGCGGTCTCGGGTTCGATCCCAGGTTTTACCATGGCACACACCAATGACTTTTCGAAGTTATGTGTGTATTTATCGCAGGTTTATAAGTGCCCGGTTAATGGCAATAGGCTCGCCACCTATTACATTGGGACCTAAACATAAACTGGCGAAATGTGGGTGCTAGCACCTCTGCCTACCCCTTCGGGGATATAGGCGTGAGTTTATGTTATGTTATGTTATGTTCATTCTAAGACTACGCAGTTCTGTGGTCGATCGTACTTATATAACTTGCTTTATAGTTATCTTGCGCGACCTTGTGGGTCCCGTTTCCGCACTAATATGACACTTATTTTATCACTAACTGGCTAGCCTGTTGCCGTCAACTGGGGACTCTTTCATCGTGTTAGTGTGTTTCTTGTTGGATATAGAACAGACATAATATCCAGTCTTGTAGGAAACACCCCCTTGTGTTACTCTTCCCATGAGTTATCTTAATAAATGCTATAATAATTGCTGTTTTATTAAATACTAGCTTTTGCCCGCGGCTCCGCCTGCGTAGAAGTCTTATCGCGAAAAAACATAGCCTATGTAAAGGACATAGGCAAGGTCAAGGTCCCAAGGTCTAATCTACCCCTGTACCAAATTTCACCAAAATCGGTTCAGTGGTTTAGGCGTGAACGCGTAACAGACAGACAGACAGAGTTACTTTCACAGTTATAATATTAGTAAGGATTCGTCACGTCACTTGCGAGCCGGTACACACTCATTAAAGAACGAGACTCTGGCATAAGCTTTCGTCAAGGGGGGGACAGACCGTAGTAGCTTTTTTTTTTTTAAGTGCGGAAATCCCTTCGGATACCCCCCCGCCGGCCAGCGGGGGTGTTTATGTCGTGCATCGACTAAAACCGCACGGTGTCCTGCCCAAGTGTCCATTGCCGGGCACCCCGGGTAAGCCCTCGAAAGGATAACCCCAAGGTTACCGGCGGACCTTGGCCGCCAGCGCGGCCTCGCCTGTAGTAGATCTCGTAAAAACCAATATAAATGAAATTGTGGGAAAGCGGAGGTTTAGGTGCGATAGGAATTGGCGCTCGAATCTATACTATTGAAAAATTGTTAATTAGTTGTGTCTGCGCGCATTAGGGATATTTGAATGAACGATTTTGAACACACAAATATATTTTTTACAATAAATTCTTGTCTGTTTCATATCTGTATATTTGCTTTTCTGTTTGTTCGCGATGGACGCAAAAACTACGTAACAGATTTTGATGCGGTTCTTTCTATTAGCAAAGTCTTGCTTAGACTTAAAATCTGCCGTATGTTTGATTGCAATTGGTTAATTTAAACCGGGGATAGGACAAAAAACGATAACCGACCGACGACCGATTGCGAACTTAACGCGGACGAAGTTCATCACGCTAGTGATGAATAAGAGGACAATTGCTGCATCATTCTATAATTCATCTGTAGCCAGCTATCACTCCAGGAAATAAGGTCGTAAATATTTCATTTGATGACCTTTGTGGCGTAGCGGTAGAGCATTGCTAAGTCAGAGGTCGCGGGTTCGATTCCCGCTCATTGCAAATATGTATATTTGCATTGGTCTGGGTGTTTCTATGTATGATATGTATTTATTTACAAAAAAAAAGTATTTAAGTATGTTTATCCGCTTTATGACAAGCTCTGCTTAATTTGAGTCTAGGTGGCGCTGTGTAATATGTCCTAGAATATTTATTGCTCTTATACGCGGGATAGCCGCTTACAAACTCGGATACTCCTTTGCAACCACAAATCTGATTTAAATTTTTCAGATCTTGAAATAAAAAATAAATGCTCGCTCAGCTCAATTTTCTTGCGATCGGCTAACTGCATCGCATCCCTAGTTTATTAATTAATTGCAATTAAAACTACAAATTTCTGTTCAATTCGTATCACTTCTCGTATAATTAATGACTGCGCCCTAACAATCAGTTTAAACAAAATCCTACGGGTTTCATTGGCCTTTCATTATCAATCGGTAACAATAAGCAAACATCAACTTAACATGCATTTGGGCACAAAACATTGGTAAATAAAAATAAACCTTATTTTGTTTCTCATAAGATTTTTTTTGTTCGAACACATGCATCCGTTGGGCCACACATGGCTATCTTTTTTTCTCGATGCTATTTTTGTACGCAGCTGGGTTTAATATGAGGGTAGTTGTATATTTTTGTGGTTGAATATCTTGTGTATTGTTTAATTTACCCAGTGACGATGTAAGTAGTATTTTTGGCTTTATTGTGTCTGTTTTGTACATGTTTTTGTGTGGCCGTTCCTGTATGGCCAGCCTTGGTGATCTAATTTTATCGTTTTGATGGTATATTCAATTTACATGAAGTCGAAAATTTGGACAAATGTGTCATGGTTGGTGCTTATTATCACTACATAGTATAAAACAAAGTCGCTTTCTCTGTCCTTATGCATGCTTAAATCTTTAAAATTACGCAACGGATTTTGATGCGGTTTTTTTTAATAGATAGAGTGATTGAAGAGGAAGGTTTATATGTATAATAACATCCATTGCACCCGTGCGAAGCCGGGGCGGGTCCCTAGTATATTATATTAGACATGTCTAAGGTGCGTAGAACTTCTGTCAACAATGTTTCATATACTTACTCGTTCAATCTTTAATTTGCTGTTTTTAAATGCTGCAAAGCAACATCATCGCTAGAATGATGACGGTTTCAAATTATTTGTTTCTTTTTTTTTATTTTGTATGTAGAATCTTCGACTTTTGACTTAGAATTTACTTCGTTATTAACCAAGGTACATTCAACACCAAATGTCACTTAACAAAATGTATGGATTCAATTCTAATTTTTGGATCTTTCATAAAACCTGTCATAAAATAATAAACTAAACATCAAATATATTAACTTGGTCCGCTGGAGATTATAACATAACATAACATAACATAAACTGACGCCTATATCCCCGAAGGGGTAGGCAGAGGTGTTAGCCACCCACATTTCGCCAGTTTATGTTTAGGTCCCAATGTAATAGGTGGCGAGCCTATTGCCATTAACCGGGCACTTATAAACCTGCGATAAATACACACATAACTTCGAAAAGCATCGAAAAGTCATTGGTGTGTGCCATGGTAAAACCTGGGATCGAACCCAAGACCTCGTCTCAGCAGTCCATTACCCATACCACTAGGCTACCGCGGCTTCTTATATATATAAAACTATATTTTAAATAATTATATTAAATATATAAAACTATATTTTATAAAAATTTATATATAAAACTATTTATAGATCAGTTATTGGTCCAAATATTCCAATGTGAAAAAAAGTTACCAAATATTTTAGTGTTCAGCCACTTTTGTCGTTGACTGTACCTTTATGGCAGTCTGAATGCTAAAAATAAATACCTAATCGTATTCCTTCCTTAAAAGGCGACACAATTTTCGTATTTACATTCTCGTCACATTGTTTTTCTTTGTGTTAACTCAACCAATAATAAACTTAAAACCGACTTTTAACCTACATAGTAACAAATATGTTATCTTGTGAATTCGGTAAATACTTAATGAACACTTAACTTCTGCTCATATACCTAATTCATGTTGGTAGGTACATATATATACCTACATACATATAGTCACGCCTATTTCCCATTGGGGTAGACAGAAACAACATCTTTCCACTACTCATATACCTAATTCATGTTGGTAGGTACATATACATACATACATATAGTCACGCCTATTTCCCATTGGGGTAGACAGAAACAACATCTTTCCACTTGCTACGATCCTGGCATACGCCTTTCGCTTCTTCCACTTTCATAATTGTTTTCATACATGCACGCCGGTACGGGTACTTCTGACCTGGTTTTTCTTCAAAACGTCCTCGATCTGATTAGCATACGTACGCCTAGGTCGAGCTTTACCGGGTTGCCCAGTAGCCCTCGCCTCATAAATCTGTTTCGTTAATCTCCTTTCATCCATCCTCTCTACATGACCGAACCATCTAAGCATCCCTTTCTCTATCTTGCTCACTGCATCTTCTGCCATACCACAACGCTCCCTTGTCACGCTGTCAGTTCAAATCCGACATAACCACCCCCGCTGGCCGGTAGGGGGTATAAGGGAGGATTTCCGCACAAAAAAAAAGTACTACAATAGTAGGTTATATCGGTAGACACAACGCATAGGTCGTAGAGTCAAGCAACAGTCATTGCATTGCCGTTGCATGAATGGACCGACTCGACCGGGGAAGCACCACCCTCTCACAGAATATCGACGCCAAGTAACAGTATTTGAACTGTTGCGTTCCGTTTGGTGAGTGAGAGTGCCGGAGCCCAAACTCCTTTCCCATCCCCTCCCAAACTCCTTTCCCATCCCCTCCCAAACTCTGTTCCCATCCCCTCCCAAACTCCTTTCCCATCCCCTCCCAAACTCCTTTCCCATCCCCTTTCCTTTACAGGGTCGGCAGCGCGAGTGTGACGCCACTGGTGTTGCACACGTCCATAGGAGGCGGTAACCGCTTCCCATCAGGTGGGCCGTGTGCTTGTCTGCCACCTTAGTGGTATAAAAAAAAATATCTTTTCAGTTATAAACTAAAGACTTACAAATACACTTGTTAACATTGAACTAAATGACGAACTTGTTTTTCATTGACAGTTTAGGCACACACAATTAGGTATTCTATAAAACCAGTTCTTACTGAAGTCTGTTTTCCGCATTAGATTAATTTCGAGCAAATGCATTACATATTGTTACACGAATTTGACAACTAACTTAACGGTCTACAGTTGACTTTCCTTTGACTAAGCAGTGTATAAAATGTGTGAACCATCAAATTGTGTTACAAAAGTGATACAATACTGGAACAGTGCAGACAACGTGAATTGGGAACACAGTGCTCTAAAGATGTGACATCACAATGGTGATATTGAGAAAGTTTATGGTATGTTTTAAAATAATAACATCTGATATCTATACTATTATTAAATTGTAAATTAGTCATGCCTGTACTTAATTAGCGACATTAAAAAAAACATGTTTTTTTTTGTATTCTTGTCTGTTGTCTTTGGTCGTCATTGGTTGTTATCAGGGGGTATCGCACGATCTCCGTCGAGGCGGCATGTCTCCTAGCTGGGACCCCTCCATGGGACCTGGAAGCGAGAGCCCTTGCGCTGCTGTACCAGTGGCGCAAGGAGGCGCTGGAGCGGGGCCATAGGCCGGAGCCCCGAGAAATCAGGGCTCAGCGGTCCCTGCTCCGCCAGGAACTCATGGAGACATGGAGGGTGCGACTTGAGCACCCAAGATGGGGGGAATCCACCATTGCGGCGGTGAGACCGATCATGAAGGAGTGGTTGGAGAAGGGCCATGGGGACCTCTCCTACCGGATGTGCCAGATGGTTACCGGACACGGGTGTTTCGGTAAGTATCTGTGGCGCATCCACCGGGAGACAACGCCGCAGTGCCAGCACTGCGAGGATCCTGGCGAAGACACGGCGCTCCACACGTTGGTGGAGTGCCCTGCGTGGGCGAGTCAACGCCGGGATCTCGTTGCGGTCCTGGGCGTGGACGTTCTCTCGTTGGAGACCATGGTGAGGGCCGTGGTCTCCGACGGGAGCAAGTGGCACGCCGCCGCCTCTTTCTGCGAGCAGGTAATGCGCGCGAAAGAGACGGCGGAGAGGGAGCGGGAAAGAACCCTGCCCCCCGAGTTTCGCAGTCTGCGGCGAGGACGCCGCAGACTCATCTACGCCCGGGACTACCGACCTCCATGATCGGGGCCTAAGGACGGCAGTTGGCCGACTCGCCGTCCTTACAGAAGCAGGCCGTGGCGGAGGCGTGTCGTGTGTGCCCTACACACGCCTGCCAACTCACCGAAGCGGGATAAAACCCGACCCCACCAGGCGAGGCCGCAGTGGCGGCCAAAGTCCGCCGGCAACCCTGGGGTTATCCTTTCGAGGGCTTACCCGGGGTGTCCGGCAACGGACACTTGGGGAGGACACCGTGCGGTTTTAGTCGAGACACGACATAACCACCCCCGCTGGCCAGCGGGGGGGTATCCGAAGGGATTTCCGCACGTAAAAAAAAAAAAAAAAAAAATGGGCGCAAAAACTACAGATGTTTCTTTTTTATGGATGATAGTCTCACGTTTGACCACTATCTCACCTGATCGTAAGTGAAGATGTGGTCTACGATGGATCACGTTTGCCTAGAAGGAACCTATTTACACAGGAAATACAGACTCAGGCAGGCAATTCCACTCCTTAGCTGTACGCATAATAAATGTGTCGCCGAAACGTTGCATGCGTATGAGTGGAATATCCACCATGTAGCGGTGGCGCGTCGCTGTGCGTCTGGTCGTTCGTTGGTGGAAAGGGCTTGGAGGTATCAAGTTGTCCAATTCCAGCGCACATTCTCCGAAATGCATCCGGTAAAAAACCGATAGGCCTGCAACTTTGCGTCGATGTTCAAGTCCTTTTCTCGACGAGTCCATCGTTATTGATGAGCCTCTTGGCCCGTCTCTCTATTGTCTCAAGCGCTTCCAGGTGGTATTTAGCTGAGCCATCACACAGGTACGAGCAGTACTCCATACAAGATCGAACCTGCGCTGGGTACAAGTTGAGCAACTGTTCCGGTGTGAAGTACTGTCGAACCTTCGACAGAATACCCAGCTTTTAGCAGCGAATGATAGTCTCACGTTTGACCACTATCTCACCTGATCGTAAGTGAAGATGTGGTCTACGATGGATCACGTTTGCCTAGAAGGAACCTATTTACACAGGAAATACAGACTCAGGCAGGCAATTCCACTCCTTAGCTGTACGCATAATAAATGTGTCGCCGAAACGTTGCATGCGTATGAGTGGAATATCCACCATGTAGCGGTGGCGCGTCGCTGTGCGTCTGGTCGTTCGTTGGTGGAAAGGGCTTGGAGGTATCAAGTTGTCCAATTCCAGCGCACACTCTCCGAAATGCATCCGGTAAAAAACCGATAGGCCTGCAACTTTGCGTCGATGTTCAAGTCCTTTTCTCGACGAGTCCATCGTTATTGATGAGCCTCTTGGCCCGTCTCTCTATTGTCTCAAGCGCTTCCAGGTGGTATTTAGCTGAGCCATCACACAGGTACGAGCAGTACTCCATACAAGATCGAACCTGCGCTGGGTACAAGTTGAGCAACTGTTCCGGTGTGAAGTACTGTCGAACCTTCGACAGAATACCCAGCTTTTTAGCAGCGAATTGAGCTTTAGCCTCAATGTAAGACCCAAAATTGAGGGTGGACGTCAGGGTAACGCCAAGAAGCTCGAGGCGGTCGGTTATCGACACGGATGCATTTCGGAATTTGAGATTTGGCTGAAATTGACTTCGCTTGGCAGAGAAGAGACACGCCTGGGTCTTGGTAGCGTTGAACTTGACCAAGTTAGCATCACCCCAATCGGACACCGCCTTCAAGGACAAATCCAAACGCTCAACCATAGCCTCTCGGAGAGATCGGATCTGTCCCACGCGTGCTCGGAGGTTGGACTCGTAACTCTCGACTACTGTGCTGTCGTCTGCGTACCCAAAAGTACCGGGCTTGAGCAGGTTGTTAATGTGCAGCAAGAATAATGTAGCCTAGAGTACCGACCCCTGAGGGACCGTTGATCGCTAATCGGTCAGATGTGCAGCCGTCAACGACCACCCGGATAGACAATCGGTCTATCCGGGTGGTCGTTGGGTCCTCAGGAAGTCAGTGATCCAGACACATAAGCCAGCGGGAAGGCCGTCGGACGGAAGCTTGCCAATTAGGATGTTGTAGAAAGGTCTTGGTCATACTTTAAATCTGCTGTATGTTTGATTGCTATTGGTTGAGTAGAACCGGAGATATGAACAAAACACGAAAACCGACCTCCGCGTGGGCGGAGTCGCGGTCTTAAGCTAGTACTATTATAAAATAGTAAATTAGTTGTATCTGCACATTGAAGATATTTCAAAAAACATTATTGGGTTATGTTAAATGAACGATTCTGAACACAAAAATATGTATTTTGGATTTTTTTTATTTACTTTCAAATTATTGGCACAAGTATTCGTCACTACTTTGTTAACTGCTCTGTATATATAACTTCATGTAACTTAATTTTGGTTGTCCGCAGTGTTCGAGTCTTCGAGACGAGCTATCCGTCGGCGAGGACAAGTGGAAACAGCGCAGAAACTTCAGTTTTGACCAGAATAGACAACTGGAAGAGGTTACAAGGGAAAGGTGAGCTTTAACATTCACTAAGGGGTGAGGTCCAGGTCCAGGTCCAGGAAAGAAACTCAAGGGTTTCACTCACTGATTAGTCAACCATCAGTTAAAATTGGCGAATATGACAAATGATAAGTTAGAAAAGCCGACTAATTAAGGGACTACTGACTTCCATGATCGAGCCCTGAGGACGGCAGTCGGCCAACTCGCCGTCCTTACATAAGCAGGCCAAGACGGAGACACACGCCTGCCAACTCACCGACGAGACGCGGGATGAAACCCGACTCCAAAGGCGAGGCCGCGATGACGGCCGAAATCCGTCTGGAACCTTGAGGTTATCCTTTCGAGGGCGTGCCCGGGGTGCCCGGCAATGGGCGCTTGGGAAGGACATCGTGTGGTTTCAGTCGGTTCGATTCCGACATACCCACCTCATCACCAGCAACAGTGAGGTGGTATGCAGAACTCGATGTCAAATAATTGTGGGTTTTTGTGATGAAGTCTAATTTCTAATATGATCTGATATGAGGACAGTTACTCATTGTGTAGCTGGATATGTTTATCGAAAAGTTTGACGTTTAAAGAATAATACTAGGTCTGCAGCAATTCATACTGCTGTTGCAAAAATTGAGCGAAGCAATTTCATCACGACTTTTTGTAACGGTGATAATTCCTCAATGGCTAGTCCGATTTGCGTTTTTTTGTTGTCTTGTGTATATGAACAAATTACTTAATTTAATACCAATCGCGTGAATGAGGCTTTTTTGTTCATTGAGAAATCAGATTTTAATTATTTTTTCCAGTGATTATTCCTCCGTGGTACTTTTGATTTTTGATTTTCCTATTCTTTCCATCAGTAACATCTTTGCTTGTGTGAAATATCATTAGAATCGGTTTAGCCGTTTGGGAGGAGAAGATGGTCTAACGATATACATGAATCGTCTAAAAGAGAGCTGCACTCTTACAGAGCTTCGCTCAACTATAAGATTACCCTAACATCACATTTCATTTAGATGTAGTAATTGCGCGTGGAGATAGTCAGCGTAAGTCTGATTTAATTGCAAATAAAACTAGGAAATTGGTCTGACTGTTCTATTAATACCTTCACAGCACGCAGTAAGCAACGTCTATACAATTTCTATAATGCGTATACACATAGGTACACTTGTCTTTTAGCTTCGGGACTGTCGTAATATATACGAGTTCTTCTTATAATCATTAAAATATATAAAAATCATCATGCTAGTCATTACGATCATTGGTAATACGATGATTGGAGGTTATGGTTTTAAAATTACCCACTGTATGGCCCGTCAAGAACTTTGGGGCTCAGCCAACCTCACCTGTAAGCCGGTACAGATGCTGATTAGTGCTGTTTGACGGACGAGGATCTGGTGCAGGTTTTCCTTTCAGGGTTGGGCGGTCAGACGACAGCCACTTCCATTACAAAAACCTAAACAAATCTTTTTTTAAATATTTAGTCCGTCAAATTGACTGCACCCCGCCTAATGGTAAGCTGAGGTGAAGTCCAAACAATAGTGGCCACCATTTCCAGAGATTGTCCCTAGAATGGTGGCCTAGACGGCTTCAACAGATGTTTTTTCACGCCCCGCTTAAAGAGCCCAGGATTGTAGGTAGAAGGGAACACGTGTTTGGGTAAAGTGTTCCAGTGCTATATGGTGCGACAAAAAAAGGAGTCACCAGACCGCTTGGTTCTCTCCTCTCCTCTTCATTTTGGTTTGGCTTATACTGTTTTTATGGAAGCAACTGACTGGCCTGCTGAGCATTGTTCATCAATCAGCAGGTGTACCTCCTAGCAGGTTTAAGTCTCGATGATGTTGCTTCAGTCAGTAGGGATGTTGGTGTTAACCCAACACGTGGTGTGCACAGGGACGAGCTGAAGCGCGTGGCGGTGAGCCTGCACCGCGTGGTGGGGCAGCTGGTGGCGTACTGCGCGCGCGCCGAGGACGAGCTCAACCGCACCGTGCTGGCGCAGCTGCTGGCGCGGCTGCTGCCCGAGGGAGACGAGTAAGTGCTATGTTCCTAAGGTTATGCGGTTGACTTGTATATATCTACATCATAAGTCGCCCTCAGAAGTTGCTGAACACTGTTTTGTTTGTCATTTTATGGAAGGCGATCAATAATTTAGTATTTGTTAAGCTACTTTTGTTGTTGACTGTACAATGTTTTTATTCCTTAGTGACTATATTCCTTCGTAACTATTAAACGGCTGTACCCACTATACACTGTACTACTATTTGATGCATGATTATTATTATATAAACTGAAAGTCACTTTCAGTACAGTCACTTAGTTTGTAAAATATTTAAAAAAAGTGAATCTTTGGATGCCAATAAATGTTTTCAAAAACTACCGCGATCAGGATTTTTGTGAACTTTCGCCAAGGATTCCACCAAGTACAATTTTAGACTTCCAAAAATAAACGCGTGTATCCCTCTTTGATCAACACGAAGTCGTGTCTCAAGGATTAAGTCTTCATCTTTTGATCCGTGTAGAGGGAAATAGGTCAGTTGTATGTTGCTTCCCAGAATATTAGGCACTACTTGCCGATAGCTAGTTTGGCATCTAGTACAACTAAAAGGAGTTCTGTAGAAGGAAGCTCGCAGCTATTATATACTAGCCACTGCCCGCGGCTCCGCCCGTGTGTAATTCTCATCCCGTGCCCGCTACCTAGGGAAATCTATTCCAGGAATATAAAATCGCTTGACAAGATTAGCTGATCTCGTGAAAGTAGCTGAGGTCGTCCCAGTTTACCTGTGTAATAAATATATTTTTGTTTTAAAACAACTATCTTCGACACACACACACACACACACACACACACACACACACACGCGCGCGCACGCACGCACGCACGCACGCACGCACGCACGCACACACACACACGTAGCACCCCAACACGCGTATTGTCCGATATTTTTATTGAAAATAGTATTTTACCTTTTTAATTTGAATACCTTGGTCCTTTATCTGCTTTTGGCATTCGATAGATATCGCTGTTGTTGAGATGCAGGGGTAGCAGGTATTTAAATATTTTGTGTGCACATGCCGACATTTGGTGCGAACGCATTCCAGTACGTCAATCCAATTTTGTTTATTCGAGAAACACGTCAGTCATGGAATAATTTAGTGCAGTGATTTATTTCCTCAATATACTTGGAAATGAAGCTCTTCAATTTTATTAGAGTAATGCTCTGATTTATGTGCAAGATATGTTTGTAGAGTATTTAAATTAAGATTATTAAGAGAGAGGCCCAATTTTTTGAGTTTGTTTATGTGTTGAGAGTAATCCTTGGAACCATTCATCACCATTTGAAAGGTACATTATCCTCGATTGGACTGGGCTGTCTAAAGGGGTAGGTAGATTAACACCCATGTATGGCTGCCATATAATAAGGGGTGAGCTTATTGCATGAGAATTTCTCCATAAAAAACCCAAAAACACTTTACGCGGCCCGGGAATACAACCCGATATAGCGAGTGCGATTGCTGTACTCGAATTCCCTGGTTCGATTCCCAGGCTGAACTAGTGTTATAATACTTGGTAGGAAGGTAATTCTTAGAAGCAATACTAGTTCTATGTAAAGTGCCTGATTGTCGGCAATAGATACGACCCTTAATAATACACCTTAGTTTGTTAATACAGCTCGACCTTCTTCCTTATGGGCACGAGTTCCTATACTTATTCGTATTTTAACTTTTTTTTTTAACCTTTATTGTCAGTATGGTTCAAATCTTAATAGTCGATTTTAACCTACTTCTGATTGAAATATACAGTTTGTAGTCCCAGCAGCGGTCCCTTCATAGCATAATGTGCAAAACGCAAAATGAGCACCACACGCAATATGTGCAACTAGCAAACGCAAAATGTGCAACTCGCAAAATGTGCATATCGCAAAATGTTCAACTCGCAATATGTACGTTGATGAATCATACAGTCAACACAAATGATTATATATATACTGTTTGACCTGGTAAACTTCGTTCCGCCTTAGAATCAAGTTATGTTGGTTACCTTATCAGCTGGATTTATTTCGCCGCATTATAGTCCAACATAACCACCCCCGCTGGCCTGGGGGAGAGGGGGAAACCAAAGATCATGAAAATCGGTCCACCCGTTCTCGAGTTCATCGCGGTTATCACTAACACGACTTTGTTTTATATAATATATAGATGTATATAATAGGTCTTTACCTATGAAATTGCCGAAATTTTCTCACAAATTCATGAGTTCGTTATTCTTGTAATTTACTAGCTATTTCCATTATTTATATTTTGTTTGAAAGTTGATTTCAAGATTTTACAACTCTGTATTAAATTTTGTTTTTATTGGCCGCTTGATAAATTAATTCGATCTTCGAAAACAGTACTTCCTAAATGCTATCCGTTTTGATGATAAATTTCGTATTACTTATCAGATGTCACTTAAAATGTAAAAAAGTTGCTGTTTGTTAGCTTAATGTTGTCTCATTCATGCACAAAAAAAAAAACATAAAATTTGGATTTGTCATTCCTAAAAAAAAAATGCAAAAATTTTAGTACTGAAAATTGGGTTTCCTCCAATTTCTTCAAGAAAAACGGCAATTTCATATGTAACGATCTAATATTATTAAGTTGCAGAGCGTAGTAGCGCGTTTTACCGTAGGAATTAGTTTAAAGTATTTATTTGTTGACTAAACGCATTGAGACTTTGCTGCTATTCAATCTAGCCGCCCATTATTCGCTAAAACCACTAAGAATCATAACTAAAGCGTTTGTTTCACTCCTTACGCATGTCAGACACTACTGGGTGGTCTCATATCTAAAACAAAACTTTAATCCTTATAACTTCCACATAAAGTCTAATATATACAAGTTAATCTCAACATTGAAACCAAAGAGTGATACGGTGTATTTAGGTAGCATTAGTACACTGCGTGACTTGAACGGAAGCGCAGATTTAATGGTGTCGCGACGTGCTAATGTTAGGTGCTTCAGCTTTACTCCCACGGGGCCGAAGCGTTAGGGCTGGCACTTAAATGTTGAATATGGAAGGTTGAACGAATTACACGAGACGGGACGCAGTTATGTTTGAACATTTTTTTAATATTTAGTCTCTTGAATTGACTGCACCTCGCCTGATGGTAAGCTGAGGTGAATTCCAAGAATGCCCCGCTCACGCCCCGCTCAAAGGACCCAGGATTGTAGGAAGAAGGGAGCACGTGTGTGGGTAAAGCATTCCAGTTCTTTATGGTCCGACAAGAAAAGGAGTCACCAAACCGCTTGGCTCGCGATGGTATCGATTGCACTGTATGAGGATCGTGCGGAAATCCCTTCGGACACCCCTCCGCCGGGCAGCGGGGGCGGTTATATCGGGCTTGAACCGACTAAAACCGCACGCCGTCTCGGGTCTACAGACGCCGGGGTGTAAGGTTGCCCATAGAGCGTATCCCTCGCATCCTGACTCACCCTGGGCCATCTCCGGTTTCGAGATGGCCCCCTCGGGTTTGGGAACCACAGTGCCAAGTCCTGCACGTGTTGGTCGGTACCGAACGTAACGTAAACCGAACTCGGTGTGGTCGCGCATATCGGATGCTTGATAATATTATATAAGTGCAATCGGTATTGGTGCATACGTAAATTAAACGTTATATCTAAACAAGCAGTTCTTGTATATACATATAATAATTATATTTATTTAAGTTTCAAAATGTAAGTACAATATAAAGTTTACACGCGTAAACGTCAACGTTAAGTATGTGAAGATGTTTGAATGTTTGTTATTCAATCACGCTCAAACGCATAAACGGATTTATCTGATATTTAGTATAGGGATCCTCGTAATAAATAGATGTTCAAAATTCAGTCTCAATCTAGTTTCGATCTCATGTCGATCTCCCATTAGGATTCCACGTAGGTGACAACAGCCAGTAATTTCATAAAAGAACAAGGCACGAAAAGCTGAATTTGAAAATAATGACAACAACTTAAGCAGCGGTAGCTTAGTGGCTTAAGCTCATTTTTATGATTGTGAAGTAGCGGGTTCGAATCCTGGCCAGTACAGTACCATCGTGAACCCACTCATAACACAAAGAATTTACTTTTGCTGGAGATAGCGACGTTAAGTACTAGTAAACTGTGGTATTTTGCTGTAATAATAACTTTTGCATCACTAAAGGCACTCGTGGCTAAGTGGTAACCGACTAGGTTTACACATTCTAAAGTTAAGCAACCCTAGTCAGGGGCTCGATTCAGTAACGCTACGTTATCAAAACGCGTGATTACAATTCGGTTAAGTGGAAAGAAAACCGTATGATCTGTCAAAAAAAAAAATTATTACGTTTTCGTGAGTATTAAAACTTCAGAATCACTCATAGTTTTCGTGGAATTGTAAAAGGTGTGTCCGTGTTACTTCTAAAATAAGAGAATGATAAAACTAAAACAAGTTGAATTCCTGAGACGAGCTCAGCCGAATACATATAGGGATATAATGATTTTCGATTTTGCGATTTTTTGCGATTTTTTCTTTATCTTGCAATGGTTCACCCCAGCACGAATCTATTACCGAAAACAGCAACTCGATAGCTCATCTCCTTCATACCCAAAACCGTGACAGAAAATTGGCAACGACGACGTCGACGACAACTCGATAGCAATAGGGCTTTTCTAAAGAAAATCCCTAAAAAATATATAATGTACATTACCATGTAAACTTCCACCGATATTTGGTTTGAACGAGATCTAGTAAGTAGTTTTTTTTTGTTACAACGAACTACAAGAACTTTTATATTATGTTACTTGCTGCTACGGAACCCTTCATTGGCGAGTCCGACTCGCGCTTGGCCGGTTTTTTAGTTAGACTGAAAAGCCAACCCAACCTGTGTTGGAAAAAAGCTCGGAGGATGAGGTGTCTTCTTGCTATACACAATTTGTATTCATCAAAGACAAATCAAATTATTCAGCAAGTTACTATAAATGCTAAATTACTTGCGTGTTTGTCACACCCAGCACCTGCTGCAACCTATCTGAGTTTGTATCCATGTGTATCTCAGATGTGCATTGGAGATGTGCCAGCTGTTTTGTAGTTAATTAATGCAGTTTCAGAAAACACAGATTTACATCGCTGAGGTCATAGACAAAATACATAATATATTATAGTATTTATGTTGCTGTATAATTCAAGCTAAGGAAAAAACATGAAATGACTTTTTTGCATTCTGGTTAGACAGGAAAGGGATAGATTACAGTCTGGAATAACACATAGGCTACATAGGCTTTTTATCTCTGGAATAGGCCACCATGAGAACGGGAACAGGATTCCAAGTGGGCAGAGCCAATTTAAATCGTAGAAAGTAATCACCCAGGACGGGACTTGAACCCGCAACTTGTCTCTTTTTGAGGGGAATACTGTCCAACTGAGGTACCTTTAATTTATAGGAAAAATTTGCATACCATTTGCTTCAAAATTTCATTCAGTTGGATAATACTTTTTTTGTACACCATGTTTACAATACATATACCTTATTTATTATCAAAGTTATTGCAATGTACAAATAGTTATTATTATTATTATTACACGTCAATTTGATTTCACCTCGCCTGATGGTAAGCTGAAGGTAAAGTCTCAGGAAAGAGGGTCATCATTACATACACGTACCATGTTAACAATGGTGGCACTCAGCTTGACGGCCTCATCAGAAGAGGACTGTCGTCGCAGCACCGCGTGACACCCACCGGTCCCACTAGTGCTGCGACCACAATCCCCCTGCCCGGCTATGCACTTGCTGACCCCTGACCGCAATCAAACCGAAATTGGATTACTATGGAGGGTTTTTCGCAATCGTGCACGGTGGTACCCACCCGGCCGAATTTTGTGACAAATTTGTGTCATCAAATTTCTACCACCAGTAACCATTAATATAATTTATCTACACTCAAATCGAAAAATTCGAATTACGAATTCAAAGACGATTCTATACATACGCACTTTATAAACGCATATACATAAAATTAAATATAAAACTCATTATAGTACCGCCAACTGTATCATAAAACTCATTACAGTACCGCTATCTTTTTTTATCCATTAAGCTAGCCTATGGTTTTAGGCGGAATATGAAAAAAAGGCGCACGCATGCGCAGTTCGAACTGTGAAAAAAATGCGCCATTTTTTTACGCTAAATTACTACCGCTAAATTAATTAAATAATTCCTTGTAACCTACCTACTTTGTTTAATTTCAATTTTTCCTATGAGTGAAGATAAAGTAGTGTATGAAACTGCATATAACTTAGGTATTAAAACACTCGAGTCAACCTATTATCGCATTTGGCTTCGCCTCATGCGATAAACAGACTCTCATGTTTTAATACCCCTTATATGACAGTTGCATAAACTACTATTGTTTAATTGATATGTGCAATACGGCCCTGCGACGTTCTGATTAGGTTTGTTGTTAATCTAATGTTACGTTGTTGTTGCAGGACATTCGTGGAGGATGATTCCCGCCCCACAACGCCCAACTTATCCGGAGATCTAAACTTAAGCCTTGTGTCGCGAAGTGGGAAACATGTGCACTTCGCGCCAGACCTTAATGTTCTACTCGCTGATTTGGATGAGGTGAGCAATGATTCAGCTATGTTGTTTATAGGCACCAATATACTGGGGTGTGTGTTGGGTAACCTCCTCGAGTGTCGCTCCGATTCCGATCCCGCTGCAGTCCGGGGGGAACGGAATCGGAGCGGCCGGTACACCCTGGGCGGCGGTCAATGGCTTCCCCTTCACCCCTTCATAGGGTTGGCATTGGTCGTCGGCCAATACCCAACGTGGCGGGAACACATCGCTCTCCGTACTCCTCTGCTTTCAGAGGAGACAGGATGAGCGATGCTGTTAGTGGTGAGATGGCCCAGGGTCAGCCGGGGTGCGAGGGATATGCTCTATGGGTAACCTTACACCCCGGCGTCTGAAGACCCGAGACGGCGTGCGGTTTTAGTCGGTGCAAGCCCGACATAACCGCCCCCGCTGGCCGGCGGGGGGTATCGGAAGGGATTTCCGCACGATAAAAAAAAAAAAGGCACCAATATACTTATTTTTCTTTCCATTAAGGCATAACAAACTAGCAGTGGAGTCCAACTTTGTCTAACATTAACGCGAACACCTAGGACGGGACTTGAACCCGCGACCAGTACCTTACAAGGGGAATGCTCTGACCAACTTAGCTACAGATAGACTGTAGGAACAAATAGGAAATTAATTACTTAAATTTTCATTGAATTAATGTGGCGGAGTAATCAAATAACAATGTTTAAAAATAATTGTAACATCATTGATGTTTTCCGTAGTTCGCAAGAATTACGGGAGCTGACTCCATCGTCGCCCCGAGATGTATATAATATATAGGAGAATTTTGAATGTCTGGGACGTGTCCAGGTACCTCACTTGGTCAGAGCATTCTCCCTGTAAGGGACAGGTCGCGGGTTCAAGTCCCGTCCTAGATGTTAGTATACTAATTGCTTAAAAATTTCATTGAATGATGATGAGTTATCAAAATGACTAAGCTTTTATTGGTAGATTCCTTTCTCACAGGTTTTACCTATTACCTTGCGCATCTGGCTGTATTTATAAATAAATAAATAAATATTCTACGACATTCTACACAGCGCTTTCTAGACCCAAAGTAAGCATAGTTTAACTAGCTTGTGTTATGGGTTCCAGAATGCGGATAAACATACTTATATACTTTTTTTTTGTAAATACATACATATTATACATAGAAACACCCAGACCAATGCAAATATACATATTCATGCATACAAATATTTGCACTGAGCGGGAATCGAACCCGCGCCCCGTGTCGTAGCAGTCGAATGCACTACCGCTACGCCACAGAAGCCGTCAATTGTGGAAGCTTTAGTCTTATCAGTGGCGGTTTCTGCTTGTGGCCCTAAGTGTCTTGTTTAGCCGTCGATATTAGATGTGGTATGTGGTGTTCCAGGAGGGGATCGTGAGTTTCCTGCAGCAGCAGAGCGACTTGAGCGCCGACATCAAGAAGGAGCTCGATCATTCGCTGCGGCGCCTGCGCCATGAGGCGCACTCGCTGCTGGACTTGTCGGCCAGGCTGTCGCACAGTAAGGGCTCACGGCTTAGCTTTAGTTTCATTGCAATGACATGAACTTCCACCCGCGCACGCTCAGGCTGCGGAATGATCTACCTGCTGTGGTTTTCCCAAGCGACTATAATATGGGGTTCCTCAAGAAAGGCTTTAGAAGGTTTTTAAAGGGTCTGCAGCGCGAGTGTGTTGTCCCTGGTTTTGCACACTTCCCTAGGCCACGGTAACCACTTGCCATTACGTCGACCGTGTACTTGTCTGCTACCTTAGTGGTAAAACATAACATAACTTCACGCCTGTATCCCCGAAGGGGTAGGCAGAGGTGTATAACACACCCTCGATTCGCCGGTTATGTTTAGGTCCCAATGTAATAGGGGGCGAGCCTATTGCCATCTACCGGGCACATTACTAAGCGAGCGATAATTAACATTTTTAATACACACATAACTACGAAAAGTCCGAGGTGTGTGCCCGGGGCGACTGGGGATCGAACTCGACACCTCGTCTCGGCAGTCCGTTACGTTCGCCACTGGGCTATCTCCGCTTTTTAGTGGTAAAAAAAAACCTATTATATTATATTTCTTTTGGTGTGTTACAAGTAAGCAGAGTGCATTTTAAGCAAAGAATAGACATTGCTCTTGAATTTGAAATTTGACATAATTTCGTCTAACGTTATTTACCTAGTCCATAATAAACAATTTTTTAGTTTAATGGCTTTTTATGGCATGGCAAAGGCAGTTTTAATGGTAGTGTTACGGCTGTCGAAGGGTAGGCTGATTTTAACCAGCTATATTTTTGACCCACGTCATAGGAGGTGAGCTTATTTAAAGAAAGCTATTGAAAAATTCCTACCGAATCCTACTAATATTATAAATGTGAAAGTTTGTTAGTATGGATAGATGGATGGATGGATGTTTGTTACTCTTTCAAGTAAAAACGGCTGAACGGATCTGACTGAAATTTGGCACGGGATACATTATAGTCCGGAATAACACATAGGCTACTTTTTATCCCGGGAATAGGTTCCCATGGGTTGCGGGAACGGGATCAGAATTCTTCGCGAGTGGAGCCGCGGCCAACAGCTAGTAAATAAATATTTTAAAAAGTCCGATCACAGAAAAGAAATCCTGAAATCCTGGGTAAAACCCAGGATTTCTATATTACATCTAAAGTAAAACCGCGGTAGCCTAGTGGTATGGGTAAAGGACTGCTGAGACGAGGTCTCGGGTTCGATCCCAGGTATTACCATGGCACACACCAATGACTTTTCGATGCTTTTCGAAGTTATGTATAAAGGCTCGCCACCTATTACATTGGGACCTAAAACATAAACTGGCGAAACGTGGGTGCTAGCACCTCTGCCTACCCTTACGGGGATATAGGCGTGAGTTTATGTTATGTTATCTAAAGTAAAAAGTTTTCAGAATGAGGCAGTAGCAGTTTAAGAAAATTATAATTACCTACCTAAATAAGTAAGCATTTAATATAATTATGTAATGTCTTTTGTTGTAGAAAATCGCCCGGAGTGTAAGATGCTGGAGTCGAGTCAGGTGCAGATTACAGAGCTCGTTCAGGACTTAGAATCAAGACAAAACACTTGTGAGAACTGCGAGCTACATCGGAAGGTAGGCTTCGTTCACCGAGCTTATTTACTTGTATTGCATTGTATGTATTGTAATCTATTAAGACTACCTGCTACCGGCTAGCATGTATGAAAATTATTAAGTAGATGAAGTGAGATTTATGCTAGTATTGTAGCAAGCCGAAAGACGTATGCTAAGATTCTAGCAAGGGGAAAGATTTATGCTAGGATTGTAGCAAGTGGTAAGACGTATGCTAGGATTGTAGCAAGTGGCAAGACGTATGCTAGCATTGTAGCAAGTAGCAAGAGGTATGTCAGGATTGTAGCAAGTGAAAAGACGTATGCTAGGATTGTAGCAAGTAGAAAGACGTATGCTAGGGTTCTAGCAAGTGGAAAGACTTTAGCTAAGATTGTAGCTAGCGGAAAGAAATTGGGAATCTACCACAAAAGGACAGAGGCGTGTCTGTATTGCACGTACGGTGCGCTGTATGTGTGTCATCTATCCCACTCACAAATAACACATATTAGTAGTAAGGTCATCGGGGTCAGGTAAATATGTAAACAAACTCGACTAAGATTGTCTTATAATATTACGTGCGAGAGAAAAAGATAGATATACATGTTGTTCGCTGTCGAAAAGGATAGTGTGTTTACATGAATAATCATGTTTCGTTAGTCTTACTTATCTACACTAATATTATAAAGAGGAAAAATTTGTATTTTTGTATGTTTGTAAACTCAATAACTATTAAACTGATTTCAAAAATTATTTCACTATTAGAATGCTATATTATCACCTAACATATGCTACATTTTATCTCGATATTCCCATGGGATCAGGACTAACAGGGGTGAAACCGTGGGGTGATCCAAGTAATTTATATTATATACTTTTGAGGCTGTATTAAATAGTAGATTGTTAAACAAGAGTTGAAAGTCAGCCATTTCACCCGAGATATTACATTTATTATATTAAGAACGAAGTGAGAGCGCCAATAGTTCGAGGGTGAAATTGTGACATTCACCCGAGGTAAACACTACTTTTCATTTCGACTATGTGAGGAAATTAAAATACTACACACACATTTAACGAAACAGGTATATTGATTATGGGGTGTGTGTTGGGTAACCTCCTCGAGTGTCGCTCCGATTCCGATCCCGCTGCAGTCCGGGGGGAACGGAATCGGAGCGGCCGGTACACCCTGGGCGGCGGACAATGGCTTCCCCTTCACCCCTTCATAGGGTTGGCATTGATCGTCGGCCAATACCCAACGTGGCGGGAATACATCGCTCTTCGTACTCCTCTGCTTTCAGAGGAGACAGGATGAGCGATGCTGTTAGTGGTGAGATGGCCCAGGGTCAGCCGGGGTGCGAGGGATATGCTCTATGGGTAACCTTACACCCCGGCGTCTGAAGACCCGAGACGGCGTGCGGTTTTAGTCGGTGCAAGCCCGACATAACCGCCCCCGCTGGCCGGCGGGGGGGTATCCGAAGGGATTTCCGCACGATAAAAAAAAAAAAAAAAAAAAGGTATATTGATTATCAGTTAAAATTTAAAGTAAAATTAGAATAATTTGAAAATAGATTATGAACAATTTCTTTTGCCTGTTCTTAAATCTCATCGGGAGTTAAATTAATATCCATGTCACTGGAATCACTTTCCGAAACCATTTTCAACCACTATTAACACAAGGTATTTATTTATATTGAATCTCGTTTTCCCGCTAATTCTCTAGCAAACTTAAATTGTTTCTATTTAATTCTGAAAAAAAAAGTTATAATTCACGTACATACTGCCAATATTAGAAAAGTTTTGAAAATCGAATCTATTGGTTACATTGTAATCGAGTATCTAGGCGGCCATATAAAAAAAATGCATCTGATATCAAGGCATTATGACGTAACTTAATTATCATGGACTTCATGGTAAACTCTAAAATTAAAAAAAAATACTTTCCGCCCGCGCCCTAGGGATGAAATAAGCTACTTTCCACCTGGCTCTCTACCCATGAAAATTAAACTTTTCGAACAGGAGAGATGAAAATTATATTTTCTATATTATAGAATATGGAAGAAGCGATGGCGGATTGTCTGCAAAGAGAAAATCTGCTTCGCTCTGATTTGGAGGCTGCTATGATCAAGATAGCTCAGCTCATGACTAGTGCTGATGTTATCGCTGAAGGGTACGTTGTTGAATTATTAAGCTTTTCAGGATTCAGAATTCATAATGGATTACCAAAATTACTTATTATATTGAGATTTACAGTATTTAAACAAATTGATAGCGATAGACTATGCGCTAAATTATTTGATGACCGCTCTCAATTTCGGGGTTTGACATTTTGGAAGATAATTTGTCATTTGTTTGAAGGAGTTATGTTTATAAAATGTATGTTATAGTAGCACAATAATGTTGTACTATTATGATGCGCAAGTTCCAACTCGGCGAGTGTTGAGAGCGGTCATTGACTTCTCCGAGAAGTATGTATGCATGGCCCGCGTGTGCGCGCAGCTACGGCACGTGCCAGGCCGGGCCGCCGCCGGCGCGCGCGCGGCCCGCGCTCGGCGCCGTGCCGCTGGGCGGCTGCAGCTCGCCGCGCGCGCAGCTGCTGGCGCACGACTTCGACTCGCTGCAGCGCGAGCGGGACGACCTGCAGCAGCAGGTCAGTCGTCTCGCACCCGCACACACGCACTCACCACTATCACCCTCTGAAGTGTGCAGGAACCACTCACCGACCTATTTGCATTTATCACACACCTCACACACATTTTCTACTGCTAAGAGAAACCACTGCTTTTCTAAGCTCGTCGATTTTAAGTGCTTCTGACTTGCCGTTTTTTTTCAAAAGATCATCACGCTTTATCTTCATTAATTGCCCTTTTATACATAATATATAGTGTCATTGAATCAATTTCTTTTTCTTGTTTGGGCTCTAACCATCTTCCACTTAGGTACATTTTTCAAATATTATTACTACATTCCTCTTTCAATTATCAGCCGTATTCCTTTTTCTATCACCTAATGTTACTTCACACGGACTACAAATTAACTAAATCTCAATAATTTTTATTCTACGTGCACGATTCTTCTGCCATACCCAAATTTCACTAAAAAACGTTAAATTGTTTAATAACACACCATTATGATCTCCAGCAACACGTACATAGTACATATAGTCACGACTCTTTCCCATCAAGGTACACAAATCTCAGCCGTATTCCTTTTTCTATCACCTAATCTTACTTCACACGGACTACAAATTAATTAAATCTCAATAACTTTTATTCTACGTGCACGATTCTTCTGCCATACCCAAATTTCACTAAAAAACGTTAAATTGCTTAATAACACACCATTAAGATCTCCAGCATCACGTACATAGTACATATAGTCACAACTCTTTCCCATCAAGGTACGCAAAACCGTTCCAGAACGTAAACAGAAACGTACTCGTACGTTACGTACAATTACGCAACATTATTCTTATTAGTGTTCCTATGTATAATATGTATGTATTTACAAAAAAAATGTATATAAGTATGTTTATCCGCATTCTAGAACCCATAACACAAGCTAGTTAAACTATGCTTACTTTGGGTCTAGATAGCGCTGTTTAGAATGTAGTAGAATATTGTATTGTATTTATATGAGTACACCAGACTCAAATATATTTAGTTTGAGATTTGTTTTTGTTTGAAATTATATTCTCTAACAACGTACTCGTAACTCCTACCCACGGCGATGCCACATGGATTTCCTTACATTAAATTTACCATGTTTGTTAGACAGATTTGATCCTTATGATTGACCCATCGATTTATGCCTTAAAAGTACAGAGCGGTATTTTTTCGGATTCTAGCCAGTGCGATTACCGGCAGTAGCAATCGAGTTTTCAAAAATCTTTGATGCTGTTTAAATTAAATTGAAGTTTCAGAAGACTTTACGATCTATATTATTTAAGATACTTTACCTCCATGTAGCATCGCCGTGGGACGGCCTATATGTATACAATTATGATACACACGATATATTCCTAAACGGTCCTTAATACAATGACTCTTAAGGTACACACAATATATTCCTAAACGGTCCCTAATACAATGACACTTAAGATACACACAATATATTCTTAAACGGTCCCTAATACAATGACACTTAAGATACACACAATATATTCCTAAACGGTCCTTAAGACAATTACTGTTAAGATACTCACAATATATTCCTAAACGGTCCTTAATACAATGAGTCTTAAGATACACACAATATATTCCTAAACGGTCCCTAATACAATGACACTTAAGATACACACAATATATTCCTAAACGGTCCTTAAGACAATTACTCTTAAGATACACACAATATATTCCTAAACGGTCCTTAATACAATTACTCTTAAGATACACACAATATATTTCTAAACGGTCCTTGATACAATGACTTTTATGTATGTACATGCTCCTCATCATAACGATTTCCCAGTTCCAAAGTTTGCACTTCGGAGTCCGAGGTCTGCTTGTGGTTTTCTATTGATTTTCTTTTCCGGAAACTACTTCCGTCTGACTTCCAACCCTGAAAGGAAAACCATCTACAGACTGGTCCGATGTTTAGCAGGTGTTCACCCCACAATTTCTTATATATACATATATATCGATAACGAGTGTTGTTTGCACATGGCACGCACAGGTGGCAAGGCTGACGGACTCGCTCGTACATAACGTATGTTGTGAGAAGGTAAACGCACTGTACAATGCTTCCAACTGTACTTTATTTTTCTTTACGGTGGTGTATTTCTTTTGTTTTTTTTTTGGTACAATGTAATGCTTTGCTTTATAGACAGTACGGATTTTAAGTAATATCTATGATACAAAAAATATACGATTATAAAATATTTTTACTTAATATATTTTCATTAAAACTCACCAACTATTGATAAAGTATCTCAGTATTCGATACCGTAGCTCAGTATCCCATGCCTCCCAACTAAGCTAAATTGCTTTTGATAGGAGTGGGTTCAAGTCGATAGTCTAATGGCCAGGATTTGAACTGGGGACATCTTTAACCACTAAGCTATCGACGTAAAATACTGTGTAATGTAACTTTCATACTTACGAAACACATAACAGCTACCTACATGACATACCTAGAGGAGGTATGGTATAACGGGGTTTTTTGTCCCAAATGGAGATATTTCGAGTAACCAGAGTCTCTTGTGAAGTAGGTTCGGTAAAAAATAAGTACTGGTGTTACAAATATTTCTAAGCGCCTACCATCAAGGCCTTTGCTTACTGCTAACGTAATGTTATTAAAAAAAAAAGGCATTCGCAGTCCGGGAGTGCCGATAGAAGTGAAAACTTGAACAATTACGTGGTTGATTTATGAATAACTAGGAATTCAGTGCAGGGTGCGACTAAAATGAATTGAGCTGAGCGAGCAGGACTCTTACTTGAAAAATAAGGCATCTTACTACGGTCGCGCCCATAGTTAAGGCCGCGCGCTTGTGAAATTGTTTTGAATTCGAATTTGAACAGTTGACCCCTCTAAGCACTCAGCGGTGTCTACACTATCACCATGGCAAATTTGGTCAAGATCGGTATTGTGGTTCCGGAGGAGTACAGTCTCGACCAAACGGCTTAGCCACGTATAAGAGCTTCGCTTCGCTCAGATCATCATCCATCCATAATTTCCTCCCTCCCTACCTCCCTCTCTCTCCTGCCCGCTCGCATCCGTCCCTTTCCCTCCCACCGTCCTTCCTTCCGTCCCACCCTACCTGCGTCCCTCCTTTCTTTCCTCCTTCGTGTCTCCCTCCGTCCCACACCCCTCCCGTCCCTCCTTCCCTTTGTCCCTCCGTCTCCCCTCCCTCCGTCCGTCCCTCCCTACTTCCATCCCTCCCTACTTCCATCCCTCCCTACCTCCATCTCTCTCTCCCTCCATCCATCCATCCATCCAGCATACATGACGTTGATATAAAAGAAAATATGCAAGGCGACTCAGTGACTTGGGCGTCTCGGTGACGATTGGTGATATTTAAAAAAAAACACGAGTTTCATGTTTTTTCTTCACCCAAAAAGTCCTTATGTGCAAAAGTGCTCAACTCGCCTAAAGAAGTTTACACTTCAAAAAATGATAATACTGAAAACTTCAATAGGTCCTTTTAGGTTTGGGTCTGTTATTTTATCTGAAATATAAGATCTTAAAGTGTTCCATCTCTGACTAATTTTAACACAATGTATCAGCAAGTACTGATTTCCTTTCTATTAAGTTGGTTGATACACATACATATAAGACACTTTATCTGTAAGTGGTGTAACAGTCTGTAAAATATTTCGTTTTAATTTTTTTGCCATGCTTTCGTACATTTTTTATTTAACTGTAGGTTTTAGAATTATCTAGCAGTGCGAGAGAACGCGCCAAATTCATTAATTTTAGTTAAACGTAGACATAAGAATAGAAATGTTTTATTCAGGTGCTACTACCTGTTTATTTCTTTTTAATTATTATATACTATTTTAAATTATTATTGTATTGTTATTTTACTGTCGCATGATTGTTTTCTTAATGTCATTGTGAATACATTTTTAGATAACATCTCATTTATATAGTGTTCTTTTAAAATTATCATTAATCTAACCCCTAAACCCCATTGATTTACTTATGACTCTTATTAGCATACGTGACCAAAGAGTTACCTAGGCAGGCAACTAACAAATGAACATGTGAGCGTGAATACCTATTTCTTTGGCCGTTAAGGACGGTTTATATAGAAAAAAAAGTGACAATGAAATCAAATGATATTAAAATAGGGGCAGCAGCTCAAATACGTACCTACATTATGGTACTAGTCCATTGGTTTATAGAAGTAATGTATTGATTATTTGAATAAATATTCACTACCCCTTATACAAAAAGCTTTTAACATACATTAATTAATCAATACATTTTTTTTACATAACCATAACATGTAAAAAAAAAAATTAGTTATTTTTTTTTCTTACAAGAATAATATCCATCTGTCACTGGACTTTTACTTAACACTTACAACTTATATTATTGTCACCTCTCTGATGCATTTTATAGTGTCATATCCACGTCTCGAGTCGTACTCAATGGCGAAGTTATTTTTTGAACATTATATCATTTATCTACCGCAACATGAAAGTAAACTGAATGCTGTGGAAATGAGAATTCTGAGAATGGAGTGACCCTGATGGATCGAGTGAGAAAAAGCGCGATAAGGGAACGTTGTGGTATGGTAGAAGATGTAGTAACCAAAATAGAGAAAGAGATGCTTAGATGGTTCCGACATGTAGAGAGGATGGATGAAAGGAGATTAATGTAACAGATTTATCAGGCGAGGGCTACTGGGCAACCCGGTAACGCTCGACCTAGGTGTACGTATGCCAATCAGATCGAGGACGTTTTTAAATAAGGCCATGTGGCCTTTCTTTTGTGGAGATGGCAACCCTGCCATACAGTGGATACACAACCTGTATTGTTTTCTTCATAAAAATTGAAATTCTACCTATCTTGAGTGAAAAGTTTTTGCTTAGTGAAGTTTACTGAACTAGGAACCCGTGCTATTGTTATCAGCGCTCACATCAGCTGCAATTTCCAGATATCATCAAAGATAAGTTTTAATTTTATACCCACATATTTCTCAAGAACGCTGTCACCTAATATTTTGACACTGTCAGTATCGTTTGACAGCATCAAATATCAATTTGACAAGTGTCAACTTCAACTGACGTTACGAATTTTGCATTCGACAGTGGAAAAGTGTTGCCAGGTTATAAAAATACACTCGAATAGTGGTAAATCCAAATATGTCAGTCTGCTTAAAGTGTAAAAAGGCAATTAAACCCGACGACTTGAAAGCTTGCAGTAATTGCAACGCTGCCTTCCATTATCAGTGCCAGGGAGTGTCTGTCGACAATTTTGCAAGGGAATCTCGGGCCTTTAAAGCCAAATGGAAATGTTGTGATTGCAGAACCACTGCTACTACCAAAAGAGGAGATATCTCGTCTTCTCCTTCTCAACTCCTAACCCCAAGCCCGGTGCCATTGTCTACCGATACGAACGAGGAACTGAAGCAATACATTGACATAAAGCTTGAGGAGTCCTTTTCGCGCCTCCTTAAGGAAATTAGACTTGATCTTACAAAGGAAAGCTCTGTCACTCGTAGTAAAATCCAGGAACTAACCGAAAGCCTAAACTATATGTCCACTCAATACGAACACTTAAAGGACGACTTGATTGCTAAGGCCAAGAAGATTGGAGATTTGGAAAGCGAAAATAATACGCTCAAGACCAAAGTGACTGACCTTGGTTCCAGATTGGATCAATTCGAACAGCAATCTCGTGACTGTAACATAGAAGTCCAGTGCGTGCCGGAGCACAAATCAGAGAACATAGGCACCATAGTACGACAACTTGCCACAATTGTAGGTTGTTCACTACCGGAACACGAGCTACTTAACTATCACCGCGTGGCTAAAGTAAACCAGGAGTCCAATAGGCCACGGAATATCGTGGTGAAGCTATCTAGCCCCTTGGTTCGTGATAGGATTATAGCTGCGGTTAAGAATTTCAACAAGACTCATCAAAGCGACAAGCTTAATTCGTCACACTTGGGCATAGCAGGAGATAAAAAGCCAATTTACGTGTCTGAACATTTGTCTTTGTCAAATAAAGAACTGCATGTAGCTGCACGCCGAGTCGCAAGAGAGAAGAGATACCAGTTTGTGTGGGTACGAAACGGGCGTATTTTCATAAAAAAGGACATTAGCTCTAATAGTTTATTTATCAAAAATAAGGACATTTTAAACTCTCTGTAATTCTTCTCTTATAGTTGTATTGATCTGTCTGTAATTTCGCTACACCAGTGCATGGCCACTTCACAGAATTCTCCGCACAAATGTAATAGTTTAAATATATTTTACCAAAATGTTCAAGGTCTTAAGACCAAGACACACACGATCTTAACTAACGTACTAAAACAGGAGGCGGATGTTATTCTTTTGACGGAGTCATGGCTTAACGATTCAGTCTTTGATCATGAAATCTTTGATAGCAGATACACTGTATTTAGGCGCGATCGGAGTTCTTCCAGCTCTAACAAAGATGAGGGCGGTGGAGTCGCGATTGCAATATTAAAAAAATATTCTCCAATTAGAAAGCCACACTGGGAGTCGGCCGATGAAGATTTATGGGTTGTTATTAAACTAAAACGTAACAGTTCAATAATCCCTCTATGTATCTGCTCTGTATACTTACCATCACCGGTCACTGACAGTCGATTGGACACCCTGACAGCAAATCTATCGAATACTATCCAACATAAATTACCCCCAGATTCCATATTATTGATAGCAGGCGATTTTAATCTTCCTCATTTGTCGTGGCAATTGGACCCGACCGAAAAGTTTTACCTTCCCAACTGTAATGTAAGCGTAACAGAGAGTATATTAACCAGCATGATCTCTTTCAACGGACTTTACCAAATGAACCCTATTCTTAATTCGAATTCACGCGTCTTGGATTTGGTCATAACGAATACTTGTGGCTCTCTCAAAGTTTCCAGGAGTACTTCCCCATTGGTAAAAGAAAACATTCATCACCCCGCATTAGCTATTTCTTTAAAAGTCCACTCACAAAATAACCGTAAAGTAAAAAAAAACTCTTGGCTTTAACTTTTTTAAAGCAGATTATGAAAAAATCAATGCAGAATTACAAGAGATACATTGGAATGATCAGTTCGGTTTTAATAACAGTATCGATGAAATCATTGCCATTTTCTACAATAATATCAGCCCAATTGTAGCCAAGTACACTCCGTTAACTCAAAAAGGAAATAGTGCTTATCCTATCTGGTTTAATCGCCCGCTAATTAAGATGCTAAAGGAGAAAGCTAGGGTTCACTCGAGACTCAAAAAATACGCAAACCCTAGGGACTTGCTAACATATCAGACACTCCGCGCTCAGTGTGCTCAGTTACTAAGGGAATGCCTTGATAAATTCAACACAGAAGCAACATACCTCATTAAAAAAGACCCGAAATTCTTTTGGACATTTGTAAAATCACTTAGATCTAATAGCACTGATATACCTGACGAGATGTGTTTTGACGGCAGGAACGCTCATGGTGGACAGAATATCAGCGATCTCTTTTCGGAATATTTTCAATCAATTTACCCTAGACAACAATCATCGCTGACTACTACCCCAACCGAACCAACCAGTAATAATAGATCTCTCAGTACAATTTACCTCTCGGAATCTGAAATCTTAAAAGCTCTTCAACTAATAGACATCAACAAAGGGCCTGGGCCCGATTCCATACCTCCCATTTTTCTAAGGAATTGTTCCGCTCAACTCGTAACACCTCTTCACTATATGTTCAACAAATCTCTTTTACGCGGACAGTTTCCATCAAAGTGGAAGTTAGCTTATATTAGCCCTATATATAAAAACGGAGTTCAGGCTGATATAACAAACTATAGGCCTATTTCAATTTTATCAGCCCTGGGTAAACTATTTGAATCCCTGGTCCAACACCATCTTCATCACCATCTGAGACCGCTGTTCGATATCCATCAGCATGGATTTCTTTCGGGGAGGTCGACCGTGTCGAACCTTCTTGAATATGTTAGTGACGTAAATGAGGCTCTTAAGGATAGGCTAGAGGTACACGCTATCTACACTGATTTCTCGAAGGCGTTCGACGTGGTCAACCATGGTCTACTACTTCAGAAGCTTGATCATGCCGGAATTTGCGGATCGCTGTTGAGATGGTGTGAATCTTATCTTCGCAACCGTTCGCAGCTTGTGATGGTGAGGGGCTTTGGATCTGCACAAAGCATCGTACCATCGGGAGTCCCACAAGGCTCGCACTTGGGTCCTCTTTTCTTCCTTGTGTTCATAAACGACTTGTGTAAAAATATCATATCCAACTATCAGATGTTTGCCGATGATCTTAAACTCTACCGAGTTATCCGCAGCCAGGACGATGTAATAGTTTTGCAAACGGACATTGATTTTATTGTCAGGTGGTGCACGGAAAATGGTATGAAATTAAATTCATCTAAGTGCTGCCACATCAAGTTCACAAGAAGGCAGAAACCTACCACGGCCAAATACTATTTGGATGGCGTTCTTCTTCGAGAGGTCTCGAGTATCCGCGATTTGGGTGTAACGATGGATCCCAAATTGGAGTTTCACGAGCACATGGACAAGATTAGCAATAAAGGTGGACGACTGGCCGGATTCGTAATTCGGCAAACGAAGTTTTTCAAGGACCCCGAAATTTCCATTCTACTCTTCAATTGCTATGTCCGGTCTCTCTTAGAATACTGTTGCCAAATCTGGAGTCCTTCATATGCAGTTCATATCAACCGATTGGAAACACTTCAAAAAAAAATTCTTTACCACCTGTCTTATGCACACAATCTTTGCAATCATCTAACTTCATACGACGCTAGACTCACCCATTTTAAAATGTTAACACTCCACAATAGACGTAACATAGCCGATATGGTGTATCTGCACAAGCTAATTGATGGTAAGGTGGATTGTTCCAACTTGATCGCAAAATTTAACATTATTATACCGCGCCCTGGCAGTCGCCTCCACAATAGGAAAACGTTCGCGCTTCCCCTTTCTCACACCAACTACGAACAACATTCGCCACTGTACCGCATGATGTCCTCATATAACAAAATATGTAACGATCTAGATCTTTTCGATACAACGTCCGCTACTATAAAGAAATTCTTTTATGACCAGATTTGCGGTAACTGACACTCAAATAATAATTATGTCATCACTACTTTATAAGTAACTTTTGTGCCTATTGTGTATCTACTTTTTCTTTTTAATGCTTAGAAAACGCATGTAGTGTTCACGTCAAGAAGGACTTTACATCACTTTCTGACATATTGATTATGTAATACTCATGCCATATGTAACGTCCAGTTTCGTGAGCCAATAAAAAAAAAAAAAAAAAAAAAAAAACATCTTGGGTCTGATTGGCGTACCAGCAAACCATTGGCACGCCAGTAACGTTACTACATACGTTACGTCGTAAAGTTCTATCTAGAAGTACCCGTTAGTGGCAAGCATGTATGAAAACAATTATGAAAGCGGAAGAAGCGAAAGGCGTATGCCAGCATCGTAGCAAGTGGAAAGATGTTATTTCTGCCTACCCCAATAGGAAAGAGACGTGACAATATGTATATATGTATGTATAACTACAGTAAGGTGTGTGTACAGTTGGAGGCAGCGAACCGCCAGTTACGTTCCACGCGCCAGTTCGTAGAAGAGCAGGCCGCGGAGCGCGAGGCGGAGCGGGACGAGTTCGCGCGCCGCCTCGCCGACCTGCGCGACGAGAACGCGCGCCTCGCCACGCGCCTGCAGAACAACGCGCGGATACTCACCGAGGTACGTGCCGCGAGCCGCCGGACACACTGTGTTGTGCTATACTCGCACTAGCTCACCCGGCAAACCTCGTTCCGCCTTACAAGCTAGTTATATTGGTTACCTCATCAGCTGAATTTATTTAGTGAATGTCTCATATTTGCATTTACACAGTCTCTGCTGGGGTGCGAGGGAATTGTCTTATTTGGCCACTTTACACCCCGGCATTAGAGACCTGAGACGGCGTACGGTTTTGGTCGGTTCGAGTCCGAAATAACTACCCCCAATGGCCGGCCCCCACTGAAAAAAATCGTTGCTGTTTTTGAGGACTGCCGATAGAAGTGAAAACTAAGTAACCAAGCGTGCGGTGACGATGACGCAAGTTTCATGCTTTTGGATCCGATCCGATCATCCATCCATTTATCCATCCACCGATTCAATCTGATCCGATTATCTATCCATTCATCCATCCATCCGATCCGATCCAATCGGATCGGATCTCCCTCTCCCCCTCCCTCCCTCCCTCTATCTATCTATCCAGCCAGCTATTCATAAATCCATCCATCTATTTGTCCATCCATCCATCTATTTTTTTAAATGTAAAGTGCTCAACGCACCTAAAGAAGTTTTCAATTCAAAAATATGGAATGCGTCACCGTGACGATGATGCGAGTTCCATGTTTTAATCACCCAAAAGGTGCTCATATGGAAAGTGCTCAACGCGCTTAACGAAGTTTTCACTTCAAAAATACCTCAAAATGGCACATTCCAAAATGGGTCCACCCGTTCTCAAGTTACACGATTTAGTTTTATTTAAATAGATTGGTGAAATTTATATGGGATAAGGACACGATCATTAACTGTAATGGAAAATTGTGATGGCTTTTGTCCCTATCATACTGGTATAGTAACCGGCAAACATCTTGAAGATTACTCTAGCGGCGCAGAAAGCAGTTTTCAATTATAGAATTAGCTCGGAAAAAGTGAACATTTAGGACGGGACTTGAACCCGCAACGAGTCCTTTATAGGGGTCGGTAGCTTAGTGGTTACGGAGTCGACCCTATGATCGAGGGGTCCCGGGTTCGAATCCTGGCCATTACACTACCGACGTGAACCGACTCCTAACACAAGCTTAGCTGGAGAGGTTAGGAAGAATATTAGTAATATTACTGATTAATATTCTTTAAAAAAAAAGGGCATTAATTTGATCCACTAAGCTACCTGAGCACGTCCTAGATATTCGAAATACCCCTGCTTTTCCCCTGCGACTTTCAACGTATATTAAACGAATCACGAGCTGAAAGGACTCGCGTCATTGCTTCGTCAGTCTTTTTTTTTTGTTTTTTTGGTTAATCCTTATCTTTGCTCAAATTTTCTCCCACTACTCCGACTTTGTTCAAGATGTTTACCGGTATCTGTATATTGGTGAAGTTAATATGGTATAAGGTATAACGAAACGATCATTAACTGTTATGGCAAAATGTGGTGTCCCTTGTCCTTGTCACACTGGTATATGGGTTTAACTTTCTTTATATTGTAATGCGTAATGTAATTTAGTCTTCCTCGACAAGTCATTGACGGCAGACGTGTGAATTTGATTGAAATTAACTTAAGTTAAACAGTATTACCTAATTACTTAAACTTTTATATTGATAATAAAAAAAATTACTTTATTTTTAAATGATCCATTTGCCTTATGTATCAATCCGATCAAGGCTAAAATTCATTCTACTATATTAAGATTACTATTTCTTCGTGTTCTAGTGTTCACTTATTTATCTTATATGAAAGTTTAATAGAAAATACCTTTTTCATTTAGTTAATAAAAGTATAAATTTAATGAAAAAATACCTTTTAATTTAACATACAAAAGTTTATATTTCTATAATTTTACAACAACAATCTTAACATCTGAATTCCTTTATTTGTAACACACTCACCGCTATTTTTTGTCTTTTTTACGCACTGTCAGCTACTAATTTTATTTATTAGTCACCAATCACCAACACGACACTTATCACTTATTACTAATTCTTTAGATATTTTTTTCCGAATATAAAATTACCAGTTAAGAATATGATGTACCTTTTTTTTTTTTTTTTTTATCGTGCGGAAATCCCTTCGGATACCCCCCCCGCCTGCCAGCGGGGGCGGTTATGTCGGGCTTGCACCGACTAAAACCGCACGCCGTCTCGGGTCTTCAGACGCCGGGGTGTAAGGTTACCCATAGAGCATATCCCTCGCACCCCAGCTGACCCTGGGCCATCCCACCACTAACAGCATCGCTCATCCTGTCTCCTCTGAAAGCAGAGGAGTACGGAGAGCGATGTGTTCCCGCCACGTTGGGTATTGGCCGACGATCAATGCCAACCCTATGAAGGGGTGAAGGGGAAGCCATTGACCGCCGCCCAGGGTGTACCGGCCGCTCCGATTCCGTTCCCCCCGGACTGCAGCGGGATCGGAATCGGAGCGACACTCGAGGAGGTTACCCAACACACACCCCACCCAACACACACCCCAACCCAACACACACCCCAGAATATGATGTACCTACTGTAATTTATAATCTATTCATAAACATTTTCTATGAGTGGCTTGACAACAAAGTCACGTCGGATGAAAGCCTCACAAATCGCTATAGTACGGCCGTTAGCATCTGAGTCACCCGGCCATAAATGTAACAATAATTGAGAGTGAACGAGACAGATAATAACTAGCATTATCACAGTACTATAATTAAATGATTATTCAATTCGATGCACACACCTAGTAATGTTAATTTTTTACACATCAAATTACAATAAATTGAGGAATGATTAAGTTATTTCCCTGATGGAGGAACATTTTCAGGATTCAAATTTTTTTTTAAAGAATATTAGTTACTTAAATGCCTAGTATTCTCCCTATCTCCTCAAGCTAAGTTAAATTGCTTGTGTGTCCTGTGTGTGAGTGGATTCCAGTTTCAACTTTTAAGTTGTTGCTTTGATTTATATCGATTAAAACTATATCATAGCAAGTAGTCGTATTCGTAACGTTACATAAACAATGTGAAGTGTCGTATTGGTGAGGCTACTAACCCAGCACCCGCACGCCTCTGTCTACAGATGCATAGTCTCCGTCTGCCCTATTGCAACTGTCGTGAGCACGATATGCACGTAAGTTTGTTCCTCTATGTCGCGTCTGTGACGCAGACAAATTGTAAAACGTAACTTTGATAAAATCAGATTCACTAGTGTATTAATCGTGATTAATCATGGTATAGGTATTAACATCCTTTGAATAGGGTATTTGACTACTGCCAAAAAATAGTTCTGTATTATGTATTACAACATAAAATGCAGATTACATAAATATTTTTTTGAGAACTGTTTTATTTACGATAAAAATCGATACTAAAGTTTGATTTAAAAAAAGTACGCGCCATAACGCATTTTTCAATATGGCGCGGATCCCGTGACAAGTGACGTCACACCAAAGTAAACGGTAAGCGACTTATAGCAGACAGCCTGTATTAAAAAACTCTGTTTACTTATGTGTGGCGTCATCAGAGTTTGCAACCAACCACAGAGCGTTTATAAGCACGTGATCAAATCTCAAAAATGTGAAATTTTTTTACGATACATTTTATTAGGATGACAACAATTCGCACAAAATTAACATTATTGTATAGTTAGTGTTAATGTATCAATCACTCAATAATTTTCACATATGACACAGTAACGTAGATTTGCGACACGACATTCTTAAAACGGACTATTACTATACAAAAATTAAGTGCGCATACTTCGAAAAAGACGTTTCATAGATAAAGTTGTCTAACACTTAGAAGATCTGTACGGCGACAAGTCTGTCTTAAGACTGTCAGTCTCTAATCTGCGTTCAACCTATGACAATTTTATACAACATTTTGTATTAATTTAGTATTGCATAATCAGCCTTGTTTTACAATTTGTCTGCGTTGTGCCCCCAAAGTAAGTACCTTATTTTTGCGTTGCACTTTAACTGCATGCTGTAAACATTAGATGTAATTCTTTACTATTAATGTAGTGTATAGACCAGAACATTTGTATAATCAAACGAACGTTTAATTATACCAATAACATGTTGAAAATAACGATAAGGTGGATGAAAAAAATACTATACTTATCCTGGCACACACGTATTTAATAATGTAGTCTCAAAAATTATACTAATGCTAGATAGTTAGATGTCCCTTACTTTTCTATTCGTAAATTCTCAGTAGCAACATTTGTTTTTTTCGTTTTTTTTTATATTTAGGTCACGTCAATTTGACTTCACCTCGCCTGATGGTAAGCTGAAGTATAAAGTCTCTGGAAAGAGGGTCACCATTACATACACGTACCATGTTAACAATGGTGGCACTCAGCTTGACGGCCTCATCAGAAGAGGATTGTCGTCGCAGCACCGCGTGACACCACCGGTCCCACTAGTGCTGCGACCACAGCCCCCCTGCCCGGCTATGCACAGGCTGACCCCTGGACGCAATCAAACCGAAATTGGATTACTATGGAGGGTTTTTCGCAATCGTGCACGGTGGTCAAACCCACCGGCCGAATTTTGTGACAAATTTGTGTCATCAAATTTCTACCACCAGTAACATGAAAATAACTCCAGTAGATGGCAATGGGCTATACCCTGATATCAAAAAAATATCAGCGGTTAAAACTGGGTCTTACCTTTGCCTACTCCTTCAGGGATGTACAACATGTACAAGCATGAGTATATAGAAATTAATTAATACATATTATTAGGATTTCTAATCTATTCTAATTAATATTTCTCTAAATTAATTATTTCTCAAAAATCTCACTAGCACCGTAATCATAATTGAAAGTCACCTGACCAGTCTTGCAACTGCTTTATTAAGCTGGAGAACGCTCCTAAAGGAGTGCTCTATCTGTTAGCTTCAACTCTGCCAATCCCTCAAAGGCCGTTCATTCATCAACCTTACTCTTATATCTCATCTTCAACCTAGGTTGAACAACTAGAGGCTCAAACTCGTGAAATGAATCAAATCATCTCTGAGCTGGAATCTCGCAAATCTTCCACTGACGAAGAACTACAAGCTTCAGAGGAAAAAATCACATTACTACGAGACATCATCGCCAATCTCGAGAGCCAACTCGAACAAAAGACTACACACGAAAATGAAATACTCGAACAATTGGAGCAGATGAAGAAGACGATAGACGAAAGGGATAGCAAGATGAGGAACTTGTTAGGGGAACTGGAGTCGATGAAGAGCGAGAAGGCCGATCAGAGTGATGTGATTTGCGTGAAGTGTGGACAAGAGGAAGAGAAAACTGCTGAGCTCTTGGAAAGAATAAAGGAACAGGTAGGTTTTATATTAGTGTTTGTACATCATTCTTTACTTGTATGTATGTAAATGTATTGTTTACTCGCATTAAATTCTATTTATGAAATAATCTTTAAAAAGAATCATAGTCGGTAGCATATGGTGTTTCGTAGCTTGTTTGCATAGTTATTCAATGTCGACATAGAAGACGAAAAATATTTCAAAGTACCTAAATCTGTAGTTTCTGAATTTGAGTAAAAATTCATATACGCCGCAATAGCGGCGGTAAGGCCCATCATGGAGGATTGGCTGGAGAGGCGGCACGGAAGCCTCTCCTACCGACTGACGCAGGTGATCTCAGGGAAGGGGTGCTTCGGGGACAGGTGGTGGTGGGCATCGGATCAGGAAGGAGCCAACGCCTGAGTGTCATCACTGCGACGCGAGCGAGGACTCAGGGCTGCACACGCTGGCGGACTGCCCGGCGTGGGAGGCGCCGAGGCGTGACCTCGTGGCAGCCATCGGGGTGGGAGTCCTCTCGCTCGGCAGCATGATTGCGGCAATGGTGCGGAGCGCGAGCGCGTGGGCCGCCGCCGCCTCCTTCTGCGAGCATGTAATGCTCGCGAAGGAGGTGGCGGAGCGCGCCCGGGAGAGACTTAGAACTCTCCCGGTCCGCCGGGCCCGCAACTTGCTCGCCGCGCGTCGCAGGCAACTCAGGCGCCGGAGGTCGCTTAACGACCTCCGTCCTCCATGAGCGCAGGCCTGGGGGTGGCGGGTGAGGCCACCTGTCACCCCAGCAGAAGCAGGCCGGGACGGTCGGGCGATTAGCGCCCCTCCCCCAAACCGGGGCAAGACGGGGACACCGTGGTTCCCAAACCCGAGGGGGCCATCTCGAAACCGGAGATGGCCCAGGGTCAGTCGGGGTGCGAGGGATATGCTCTATGGGCAACCTTACACCCCGGCGTCTGCAGACCCGAGACGGCGTGCGGTTTTAGTCGGTTCAAGCCCGACATAACCGCCCCGCTGGCACGCGGGGGGGTATCCGAAGGGATTTCCGCACGATAAAAAAAAAAAAAAAAAAAAAAAGGTATCTGAATCTTTCAGGCGCCGGAGGTCGCTTAACGACCTCCGACCTCCATGAGCGCAGGCCTGGGGGTGGCGGGTGAGGCCACCTGTCACCCCAGCAGAAGCAGGCCGGGACGGTGGGGCGACTAGCGCCCCTCCCCCAAACCGGGGCAAGACGGGGACACCGTGGTTCCCAAACCCGAGGGGGCCATCTCGAAACCGGAGATGGCCCAGGGTCAGCCGGGGTGCGAGGGATATGCTCTATGGGCAACCTTACACCCCGGCGTCTGTAGACCCGAGACGGCGTGCGGTTTTAGTCGGTTCAAGCCCGACATAACCGCCCCCGCTGGCACGCGGGGGGGTATCCGAAGGGATTTCCGCACGATAAAAAAAAAAAAAAAAAAAAGGAATCTGAATCTTGGCCGGGGTGCGAGGGATATGCTCTATGGGCAACCTTAAACCCCGGCGTCTGTAGACCCGAGACGGCGTGCGGTTTTAGTCGGTTCAAACCCGACATAACCCCGCTGGCTGGCGGGGGGTGTCCGAAGGAGGTTCCGCACGAAAAAAAAGAGGTATCTGAATCTTTATAAAATATATATATGGAAATAATGTCTAATGTTAATCAGTACTGTAGATTTGTTGAATTTTTTCAATGTTCACGGGAATTAACATATTAAATATATTATATACACTATGGTCAGTGCACCATGTCGAAACGTCAGGCAATATAAAGATAATGTATGTGTAATTATCTATGCCATAATCGCGTGACTTCTCCTTAATATTATTGTATATCATGGAACGCAAAAACTTAAAAGTTATTTTTTTTTCTTAAAGCTTAAATTTACAATATCGTGATGTATTCGAAATCTTCGGAACATTTGGAAGTCTATGTCGCAGAATAATAACAATTCTAGAGTCATCACTTTAAATTATTGAGAAAGTGGCAAAATCTAGTAAATGCTAGTTTGAAACATCATGTGTTGTTGCAGTGTCGATATCTCGAAGAACAAATCCACCGTCGCACGCGCAAGCTGGAAAGGATCCACGAAGTGTGTTCGACCAGTTGCAGTGAACCGAGCGAAGACGTGTCGCTTAGAGATCAGAGAGACACACATTTGGAGGTAAGACTTATCGACATCTGAACCTCACATGCTCAATTAACACATTCAATGCCATCACTGAAGATTGCTCAGACGACACTTTGGAACTCTCATTTTGAAATAGATCTGAAGCAGTCAACAAACGCCTAGCGCGTCTACGATGTGGCGGAATACGCCAGGCGTGTCAATGTCCATGAAAGTGAAATGTTTCGACCTGTCCGCAGGCGAGGTCGCCCGACGCCGACGCGGAGCCGTCCCCGCGCGGGGCGCACGGGGCGCACGGGGCGCACGGAGCGCACGGGGCGCACGGGGCGCACGGGGCGCACGGGGCGCACGGGGCGCGCGGGGCGGAGCGCCTGTCGGAGCTGCGCGGCGTGTGGGAGTGCCTGCAGGCGCACGCGCGGGCCGAGGGCGCCGCGCTCAAGCGAGTTGCCGATCTCGAGATGCAGAGGGCGCAGCTGAAGGATATCGCTCAGGTAAGCACAGTAGCTTGGGCCTAACCTGACTGGAGTTTGACGAAATAACACGAGTTCTTCTAAAGTCCTTTACTTTATCGGTCTATTTCTTAATCTACCCGCTTCTACTTCTGTTTCTGACCTATTCTGTATTCGTCGACTTCTGGATTGGTCAACCCTCGGTACAGCCAGCATTGTAAATAAATAAATATATATCATAGTATATGGTATATGGTCATCATCATCACAGCATTAGTGCCAGTTGCATCTAAAGCTTGCACTTTGGAGGTCAGGGGTCCACTTCAGTAGTTTTCTCTTGATTTGGTTAATTTTTTTTTTTTTTTTTTTTTTATTTAGGACACGTCAATTTGACTTCACTTCGCCTGATGGTAAGCTAAAGGTAAAGTCTCAGGAAAGAGGGTCACCATTACATACACGTGCCATGTTAACAATGGTGGCACTCAGCTTGACGGCCTCATTAAAAGGGGATTGTCGTCGCAGCACCGCGTGACACCACCGGTCCCACTAGTGCTGCGACCACAATCCCCCTGCCCGGCTATTCACTTGCTGACCCAACCGAAATTGGATTACTATGGAGGGTTTTTCGCAATCGTGCACGGGCACGATTGCGAAACCACCTACCCGGCCGAATTTTGTGAGCCTAGTGGTATGGGTAAAGGACTGCTGAGACGAGGTCTCGGGTTCGATCCCAGGTATTACCATGGCACACACCAATGACTTTTCGATGCTTTTCGAAGTTATGTGTGTATTTATCGCAGGTTTATAAGTGCCCGGTTGATGGCAATAGGCTCGCCACCTATTACATTGGGACCTAAACATAAACTGGCGAAACGTGGGTGCTAGCACCTCTGCCTACCCCTTCGGGGATATAGGCGTGAGTTTATGTTTATGTTATTTGTGTCATCAAATTTCTACCACCAGTAATGTTTATTTTGAATTTTGTGGAAATTACTGCCGTCTGACCCCCAAACCCAGAGATGAAAAAGCCTGAGCCTCGTCCGCTAATCAACAGATTGTTGTACTTGGTTGGCTTGGGCTATGATGATCTTGCTGGAGCCCCAAACACCCTGACTGGTATATGGTGCAAAATGGATATATGAAAGGGTTTTATAGGAAAACCATTAAATAACAGTGAAGCGGCGGCACAGCGGCGAGTTACAACATCGTATTTTGCTACGAGATCACTTTTACCCAGTAATAGCGCCATTTTTATATTGGAACATTGATTTTTATACAGCGTCAATAAAAGTGATTCGAATTTCAAACACCACTTTTTGTAATTACTCGATGTTACGGGGATAATTCGTCTAGAAACTATTTTTTTTAATATTTTATCTACACTCAAATCGAAAAATTCGAATTACGAATTCAAAGACGATTCTATACACACGCACTTTATAAACGCATATACATAAAATTAAAAATTAAATTTATTATAGTACCGCTATCTTTTTTTATTCATTAAACTAGTCAAGGTTTTAGGCTGAATATGAAAAAAAGGCACACGCATGCGCAGCTCGAACTGTGAAAAAAATGGCGCACGCTAAATTACTTCCTTGTAACCTACCTACTTTGTTTAATTTCAATTTTTCCTATGAGTGAAGATAAAGTAGTGTATGAAACTGCATATAACTTAGGTATTAAAACACTCGAGTCAAACTATTATCGCATTCGGCTTCGCCTCATGCGATAAACAGACTCGTGTTTTAATACCCCTTCTTATATGACAGTTGCATAAACTACTATTAAATATTGTTTCAATTGTTTTCGCTACCTTTTTTTTTTTTCGTGCGGTAATCCCTTCGGATACCCCCCCGCCGGCCGGCCAGCAGGGGCGGCTATGTCGGGCTTGAACCGACTAAAACCGCACGCCGTCTCGGGTCCTCAGACGCCGGGGTGTAAGGTTTGTCGCTGGTCGTGGTGAAAAGTTTTATCACGCAAAAACTATCTATTATATATCTTGTTTTTAATTCCCTCTCTGTGCTTAGTTGTGTTGTCACAACTAAGCACAGAGAGAGAAGCAAAGAAAAAAGTTAGAATCACTCGCTACTCCCGTGCCTCCATTCTAAACTATTTCGCTATTGCATGATTTAAATAACTCTTTGCTCACTCGTTGAACAGATAACTGTGATAACTTGACCTTTTAGAAGCATTTTATGTTTTTGTACAACAAAATCTATACTAATATTATAAAGAGAGAGGCCGAATTTTGTGAGTTTGTTTATATGTTGTGGGTAATCTCCGGCATCACTGTACTTATTGGAAAAATTCTTTCACCATTCGAATGGTACATTATCCCCGATGGACATAGACTATATATTAGGTGTAAATTACGGTCGATTGAGCTAAAAAATCTCACATAAATCGAGGGCCGGTTGCGAGTATACAAAACAATACTTTCATAGAGATACAAAGGCCATAATATCACCTAGTTTAAAGAGAATAAAACGATATAGTTCCTCGTACAACGCATCAGACCTTGAAACTTCATTGATGCCTGGCGTCCGTCCAGCGATTTATTTAGCGAGCGAACTCTTTCGCAATGACTGAACGGCAGCTAAATGTTGGTTGAGCGGTGTGAGAAGGCGCCACATTATATAGCTATTAACTATAGCCACACTGATCGAATGAATATTTGGATCAATTAGTATACAATATTTTCCCATAAATTACCTATGTACAAGCTTATAGTCAGCGTCAAAAGTAGGATCATCTACTTTGTATGTACGAATTTCTTTTTTTTTTTTAAAGAATATTAGTAACCGAAATTACTAATATTACAACTAACCCACAGCTAAGCTCAATTGTTTATGTTAGGAGTGGGTTCACGTCGCTAGAGTAATGACCAAGATTCGAACCCGGGTCCTCTCGATCGTGGGGTCGACTCCTTAACCACTAAGCTACCGACGCTTCGTTAAGCTTCGCTTCGCTTAGTTTTAGAGCAAAGTAATTTATATTTCTTAGTGAAAATACTGTGCAACTACTTAAGTAGTGGGCTCTATGAAAATATTTTTATTTTTTGTTTAAAATATCCTATCTACATGTTATATCCTACTAATATTATAAATGTGAAAGTTTGTAAAGATATTTGAAGGTTGGATGTTTGGATGTTTATTACTCAATGACGCTCTGACGGCCGAACGGATTTGGCTAAAATGTGTTACAGGGAAAGACTGGAATACCACATAAGCTACTAGTTATCCCTGGAATAGGTACCCATTAGAAGCAGAGACGGGGACAGAATGCCAAGTGCCAGAATGAAGCCGCGGGCAATAGCTAGAACTTAATAGCTTTCATGCAGATTTTCATTTTTTTTCTACTCTAATAATTATCTTCGACTTTTGGCGCTGACTGTACAGGCGAAGGACAGATAACTAAGGCCGTGTACTTTTTGCCACCTTAGTTATGGTTAATGTTAAACGTATATGTAGAATATACTGCTTCCGGGCTGTTTTGCCGTGGCTTTTGTATGAGTGTGTGAGAGGGTGTGTTTGTGTGTAACGTTACGGACCTACTAATGACTATACCAGATGTATTTGAGCACAAAATATATTACTACTAGGTACTGCCTGTGGGTCAGTCGGGGTGCGAGGGATATGCTTTATGGACAACCTTACACCCCGGAGTTTGAAGACCCGAGGGAGCATGTGGTTTTAGACAGTTCAAGCCCGACATAACCGCCCCCGCTGGCCGGCGGTGGGGTATCCGAGGGGATTTCCGCACGAAAAAAAAACAACAAAAAAAGCCTGTGGCTCCGCCCGCGTGGAACCTTTATCGCAGTAAATTATTATTGTGTGTTATAAGCTATCTCTGTTGGAAATTTGGATGTGAAGCCTAAATAAAAAACAACAACATGGTGTTGTGTTTTTTAAACAACTGATGTTTAAAACAAGCTCACAGTTCATTACTAATTTAAAACGTTTACTGAACGGCGCATAACGCCGCAGAAATAAAACACAAAATATTTTGAAAAAAAAAAAATATATATCTCGCTCCAACTGCCAACGAGACAGCATCCTAATTATCACATGACATCATGTGAAAGTATAATGCAGATTATCAACTATCACTATTTCTGTTAGACGTAGCTCACCGAGACACAAATAAACAGTGAATAAGCATCGTATTGGAATATATAGTTGTGCAATGCTCCTCAGCCCAGCTCCGGAAATAGCGCTCAAGTTCAATGATAAGTAATCGTTTTTAATACTGTGATATATCGCTGTAAGCACTCAGTAACAAGAAAAGTTTGCCATTACTCGTCTGGGTTTTAACAAGGCAGGATTCGATATATTTGTTCGGCACGTACTAAGCAGCTGATGTATGGAGCCAAGGGCTCAAGTCAATCAACTTGCAAGCCTGTAGACTTACTGATTGATGACCGAGGCTGTGACTAGGGACCCAAACTGTAACCGTAATAAAGTGTTTTAACACTTTTTTGAAACGTTAGAAGAAAACCATTTCTAACAGACACGAAAGTGTACCATATTCAAAGTGGTACGTTTTATATGTGTCAATAAGTGTAACAGAAATAACGTCCTAAAGTACTTGAGGGTGTACAAAATAAATATAATAGGATAGTAAATTTGGCAACATAGCATTTCGGTTAACACTTATTAACACTGTTAACAGATTAATATCTGTTACATATATATATAACTGTTACACAATTGAAAGTGGTAACGATTAACAGATTCAATACCACATTTATAAGTGTAACACTTTCATTCCGTAACCTTTTCGTAGTGTAACACATATAATTATGTAACCTTTATGAATGTGTTTTTATGTCCCTGGCTGTGACACAGTCTCTCCTCCCGGGGTTGAGATATAATACGGCATCAAGTCATATTAACAACATTATGGTGAAGCAGGAGAGCGGGCTAGGGCCCTAGAAGCAACCGTGATTAACACTCCAATTATGACGTACAAAGTAGCTGTTTACTTACTATTTTTTAAAGTTAATTAAATTTCATTGGTCACTAGATGCTTATATTTTCCCACGCCTCCAACAAATATCATTATATTTTAGTCAATGTATACAAAAACTTGACAAATTATATACCTTATAAAACCTTCCTCGAGAACCACTGTATCCATTGGTGACAATAGCATGAAAATTGGTGTAGTAGTTTTAGAGTTTATCGCGAACAGACAGACATATAGACGCGGTGGAAGACTTTGTTTTATAATATGCAGTGATAGTGATTGCTGAAGTTGGATATTACTAATAGCTTTTTCATCTCTCCTGTTCGGAAAGTTTAATTTTCATGGGTAGATAGCCGGGTGGAAAGTAGCTTATATCATCCCTAGGGAGGAAAGTAATTTTTTTTTATTTAAAGTTTTGCCGTCGAATCCATGATAATTTTATTACGTCATAATGCCTTGATATCATGACGTTTTTTTTACATGGCCGCCTAAATGCACATCTCGTGACCAACTCGTTTACAATGTAACCAATAGATTCGATTTAACAATTTAAGTTTGCTAAAGAATTAGCGGGAAAACGAGATTCAATATAAATAAATACTTTGTGTTAATAGTGGTTAAAAATGGTTTCGGAAAGTGATTCCAGTGACATGGATATTAGTTTAACTCCCGATGAGATTAAAGAACAGGCAAAAGCTGTTGTTAATAATCTATTTTGAAATTATTCTAATTTTACTTTGAATTTTAACTGATAATTAATATACTTGTTTCATTAAATGTGTGTGTAGTATTTTAATTTCCTCATATAGTCGAAATGAAAAGTAGAGTGTTTACCTTGGGTGAATGTCACCATTTCACCCTCGAACTATTGGCGCTCTCACTACCTTCGAGCGCCAGAAATATCTCGGGTGAAATGGGTGACTTTCAACCCTTGTGTAACAATCTACTATTCTCTGTAGGAGAATCAATCGTGTGATACACAACGTCTATGTTTACGCTGTGGCGCCGATATGTTTTAACAAGTAGAGAATTTGCTGCTGATTTACCGCTTCAAACGGTCCGCAGTTAAACTGCGTGCAATAGTTGCCCTAATTCCTGTTCGTTTTGCAACGACGCCGGTTAATGGATTATTATGAATTATTTGATACGGATTTAGTTTAATTTAGATTCCGTCAGCTTTGTACTGCTTTATAGTTCTTGGATCCAAAGCACTTCAAAAGGACTCTTCGGTGTAATCTCTCACGGATTTAGATTACGTCGAAGAGTCTTAAGATCCTTCGGTTCTTAGATTCACTTAATCATCACATTGTTTTTATAAGGCTTCCGATGCTCCTGGCCATATATTTACGTGAGAAATTAGTCTGAGTGTTATACAAACGGAGACTTAGAGTATGTATTAGAGCATTAGAGCCATGCTTTTCTGAGGACTAGCGCAGCTTGGCACGCCGCCGCTTCTTTTTCGCCGTCCTTACAGAAGCAGGCCAAGATGGAGGCGTGTCGTGTGTGTGTCCTACACACGCCTGCCAACTCACCGTCGCGGGATAAAACCCAACCCCACCAAGCGAGGCCGCGGTGGCGGCCAAAGTCCGCCGATAACCCTGGCGTTATACTTTCGAGGGTTTACCCGGGGTTGGGGAGGACACCGTGTGGTTTTAGTCGGTCCGATTCCGACGCGCCCATCCCATCGGTACCAACGATGGGATGGGTGCGTCGGAAGCCCGTGGGGGTTTCGACACGTTAAAAAAAAGGACTAGCGCAGCTTAAACTGTTGTTGTATTTGTGTTGAGGAACGTATATTGACGTAGAGGATGGTACTGTCTGTCTGTCTATCTGTGTGATGTGTACCGGGGTCTGTCCAGCCGGGCAATTTTTTATAGATATTTGTACTTACGGATTAACGGCCTGCTGAACGAAGTCTTGAATAAGTTCTCGTATGGCGGCAATAGAATCGCTTCAGGCGAAAATTGTGTGTATAATAAATATCTGCATAGTTGTTCGGGGAAATATAATACATTAAGGTAATTGTTTATGAACCTAGAATAGATTGATACTTCATTGGGATTTACAACCAACTGCTGTATTTACGTAAATACCATCTTTTATTTAAACAATTTACTTAATAATAAATAATAATATGGTATTGCGGCGATAGCTCAGTGGCGTACGTAATGGACTGCTGAGACGAGGTCTCGAGTTCGATCCCCAGTCGCCCCGGGCACACACCTCTGACTTTTCGTAGTTATGTGTGCATTAATAAATGTTAATTATCGCTCGCTTAATAATGTGCCCGGTAGATGGCAATAGGCTCGCCCCCTATTACACTGGGACTTAACATAACTGGCGAATCATGGTTGTGTAATACACCTCTGCCTACCCCTTCGGGGATACAGGCGTAAAGTTATGTTATGTTATGTTAAATAATAATAAATATTCTACGACATTATACACTGCGCTTTCTAGACCTAGAGTAAGCATAGTTTAACGAGCTTGTGTTATGGGTTCTAGAATGCGGATAAACATACTTTTGTATTTTTTTTTTGTAAATACATACATATTATACATAGATACACCCAGAGCAATGCAAATAGACATGATCATGTATATAAATATTTGCACTTAGCGGGAATCGAAGCTGCGCCCCATGTTGTACCAGTCGAATGCATTACCGTCAACTTCTAGGCGATATCCTAGTAGCTTGACTTTCCTATAACATGAACTAGTGTTAACCCTTTGGACGAAATAAGAAAGAAAAGAAAACTGTTATTAAAATATTTGAGAAAAACGTGTAAAATATTTCACCTTCAGAAGAAGAAAAACGTTTCCAATATTTTATTTATTGATAAGAGAATCGATTGACAAGCAGACGATAAAAAGGTACTAAACTATTTTGTCATTACATAATATTATTTATGGGATTATGTATGTCCCTGAACTCTTAAATTACTGAACAATTATTATAAAAAAAATTGTGTGTGTTTGAACATTTCCCTGGATAGTTTAGATGCTTCATTGAACCCGGTAGGTCGCGTTGCAATCAAAGTTATAGGAATCTTTTTGTTATTATTTGAAGAAATCTTTAAATTGAATAGAACGTCTGTCTGGCCCGTTAGTGTTTATGTATAGATTTCCCTGTTACCCACACGAATCCTAGTTTCCTAACCAAGTGAGTCACCAACTAAATACATATTACGCACACTCGCGCGTCAATCGTCATAATTTGCTACAGTCCACGACCCTAATATGCAGTATGAACTCTCTCCGTTCTTTCAATTTGTATTATAAGGTTTTATTGACTGAAATAGCAGGGTTGTCGATATTATGAGGGAATATTACTTTTGCTTAATCTATGCGAGATAACTACTTTTTATAAATATCTTAATTTCCTTCAGAAACAATATTATTTAATTTGAAATAAAGAAAACATGTAATAAACTGTTTCAAATGATGGTTGAAGAAGTTATCGTTTGGTGTGCGAGGCTGTTATAGCGTCACCGACCCTTTAGAATAAGAATTATTCTAGATGATTATGCCCGTTTCGTTAGTCCCGTGGGAACTAGATCATAGCAAAATTTCCTGAGATTCTCTGTTTGGAAATCCTCAGTAGCAGTATGATGTTTAAACGAGACCGCTAGACGGCAAATGGTCCACGAAAATTGGGTGTAATATATTACAGTCTATACCTTCATTAAAATACATCATGCTTGAGTATATAAACAAAACTGAAACATATGTATTTTACGTTTTGTTATGAACTCTTTACTGGCCGACTGGCAGTAATTAAAGTCTCACACAGCAGCCGCTCAGTAACTCAATAGTGCAATGACTGCATCCAACTCTTCCCACCCAAAATAAACGAAATCCAACTCACCCTTTGCCACCCAATACTAAAGACTGTTGTACATATAACTAAACTCGTAACTCTACCCATCTATTAGCTGTTCGCAATTAACCCTGTGTTACACAAGCAGGAAGATAAACAGAACCGAAATAGACAGCCCTACGTGTCGCGCGATGCACACATTAATATGCAGCGGTGTGCGTTCACATGTAGATGTTAGTCGCGGAGCTGGGAATGTTATAAAGTATGGATGTGGCATCACTACATAGTATAAAACAAAGTCGCTTTCTCTGTCCCTATATCCCTATGTATACCTAAATCTTTAAATCTACGCAACGGATTTTGATGCGGTTTTTTTTTAATAGATAGAGTGATTGAAGAGGAAGGTTTATATGTATAATAACATCCTTTAAACCCGTGCGAAGCCGGGGCGGGTCGCTAGTTTCTTTATAAATGCTCTTTTCGTGCGTAACAATTGTAATAAAAATATTTTGCGATGTGATTAATGTTAGATAGGTAGACTATAAAATACTGTTATTGTATTTTTTTATTTTTTTTATTTCATGCCCAAAGTACATTGGCGGACTTAGTGCCGTAGGGATTCTCTACCGGTCAACCATAGGGTGGTGCAGAGCTAGAATTGATTTGAATTGATTGATTGAATTGGTTAGGTCAGGAGCAAGCCGTTGGGCATGAAAGGTTTAATGACAGTAGAGATAGATCGTTAAAATTGTGAAGTGTGTAAGGACAGACAAATGGCGGCCTGTTGCCTTTGCCTGTCCCACGCGGAGAAAGACGTGTATGTGTGTGGCTACTTACAGAATTGGTGTACAGTTGGTTTTATTTTTATTAAAATAGCAGATTCATGATCTCAGAGATGTAAGGCATAAAGTTCTAGTCACTCAGTATTAATGTTGAGTAGCAGGAGCATGCAATTTAATTCGGTTCGTGAAAGACACCTTAATTTTTCCTTCTTATTTTCCCGATCCCTGCATAGGCAGCCAGGCCAAGGCGACACCCCTTGCACTTGTAGACCGGAGTGCTAGTTTTAGTCAAAATTCATAGAATAAAAAAACTATGTTATCGAATTTGTCATTTTCCACGTTCGGTATGAAATACTGAACTTATTAATCCTAAGCTATATGGTCAAACATAGTTTAAATCTTTTGTAAACTGTAGTTTTACATAACATAACATAACTTCACGCCTGTATCCCCGAAGGGGTACGCAGAGGTGTATTACACACCCACGATTCGCCAGTTATGTTAAGGTCCCAATGTAATAGGGGGCGAGTCTATTGCCGTCTACCGGGCACACTATTAAGCCAGCGATAATTAACATTTATTAATGCACACATAACTACGAAAAGTCAGAGGTGTGTGCCCGGGGCGACTGGGATCGAACTCGAGACCTCGTCTCAGCAGTCCGTTACGTACGCCACCGGGCTATCGCCGCTATATCGTAGTTTTAAAAATATCGAATTAATTCGCACAGTAAAACATATCCACGCAACGCTATAGTTTCGCACATCACATACACGTGGACCGCGCGCTGTCTGCCTTCAGTCTCTCCCGATGCTTCAGAGTGTGTTCTGCTGCCGTAAGGTCTCTGCCCCATCTAAATTCGTCCCACTCATTGCCATTTATCATCAAAATGTTATATTAATAATACATATTCACTCTACAATGTATAAGTGACAAATATTCAGTGTCGTTTCCTGATGTAGTGATTTAGTGTGTGATGTTTGTTTGGAGCTACGTGAAAAAGTACGTTGGTATGGGGTTGCCGGATCTCACGGTGAGTGGTTTATGGAGAGTCTAACTATGGGTACTTGCAGTTTAAGTGGGGTATAAAAGTTTTTTTTGAGTGACTGTTAACATAACATAACTTCACGCCTGTATCCCCGAAGGGTTAGGCAGAGGTGTATTACACACCCACGATTCGCCAGTTATGTTTAGGTCCCAATGTAATAGGGGGCGAGCCTATCGGGCACATTTTAATACACACATACCTACGAAAAGTCAGAGGTGTGTGCCCGGGGCGACTGGGGATCGAACTCGAGACCTCGTCTCGGCAGTCCGTTACGTACACCACTGGGCTATGACTGTTGATAGACATTATTAGTGTCGTCATAATTTGAAATGGTAGGTTAACATTTTTTGAGAGTCCACCTTATGACGCACGTAAAATATTTTTTGCTGCATTAATTCAATTTCTAACCGTCATAACATAACTTATCTGTAATATTATTTTTATGTGTCTAGATTACGAGTGTGACCGTGACGTCAGTGATTTTATTTTTAATTTTTATTGGTAAGAGTATTCATGTTGTGCCATTTAAGTTGACAGGAACGCAATTCTAGCGTTTCGAGCGAATGCCTTTACAGTCTGAAATCATTCTGTAATGCGATATCCCTTTACTTTTACCTTTAAATATACTACCAATTTTTAAAATCCCGAAAAGTACTCAGTTTTTTAAATTTATTAAATGTCCAAAATTTAGTAAATGTAAAAAAAATATTAAAGGTATAACCGCGGTAGCCTAGTGGTATGGGTAATGGACTGCTGAGACGAGGTCTCGGGTTCGATCCCAGGTTTTACCATGGCACACACCAATGACTTTTCGGTGCTTTTCGAAGTTATGTGTGTATTTATCGCAGGTTTATAAGTGCCCGGTTAATGGCAATAGGCTCGCCATCTATTACATTGGGACCTAAACATAAACTGGCGAAATGTGGGTGCTGCACCTCTGCCTACCCCTTCGGGGACATAGGCGTGAGTTTATGTATGTATGTATGTATGTTAAATGTCCAGTTGACGACAATAAGTTCCCCGCTATTATGTATCTAACTGATAACGTATTATTAAAATATAACTGGCGAAATCTGATGGTAAAACACGCTCTGCCTACCATACGGGAATTCACAGATGTGCGTGTATGTATGTTAAAGTGAGAGATCGGTATTTCCTCGGTCTAACCGGCTTATTCGTGCTAGAAAAACATGATTCCACCACTTAGGAAATCAATTGGATTCCTGTGTAATAACGTTCTATATACGACGGAGTTCTTGTAATGAAGGTGTGTCATGTATAACTAAGATTTTAGTAAACCCATACAAATAGGATTGGGATGGAAGTAATATCGCAGGATCTGTAGGCCTACCATGAAACACAATATGAAATACGACCAAAAGAAGTGTTTTCGGATTTCGTTCTTTCGGTCGGGACCATAAAGTATGTTCGCGGGTGAATCAAACATATCAAGGAGGTTCGATAAAAATGATCTATTATAAACCAATATATTAAAAAAATACATTCATTTTATGAGACTATGATAACCTTTCGATCTTTTGAAATAAGTCGTATAGTATCGTGTTCTATTTTTTTTTTGGCGATCTGTTGAAATTCCGAATTTTGCGGTTTCGGGTCGTTTCATCGTAGGGTTAAAAGGTGGAAGGAACTGTCATCTGCCGTCTTCGGGATTGCGGGATGAGTACATGGTATGGTATGGTATGGTACCGACTGCTCGCAATTTGAGTCCGCAATTTTATTGCGGATGTACGTTTCATGGTAGGCCCGTACTGTAGGTATGTACTGGTTAGTATTCGATCTGGGAACCTTACAACTGCAAGTCCGATACCTTAGTCATACGCTACTACCGCCGTTAAACATGAAATATTGAGCGCAAAATATTGTTCAGCATTTTAAATAAATGAATTTTAAATATTGTAGGACAAAGTACACAACGCCACCAGACCCAAACTAAGCAGAGCTTGTTATATGGGTTCTAAATTGCTGATTAACATACTTAAATACTTGTAAATAAATACATATTATACATAGAAACACCCAGACCAATGCAAATATACATATTTGCACTGAGCGGGAATCGAACCCGCGACCTCTGGCTTAGCAGTCGAACGCACTACCCCTACGTCACAGGTCGTCTGTTGCTCTTTATCTTTCATTACGTCATCAGTGCACAAGTCCCAAGTCCCCCCTTTCAATTCAAGTTAATAGACTAGGAGGGGACGTTGGAAATACAGGGCAGGGCCCAATGGACTGCCGTGGGCCCTCTGTATCACAGCTATATCTCTCAATTCTTGACGCATGATCATTAAAAATCACAAAAAAGTTCTGTTATTGAGTCATGTTTGAAAGAATAAAAGGACAATCAATCAATTTGCCTATTGCAGTCCACTGCTGGACATAGGCCACTTCCATTGTACGCCATAGCACCCGATCCTCCGCCTTGCGCATCCAGTCTATCCCAGCTACCTTCTTCAGGACGTCCGTCCATCTTGCTGGACAAAAGGACAATACATATTCAAAATTGAGATAACATAGTAAAAATGTGCACATGTATGTTTCCACTCCACCAACCTTTTCACCCAATTTTGAGAATGGTAAAGGCCTTTTTTTTTTTTTTACGTGCGGAAATCCCTTCGGATACCCCCCCGCCGGCCAGCGGGGGTGGCCTTCTGAAATATATTTTGTATACTTCCGAAATAAATACAATAAACAGAAGACGACCTCTGTGGCGTAGCGGTAGAGCTCTCGACTGCTAAGTCAGAAGTCGCGGGTTCGATTCCCGCTCATTGCAAATATGTATATTTGCATTGGTCTGGGTGTTTCTATGTATAATATGTATTTATTTACAAAAAAAAAGTATCTAAGTATGTTTATCCGCATTCTAGAACCCATATGACAAGCTCTGCTTAGTTTGGGTCTCGATGGCGTTGTGCAATGTTCTAGAATATTTATTATTTATTTATTATTTTAACATGCTTTTCATCAGATTATAACGAGATTCAAACAATAAATAATCTTAAATTAACTTTTGTTTTTACTCCATAAACAAACCAAGTGGGAGCGTTGTACACGTAAATAAAGTGATTGTTTCATTGCGAATGCGTCAGACGTTGCCAACGACGCAACAGACGCTTTTTATTTATACTACAACATGTCATAACAACATGAAGCGGCGATAGCCCAGTGGCGTACGTAACGGACTGCTGAGACGAGGTCTCGAGTTCGATCCCTAGTCGCCCCGGGCACACACCTCTGACTTTTCGTAGTTATGTGTGCATTAATAAATGTTAATAATCGCTCGCTTAATAATGTGCCCGGTAGATGGCTATAGGCTCACCCCCTATTACATTGGGACTTTAACATAACTGGCGAATCGTGGGTGTGTAATACACCTCTGCCTATCCCTTCGGGGATACACGCGTGAAGTTATGTTATGTTATGATTTCGACGTTACATATTTCTCTATTTCAAATGAATTGTCAATATAAAATGAGCCAATTCACCTCATGCGGCCCGTTAAATAAAATAACTTAATACTTACGTGTTAGTATCGAGCCTGCAGAAATAAACATACCTATTGATCTATTCCGAACTTAACGCGTACGAAGTCGCTGGCAACTGCTAGTTTATTTACATAATGGCTGTTTGAGGTTGAGTAGTGGGATATCCAATAATTTTTTCTCCCCATAGCATCGGTACAAATTTACCGTATATGGCTGGCATTATAGACGAACTAGCTATACCCCGCGGTTTCACCCGTGGCATACTTCTTCCCCATGGCACTCATTTGTCCCATATATTATGATCTTAATGTCTGGAACAATTATGTATTTTTCCAGACATTCCATTTGGTGACATTATCGATTACTGGCCCGCTCCCTTTGGTAGTAGCGTGATGATATATAGTCTATAACCGTCCTCAGTAAATGGGCTATCCAACACAATAAAAAGTTTTCAAATAGAACCAGTAATTTCTGAGATTAACGTTTTCAACCCAACAACCTAACAACTTCTGAGCTTTATAATATTAGTACTAGATGATGTAATTTTCGCGATGATGCGGGCCATCTCTTTAATTATTATGGGGCCTTGATGATTTCTGCATGATATAATCTTGTTAATGGTTTTATCGTCCTGTTACGATATCTCGCAAGTTACGATACAGTGTTGTTATTACAAGCATCAAAATTGGCATTGTTAGTTATATCTCGTAAAGCATTCTTCCACGAAACAGTTCCTACCGGGACCATGCAGGCCCGACAATCCGTGTCCGATCGTCAATTTTGTATGGCACACTATGGGGTTAGGGTTAATAGGGCCCTACTAACATCTTTCAGGCCCAAGCCAACCCCACCTACAAGTCGGTGTACCTGCTAAATAACGGACAAGGCTCTGGCCCAGAATTTCATCTCAGTGTCGCTTGGAGGTGTGTCCTTACACACGCCTGCCAACTCACCGACGCGGGATAAAACCCGACCCCACCAGGCGAGGCCGCGGTGGCGTCCAATGTCCGCCGGTAACCCTGGGGTTATCCTTTCGAGGGCTTACCCGGGATGCCCAGCAATGGACACCTGGGGAGGACACCGTTTGGTTTTAGTGGGTCCGATTCCGACACGCCCACCCCATCGTTGGCACCGATGGGGTGAAGCCCGTGGGGGTTTGGTTTTTTTTTTTAAAGTGTCGCTTGCGTAAAAGCCAACATACCAATCAAAAAAACAAGCGGCCCAAACATTGGACGCAACTGGGATATCACTATGACCATGAGTAGAGGAATCTGATGAGAAATGTACGAGTGTAAATGGCGGATGCATCAGTCTACCCCGCAGCTCATTTTGGCCGTTGCATGAATGGGCCGACTCGACCACCGAAGCACCACCCTCTCACAGAATATCGACGCCGCGTAACAGTATTTGAACTGTTGCGTTCCGTTTGGTGAGTGAGAGTGCCGGAGCCCAAACTCCTTTCCCATCCCCTCCCAAACTCCTTTCCCATCCTTTCCTTTACAGGGTCGACAGCGCGAGTGTGACGCCACTGGTGTTGCACACGTCCATAGGCCGCGGTAACCGCTTCCCATCAGGTGGGCCGTGTGCTTGTCTGCCACCTTAGTGGTATAAAAAAATAAAAAGCTTCCAAATTTACGCTGTTAGTTATATTTTCGTAAACATAACTTCCACGACATACGCGCAAACCGAGTCTTTTCGTCATTTTTGTATGGCATGCTATAGAGTTATTGCCACGATATCTTCACAACGATAAGAAACTAGGTATCCTGGGGCTCGATCAAAAATCTAATTGATAACGAAATCAACTATGACTGGTTCTAAATGTTTAATAACCTCACTAAAGTGAACATTGTTTTGACAGATCATACTGAATACTAAAATATTTTTGCAGTTTTTCTTACTACATAACATTAACATAAACTCACGCCTATATCCCCGAAGGGGTAGGCAGAGGTGCTAGCACCCACATTTCGCCAGTTTATGTTTAGGTCCCAATGTAATAGGTGGCGAGCATATTGCCATTAACCGGGTACTTATAAACCTGCGATAAATACACACATAACTTCGATAAGCATCGAAAAGTCATTGGTGTGTGCCATGGTAAAACCTGGGATCGAACCCGAGACCTCGTCTCAGCAGTCCATTACCCATACCACTAGGCTACCGCGGCTCTTCTTACTAATCGAAACGAAATCACGCGTTTTGAAAACGCGGTGTTACTGAATCTTACAGTTTGTATTTACCACTTATGCGCCCCCTACGGAGACCCTTACGGGCTTCACCCATCGGTGCCAACGATGGGGTGGGCGTGTCGGAATCGGAGCGACTAAAACCCCGCGGTGTCCTCCCCCAAGTGTCCATTGCGGGGCACCCCGAGTAAGCCCTTGAAAGGATAACCCCAGGGTTACCGGACTTTAGCCGCCACCGCAGCTTCGCCTGGTGTGGTCGGGTTTGATCCCGCGTCCGTGAGTTGGCAGGCGTGTGTAGGACACACACGGGATGCCTCCGTCTTGACCTGCTTCTGTAAGGACGGCGAGTCGGCCAGCTGCCTTCCTCAGGCCCTGATCATGGATGTCAGTAGTCCCGGGCGTATACGAGTCACCGTAGTAGACGCCATCGATGCTAAAACTAAACTGCATTATCACGTATCGATTGAGGAATTTCATTTAATGAAGCGTGAAGACCCAGTTGAGTTGAAAAAATGTACACTGGTGAAATGTACTCTCAGCGATTGCGTTTTATTGCCATTCCTCACATCGCCCATGTCACCGCACCACCCAGCCCTTCCCGAGTGACGTGGCCTGCCCCGCAGGAGGTGCGCGCCGAGCGCGACGTGCTGCAGGCGCGCATGTCGGAGCAGGCGCTCAAGATCTCGTCGCTGGCGGCGCGCCTGCAGCAGCAGCGGAACGACGCCGAGGCGCTGTCGCACCAGGCCACCAGCCAGCTGTCTGTCCAACTGCACGATGCACTCGCTGAGGTAAATATTATATTTTATATTTGTTAATTATCGCTCGCGTTATAATGTGCCCGGTATGGCAATAGGTTCGCACCCTATTACATTGGGACCTTAACATAACGTGTAATACGCCTCTGCCTACCCCTTCGGGGATACAGGCGTGAAGTTATGTTACGTTATGTTATGATTTATGGGGCGAGGGTGATTGGGAAACCCAGTAAATCCCGCAATCCCGCTGCAGATCCCGCCAATCAGATTGAGGACGTTTTGAGGAAAGACCAGGTCAAGCGTACTCGTAACCGGCGTGCATGTATGGAAACAGTTATTAAAGTGATATATGAAACATAACATGAAGTTACAGGTGGACCTGAAGATTACTGGCCCGAACGTTGTTTCTATCTATAATATGTATGTATTTACAAAAAAAAGAAGTATATAAGTATGTTTATCCGCATTCTGGAACCCGTAACACATGCTAGTTAAACTATGCTTACTTTGGGTCTAGAAAGCGCTGTGTAGAATGTCGTAGAATATTTATATTAAAAAAAACACTTAATTTAATCTAATCCTTGTTCTAATTACTCGGGGTGCCCGGCAACGGACACTTGGGGAGGACACCGTGCGGTTTTAGTCGATACACGACATAACCACCCCCGCTGGCCGGCCGGGGGGTATCCGAAGGATTTTCCGCACGTAAAAAAAAAATTACTTCCAGTATTTATATCATTATTCATCCGACATTAATAAAGATAAAGATAAAAAGTGACGTAACAGATATTAACACAGTGATGTTAAGAAACCGCTTGAAGAGTCGAAACAATTTGCAGACTGCACCAATCATACCTTACATCCTAATTCTAGTCTTGTATGTGGTTTATAAAGGAGCGCTATTCCTTCTATATAGGAGGGACTTCATTCTAAGTGCTGTCAGTCCTTAGATTTGTGTGATCGGTAACAGTTCTGGTAAGATGTAAACAAGATACGTTTATCATTACGCCATTCAAATAGTAAAATGTAAACAGTTCACGATGACAATATAATTCAATTGTCGTTTTTGTTATATGTATAGGTGCAAAGACTGAAAGAAGAATTAGAATCGAAAGACAAGCAGTTAGCACGAGTGAAGCAGAATTTAGAGGAGAGAGAAAAACTTCATGACGATCATCGCTCCTTATATGGGAATTCTTGTAAGTACTAACATTTTTCGGGTCAATTTCACGTAATATCTGTCTATTATGGCGGCCTCTGTGGCGTAGCGGTAGTGCATTTGACTGCTACGCTCAGTGCATATATTTGTTTGCAGGAATATTTGCATTAATCTGGGTGTTTCTATGTATAATATGTATGTATTAACAAAAAAAGAATCTAAGAACTTATTTTATAACTCTCTAAAAATACATATATTTTGGTGCCCAAAGAGCCGCTTTTTTATAACACTAGGTGGCACACGGTTCACCTGATGGGAAGTGGTTACCGCAGCCTATGGGCGTGTCCAACTCCATGGGCGTCACACTCGCGCTGCCGACCCTGTAAAAACCTTATAATGCCCTAATCCCGAATGCCGGTTGCTAGAATTAAATATATAGTAGACCTCTCAGATATTTCTCTCAGACAATATCTTATTATTATATTCACAATACTATGTGAATTATCTAAACAGACACAAAAAAATTACAAGGTCGTGCTATTGACAGTCTAACTAAGTATTGTATATACATTTTTGTGTATTTTCCTCCACCAGGTAATCCCAAAGACAAAGTAATAATCCTAGAACGCGAATTGTCAACCGCACAAACGCGCATCGCGCAACTTGAATGTCTAGCAAAGAGCCTTGAAAAAGACAAAGAAGAATTACAGATTAGTATTAGAGACCTTCGAAGAGGATTAGCTGAAAAAGAAGAACAACTCCAAGAACTATTGGGTAAGAATTTATTTTAAAAAATGGTTTAAATAGTATTGTATTTTGTTTTGTTTTAAAACAATCTCAGATTGCGATCTCGTACTGGTAAACTTTAGATGGGCATTGTTTTGTACAATACTATATTCTAGTGCAGTAAAATAATCCTGGAATGTCTCTTTTTCGTCCAGATTTCATTTTATTACCTCCGCAAATAACTGTGAAACACAGAATCGGGGTTAATGTCTCTTGGGTAACATATGTATAAACCCATCTTTCTCACGAGACATGACTGAAATTCAAACATGTAAACGATCTTTTCCATTTACAAATATTATTCCATGTTGAATTGTGCCAAAATTTTATAAAAAGCATCCTAAAATAACAAGTTTTTAGTTCGAACAGTTTCAGTTAAAACTTAAAAAGCATCCTAAAATAACAAGTTTTTAGTTCGAACAGTTTCAGTTAAAACTAACTAGTCTAGACAAATCATTGAACTTGGATATCCTCCAACTTCCTCGCAAATATTTAGGTTGACAGCGTATGATTCAAAAACCGTTAAACCGTTAAATGTGATGCATTGCTTTACAGCGTTAAAATTAGACGAAGATATCCAAAAAGAGGATAGAAACGATGTTTTAGAAGGTAAAACCTCAGCGAGAACGCTTAGTGATATCGTATCTATATCAGAATTTGATGAACAAGATCTGCAAATGCGTAGGGCGGAGTTGAGAGGACATAATGTCAGTTTACCTGGAGCGCCTTACCCTGACATTAAGGAAAGAACTCTAAACAGAACATTACCACCAGAATTTGAGAAGGCCAATATGAGCTCTCTAAACATTGAATTAGTTGATCATTTTGATTTGCCGGGTTATACACCACGAGCGGACTCGTTACCAGCTCATTTAACTTCCACACAAAACAAGGAATTTCTTAAGGAATACAAAAGGAACGTCAATGAAACAACAATGTTTGGTATTGAGGTAAAAAATGCTCAAGCTCTTCCTGAAAATTGTTCAATGTACCCCAACAGAGAAGCGACCGATGGTAAAGATATAAGCGTTGAGCCAAAAAAGATTAACTTCTCACTAGAAAATTCAGATAATAAAACCCATGATGAATTCACTTCCTTGAGGGAACTAGGCATAACTTTAGACGTGAAACAAGCTAACTTTCCTGACATATTGACTCAATTAAAATATGAGATAAAGAAATCTAGAACGGAGTTAGAAAATACCAAATCTATGCTGAAAAATGCCGAAGAACAATTATGCGAGTTCCCTGCTTTAAAAGAAGAAGTTGAAGAGCTTAAAGGCTTACTAGAAAATACAATGGCTACTATGGAGAATGACAAAAAATTCTATGAAAATCAACTAGAAAACTTCACGGCAAACAAAACACTTCTTGAACAAAGACTAACAGAACTAACGCAGGAGGTTAATGATAAGTCAAAAGATTTACATCTTGTTAAAGAAGATATCCTTAGGCGAGAAAATATGATACTTGAACTTGCTAAGGAAAAACGAAATTTAACAAACAAAATGACTGAATTAGAAGTCAAACTCGATGAATTAAAGAGCAAAAATCACACTTTAGAAAAATATGAAAGTGAAAATCATCAAATGAGAGAAAAATTAAATGAACTACACAAATTAGAACAGTTAGTTTCTGAGAAGAATCAGCAAATCGATAGTTTAAACCAACATTTAGATAGATTGGATAATCTGCAAAGAAATCTTAATGATAAAACTGAAGAACTTGACAATATTAAGGAAGCACATGAAGAGAAATCCAACGAAGTGTTTCATTTACAAGACACAATTGAAGCACTGAATCGCGATTTAGCTAAAGCAAATGAGGAGAATGAGAAATTAAACATTCATACTAAAGATTTGAAATTAAAACTGACAAAGCTTGAAAAGGAACAAGAGAACGCTTCACTCAAACTCCAAAGCAACGAATGCGAACTCGAACGCATGAGTTCTCTGAATCGTGAACTGACAACCAAAATTGACGAACTAAAATTACTCACTGACAAATTAAAAGATAAAGAAACAGAAATAGAAATTCTTCACGAAGACATAAATGCATTTCATGAAGAAATAGCTTCTCTAAAGGAACAACTAAAGATGGTATCTCGTAGTCCTTCTCCTAGAAATAAGAATGGAGAAGAAAAGAGACCTGTAGATAGACAAGCTAGCAATGATAAAAAGCAATTGGTCAAAATAAGAAAGCAAATATCACTTCTGCAACATGAGTTGGACTTCAACAAGAAAGAGTTAAATGATAAGGTAAGGTTTATTCTTAATATTGTATATTCGCAGTGTTTTATGGGCTCCACTAAGATCTTAGGGGCGCAAGATAAAAAAATGTTTCTAAGTATGTTTATCCATATTCTAGAACTCATAATTTTAATTTTTTCATTTCATTTCTGTAATTGGCCTTCACTATGTTGTTTATCTTTTTATTGTTATTTGTTAGCTGTAAGTTTTCCTAAAACTGTAAAATAAAATAAAATAAAATAAAACAAGTTAGTTAAGCTATGCTTTGATTGAGTCTAGATAGCGCTGTGTAGAATGTCATAGAATATTTATTTATCAAAATTCACGAAAGCAAAATTATGTCTTTGTTAAGGTACAATATAAAATGCTCAGCAGTTCAGTGGTGAAATGTAAATAAATAATAAAATCATTTATTCACTTTTGCTTGCTTACAAATCGTGAACTTAATCAAATAATAACAACATCCGTATTTTAGACATAAACAATAGTTCAACGCACCAGTGTTGAACTACTTTTTAAAACAAGTTAAATATAATCATGGGTACCCATGATAAGATTTAACTTGTGTTTAGAATTGGCTCATTAAGAACAGTATGAAAAAAAAAACAACAAAATGTAGAACACAAAAATGTGTAATATTATAGTTTATGTTATTGTTAAAAGTACTCCACATCTTCCAGGCCTTTGAACTCGCTAAAGCCAAACTAGACGTAACAGAGCTCAGGAGCAACTTAAGCCAAGCCAGCAAGCAACTGGCAGACAAGGACAACGATAACGCTGAACTTAGACAACAAGCTGAGCAGTTACACCAAGAGATGCAGCAGTTAATAGACCAGAAGGAACAATTAGGACAGCAGTTGGAATCAGTTGTTTCCAGGTCAGTCTTTTAAAAATACTAATATGGATAAAGTAAATGATAGACTAGGTTCTTTGACAGTGTTAAACATGCCGCAATCGTTGATATTCGCTCAGGTTAGGGATTTATAGCAAGGTGCATCATACTGCCAAAAATTGTTATTATGTATCCAAAAAAATCCAAAATATATCCATAAGGGCAGCGATAGCCTAGTGGTGTACGTAACGGACTACCGAGACATGGTCTTGAGTACGATCCCCAGTTGCCCCGGGCACACACTTCTGACTTCGTAGTTATGTGTGTATTAAAAATGTTGATTATCGCTCGCTTAGTAATGTGCCCGGTAGATGGCAATAGGCTCGCCCCCTATTACGTTGGGACCTAAAAACCTAACTGGCGAATCGTGGGTGTGTAATACACCCGTGTCTACTCCTTCGGGGATACAGGCGTTAAGCTATCTTATGTTATTTATCCAAAGAAACTCAAGAAACCAATAGTTATTTGGGTAGCACCATAGGCCAACTACTGAACTTGAACTATATCTAACAGCACCGAATCGCAATTTCCTGTGCTTCTATCATTCTTCTTCCTCTTCTATCATTCGGAAGCATCATTTACTAGAGCGAGAGGTACGACCGTACACGGCGGAATCGACGAGGCGTTTGGCTTCTGCTCTCTTCCACGCTCTACAATTGTACTCCACAATAATGAATTAATATATTAAACTATATATGACACTAAAATGTTTTTCCCCCAGAATGCGAGAGGAATCGAATGTCGGTGAATTGAAGAACAAATTGCGTCAAAAGACTGAAAGGTGCCAGGAATTAGAAATTGAATTAGAAAATCTGAGGGAGCTTATGGACAGGTAACTGATTTCCTTTATTAACTGAGTGAGGGATAAGTCGAATGTTCTTGATGATAAGCATTATGATTATAAGCAGCAGCAGACTATTAGCAATGTTTTGGCAGGAAGTTTTCAGCGAGAAGTTCTCTCGTAAATGTTGAATTTTGGAGATTAAAATCGGTATTTATGTTTTTTTTTAGAGAATTGCAGCTTAAAATGCTATATTTTTATTTAATTTTTTAGTTTTCTATTCTGATAAAAACAAGCACGATTCTGGAACGACTGCGTTTTGATTTAATGCTTTAGTTTTCATGTGCAATAACTTGCCAATCAGAAATCCAATAAAAAGACTGATCAAGCAATGACGATTTGAGCTCATGGTTGGTTTACATCATCCATCATTGGTAAATGGCCGCGCCTCAGACCCGCACTACCACCAAAGAGATATAAAAACACATTGTACGCAGCGAGAGTACATGGTTACAAAGTTGGCTGGTCACTATAACGTTTGTTTATCGCGCCTGATACGCTACGTTCCCGGCACAGGGCCCGCGCGTCCCCGCCGCGCAGGGACGCGCCGCCGCCGTCCGGCAGTGCGCGCGCGCTGGCCGTGCGCTCGCCCACCGCCGAGCTGGAGCGCGCGCTGCGCGACCAGCTGGACTACTCGCACACGCTGGACGACGACATCATGGAGCAGGTGAGCGCTACTCGCTGCACTAGCTGCTACACCTCAGCCCTTGTGCGCGCACGCTGGCCGTGCGCTCGCCCACCGCCGAGCTGGAGCGCGCGCTGCGCGACCAGCTGGACTACTCGCACACGCTGGACGACGACATCATGGAGCAGGTGAGCGCTACTCGCTGCACTAGCTGCTACACCTCAGCCCTTGTGCGCGCGCGCTGGCCGTGCGCTCGCCCACCGCCGAGCTGGAGCGCGCGCTGCGCGACCAGCTGGACTACTCGCACACGCTGGACGACGACATCATGGAGCAGGTGAGCGCTACTCGCTGCACTAGCTGCTACACCTCAGCCCTTGTGCGCGCACGCTGGCCGTGCGCTCGCCCACCGCCGAGCTGGAGCGCGCGCTGCGCGACCAGCTGGACTACTCGCACACGCTGGACGACGACATCATGGAGCAGGTGAGCGCTACTCGCTGCACTAGCTGCTACACCTCAGCCCTTGTGCGCGCACGCTGGCCGTGCGCTCGCCCACCGCCGAGCTGGAGCGCGCGCTGCGCGACCAGCTGGACTACTCGCACACGCTGGACGACGACATCATGGAGCAGGTGAGCGCTACTCGCTGCACTAGCTGCTACACCTCAGCCCTTGTGCGCGCGCGCTGGCCGTGCGCTCGCCCACCGCCGAGCTGGAGCGCGCGCTGCGCGACCAGCTGGACTACTCGCACACGCTGGACGACGACATCATGGAGCAGGTGAGCGCTACTCGCTGCACTAGCTGCTACACCTCAGCCCTTGTGCGCGCGCGCTGGCCGTGCGCTCGCCCACCGCCGAGCTGGAGCGCGCGCTGCGCGACCAGCTGGACTACTCGCACACGCTGGACGACGACATCATGGAGCAGGTGAGCGCTACTCGCTGCACTAGCTGCTACACCTCGGCCCTTGTGATCGCGCGCTGGCCGTGCGCTCGCCCACCGCCGAGCTGGAGCGCGCGCTGCGCGACCAGCTGGACTACTCGCACACGCTGGACGACGACATCATGGAGCAGGTGAGCGCTACTCGCTGCACTAGCTGCTACAACTCAGCCCTTGTGCGCGCGCGCTGGCCGTGCGCTCGCCCACCGCCGAGCTGGAGCGCGCGCTGCGCGACCAGCTGGACTACTCGCACACGCTGGACGACGACATCATGGAGCAGGTGAGCGCTACTCGCTGCACTAGCTGCTACACCTCAGCCCTTGTGCGCGCGCGCTGGCCGTGCGCTCGCCCACCGCCGAGCTGGAGCGCGCGCTGCGCGACCAGCTGGACTACTCGCACACGCTGGACGACGACATCATGGAGCAGGTGAGCGCTACTCGCTGCACTAGCTGCTACACCTCAGCCCTTGTGCGCGCGCGCTGGCCGTGCGCTCGCCCACCGCCGAGCTGGAGCGCGCGCTGCGCGACCAGCTGGACTACTCGCACACGCTGGACGACGACATCATGGAGCAGGTGAGCGCTACTCGCTGCACTAGCTGCTACACCTCAGCCCTTGTGCGCGCGCGCTGGCCGTGCGCTCGCCCACCGCCGAGCTGGAGCGCGCGCTGCGCGACCAGCTGGACTACTCGCACACGCTGGACGACGACATCATGGAGCAGGTGAGCGCTACTCGCTGCACTAACTGCTACACCTCGGCCCTTGTGCGCGCGCGCTGGCCGTGCGCTCGCCCACCGCCGAGCTGGAGCGCGCGCTGCGCGACCAGCTGGACTACTCGCACACGCTGGACGACGACATCATGGAGCAGGTGAGCGCTACTCGCTGCACTAGCTGCTACACCTCGGCCCTTGTGCGCGCGCGCTGGCCGTGCGCTCGCCCACCGCCGAGCTGGAGCGCGCGCTGCGCGACCAGCTGGACTACTCGCACACGCTGGACGACGACATCATGGAGCAGGTGAGCGCTACTCGCTGCACTAGCTGCTACACCTCAGCCCTTGTGCGCGCGCGCTGGCCGTGCGCTCGCCCACCGCCGAGCTGGAGCGCGCGCTGCGCGACCAGCTGGACTACTCGCACACGCTGGACGACGACATCATGGAGCAGGTGAGCGCTACTCGCTGCACTAGCTGCTACACCTCGGCCCTTGTGCGCGCGCGCTGGCCGTGCGCTCGCCCACCGCCGAGCTGGAGCGCGCGCTGCGCGACCAGCTGGACTACTCGCACACGCTGGACGACGACATCATGGAGCAGGAGAGCGCTACTCGCTGCACTAGCTGCTACACCTCGGCCCTTGTGCGCGCGCGCTGGCCGTGCGCTCGCCCACCGCCGAGCTGGAGCGCGCGCTGCGCGACCAGCTGGACTACTCGCACACGCTGGACGACGACATCATGGAGCAGGTGAGCGCTACTCGCTGCACTAGCTGCTACACCTCGGCCCTTGTGCGCGCGCGCTGGCCGTGCGCTCGCCCACCGCCGAGCTGGAGCGCGCGCTGCGCGACCAGCTGGACTACTCGCACACGCTGGACGACGACATCATGGAGCAGGTGAGCGCTACTCGCTGCACTAGCTGCTACACCTCGGCCCTTGTGCGCGCGCGCTGGCCGTGCGCTCGCCCACCGCCGAGCTGGAGCGCGCGCTGCGCGACCAGCTGGACTACTCGCACACGCTGGACGACGACATCATGGAGCAGGTGAGCGCTACTCGCTGCACTAGCTGCTATACCTCGGCCCTTGTGCGCGCGCGCTGGCCGTGCGCGCGCACTAGCTGCGGGCAAAAATTTTGACCGGTGTCAGAAAGTTCGCGCATGTTCACTAACTGGCCAATTTAAAAACGACTGAAAGGACTGATCAACCAATGACACGAGAACTTGGAGCCCGTGATTAGTTTTCTACATCTATGATTGGTTGATTGGTACGCCTCCGCCGTCGTGCCCCGCGCTTACCGCCAAACCCCATAACTGCGTATTTAAAGTACATTGCCAAGATTTTTGTCCCTATCCATACTCTCCTAACACACAACTTCGTGATCTTAGCGTGTTTTTCGGTTGCATCCGAGGTTTTCAGCTTAGGTCCGAGGTCCGCTTTCTTATTCTGATTTTTTCTACCGTCTGACCTCCTAATCCTTTAGCCGTTTTTGACGGCCTTTGTAGCGTAGCGGTAGTGCATTCGACTTCTACGACAGGAGGCGCTGGTTCGATTCCCACTCAGTGCAACTATTTGTATGCATGAATATGTCTATTTGCATTAGTCTGGGTGTTTCTATATATAATATATATGTATTTACAAAAAAAATACTATATAAGTATGTTCCGCATTCTAGAACCCATAATACAAGGTAGTTAAACTATACTTACTTTCTAAAAATAGCTGTGTAGAATGTCGTAGAATATTTATGTATCCGTCAACCTGCAGGTGCACGCTTGCAGGTGAGGTGGCCTTGATTAATAATATTATATACAAAAAAGGGGTACATAACTGTTGAAGATAAATTCGAACAATTGTCGTAACTTTTGCAATTTAAGTACAGCTTACTATAGACAAATATATATTTCTGTTTTATATTTATCGCATTCCTAGTAGATTTTTTTTAGTTTTAATCTAATAGGATGCTATTTCAATAAGTTATATTTTATTTATTTTAAGTGTGGCTTATCATATGAGTGAGACTTGATACCCAATTTGTTAATGACAGAATACAGCACAGCTTTACTACTTAAGACTGTGGAAGGATACACACCTGCTACAGTTTTGTTACATTAACTGAAACTGATTCATTTCGTTCACAGATATTGTCGGCTAGCAGCGACGAGAGAGAGGATATACCGCGCCTAGCTTTGCACACGTCCAAGTGAGTATTGACACAAAACTGATTCACACAAATACCTAATTTTTACCTTTACACATCTCTTATAAGACTGTTACAAAATCGTATTAAAAGCGGCGATAGCCTAGTGGTGTACGTAACGGACAGCCGAGACGAGGTCTCGAGTTCGATCCCCAGTCGCCCCGGGCACACACCTCTGACTTTTCGTAGTTATGTGTGTATTAAAAATGTTGATTATCGCTCGCTTAGTAATGTGCCCGGTAGATGGCAATAGGCTTGCCCCCCTATTACATTGGGACCTAAACATTACTGGCGAATCGTTTGTGTGTAATACACCTCTGCCTACCCCTTCGGGGAGACAGGTGTGAAGTTATGTAGAAGTTATGTTATGTTACAAAATCGTTTCATTGAGCGAAGCTCGTCAGAGCTTTGCTGTCTTTTAGACGACAAATGTGTTTCGTTAGACCATCTTCTCCTCCCAAACGGCTGAACCGTTCTAATGAAATTTCACACGAGCAAAGATGTTACTGATGGGAAGGACATAGGCTCTGTAATTTAAAATTCATGTGTACCACGGAGGAATAATCACCGAACAAAATTTTGAAAATCTCATTTCTCAATCAGCAAAAAAGCCTTATACACGCGATTGGTATTAAATTAAGGAATTTATTCATATACACGAGACAAAAAGAAAAATGAAAATCGGACTAGCCATTGAGGAATTATCACCGTTAGAAAAAGTCTTGGTGAAATTGCTTCGCTCAATTTTTGCAACAGCAGAATGAATTACATTAGTATAATTAGTATAACATATCAACAAATATGGCTGGCCGCATGCAGCCGCATTGTCTCTCTGAATTAATAATGAAATTCATATTTCGCCACCTTAAAAATTCAGAGATCCGATTCTCAGCACTCCATGGATTCACCGTGCGGTCGCCGGGTCCATAGCGTGGTACAGAGAGGAACACCATGACGGCGACTGGGACTTGCGACCCAGATGTAGGTTTAGGGTGGCCACCTTGTGATGCATCAGCGCTCACCTCCACCGTCAGTAGTGTTCCCCCCCCTACCTATCCAAATTTGGTACGATCCTAACAATGCCGCTTTTGATATACGTTTTAATAAAGAGCTTACTGAAGCTCTTGGCAATCCGAGGTCTTTAAGTAAGTTGTACAGGGATTTAGCTGGAATTCCCCTGGCTCCTACTTCTACGGCATAGAGTTTAACCACGTAGCCGTTTTTGGTTAACTCGTTAGTCAAATCAAAGTATTTGTTTGTCTTTATAGCGTGGTCGTTTCACGGCACATACTAGACTTCTTTATGGAGGAGTTAATACCAATCGCGCTCCTTTTAACTCTAGAAAATGAAAATTCATAATCTGATATGTGTGGTGCCGCTCTTTCATAATGTATGGAATTACGCTCGTTATGAATAATAATATTAAATATTCCTCCTATCTGGAATTCTGAATGCTATTCAGTATAATTCTTACAGATCGATCTGAGATGTTCAGAATTGATATCGATTATTTCGTAATGTGTGTGGAAGACAATATGACGACCTCTGTGGCGTAGCGGTAGAGCAGTCGACTGCTAAGTCAGAGGTCGCGGGTTCGATTCCTGCTCATTGCAAATATGTATATTTATATTGGTCTGGGTGTTTCTATGATATGTATTTATTTACAAAAAAAAAGTAACTAAGTATGCTTATCCGCATTCTAGAACCCATATGACAAGCTCTGCATAGTTTGGGTCTAGAAGCCGTTGTGTAATATGTCCTAGAATCCTAGTTTTTTATTTTTTATTATTTATTGTATGGAATACCGGATTTACTGAATTAAAAATTCAGATATTCATTCCGGCTCACAGTGTATTATTTTGCCTCAGTAGCGTTCATCCTCGTTTTTTTATGTTTTGCGATAGATAACTACCTAACTAAATTTATAGTAAAACTCCTAATTTTTATCTCTCATAGTTTTAGAGAAATTGCAGAAATCGAGAAAAGTCCATAGAAACCATAAAAAGCATTCATCTCCTTTGTTATTCGTTCTTATTCACGGATTTTTTTTTGCATGATTCTGTTAGAATTTAGGCACCGATTTATAAAAAAAATGTGACCTAATCTTGTCTATTTTAGCGAGAATGTTTTATTTTATTATTATTTCATTTATTTTTTTATAGACGTATCCCTTGCCGGTCGCATTATTTTGTAGTGCCTAATTGTTAATGGCAGTTATTACTACTACCACAAAAATAATTAGACGCTACGAACACAAGACAGCTGTAATATTCAGTCTTTAAGCTTTTAGTTAGGGTTGTCTCTCAAGTCTATGGTATAGTTCAGTTTTCGTCATTACATTTTTTATTTTTTGTTTGCATTACTTATCTACTTACTAATATGACAAGTATACTAAATTTCACTAAAATATATAGGCGTGAGTTTATGTTTATGTTGCGTTAAAAAAATAAAAAAATGCGTGTAAAATTGTAATTGAGATGTATTTTAAAATGAATAAAGAGAAAGTTTCTACATTTATATTAAAAAATAAAAAAAACGTTTATTAAAAAACAAGAAGTAACGCTTTCAATGGAGTAAATATTTTGGTCGTTACTTCAAAAGTTCTGAACCTGAGGTTGATAAAATTGAATAGACCACCTCTGAAGTTTGAATCAAAGAATCAATTTCGTTTATTCCGCTTAGGCCCATAGAGAGCACATATAAACGTCACAATTTTACAATTATCCCCATAAATATTATAAAAATATTAAATACTAGCTGTTGCCCGCGACTTCGTCCGCGGTAAATTCGGAATAAATCAAGGTTTGTTTACTTCTGCAGTTTCGAACTCAACATATATTGAGTTATTCATCGCTAGATTTATTTTAAATCTTTATTTTATTTGTTTAAATTAAGACATATAAAGAGCATTTTCGCCGACATTTCAATTAAATTTTTTAAATAAAAAAAACTTATTGTGACAACTATAATAGCTAGACATGTGGTGTCGCGAAACTTTTAGTACATAAAGATGTGTTCTGCAAAGTCGTAGGACATTATTTGGTTCTATCATCAATAGTTTTCGCAGCGCACGCGATGTAAGGAATTTGTTAGGTCAATTTTTTACGCCTTGGGTTACATTATTGGAGTTTTAGTAAGAATCCCAATTTTTTTTGAAAATATAATATATCCTATGTTACCCGGGGATAGTGTAGGTAACCAGCGGTGATAGAATTTTTCAAATCGGTACAGTAGTTATCAAGTTTATTCGTTACATACAAAATCTAAAAATCCAAAAGTACAAATGTTTCCTCTTTATAATATTACTTAATATTCCTTTTTATAATTTACAGTATCCACAGTAATTTTACTTTTAATATCCAAATTCTATGTTTGTGTTGGATATAACGTCCTTAAAACAGTCACAGTCCGTTCTTCTTTGTCGAGGTCTAAGGGTCTTTTTTTAAGACCATATAAACGCGCTTGTTTCACTAAAACTTCATACATTTCCCGTAACCTTGATCGGATTCACATTCATGCCTTGGTCGTTAGAAGCTACCAACCGCTGACCAGTATCAGAGTTGGCACCCTCATAACCCTCCTGCATTAAGCCCTCCGGTTGAGGCCCAGAAGGACGTCCTTCAGCAAAGCAGATCAGGCTTTGCTCAAGTACAGCATGCGACTTTGTCCGACTCCATGATTACAAACGAAACCGCTGTAGAAGAGTCAAATAACACAATAATACAAACTGTTAGATGGCGGCTGCTCCCCTGCATTACCGGGTAGGCTACCGTGCCACCAAATAAATTTATACAAAAAGACAACGAAAACAACATAAACCCGAAGGCATTTAAATATATAGAAGTAATACTTCTACAATTAAGTACATAAAGTAATATGTACCTACATATATGTACATATTATTGGGAGTTTTAGCCAGCAAAAACTGTTACCGCCTTCACCGCGTGGAGATACTCCCAGCTTATGTTATTATTAACACGTTGCCATTCATGAGTGACATACATACATATGTCTGAAACGTCTTACAAAATTTAAGCGAAAATTATAGAGTTCAGCAATATCTCAGCAGCAATACTAGGGCTGTATCACTGAATAAAGCCAAAATGTTTAAGTCAATCTAACTCTATCTCATTCGTATCGTCAATCTACATATTATAAATTTCGAATAATTATATTTTTTGTGACAACCCTATTTCCATAGAAAATTATAAAAAACTTAGAAACGTCATACCTCAGCTGTCCTGCATCGAAAATAATCAAAAAATTGTATATAGGAAGCTACAATGCTAGGGTATATTTTGCAAGTGAAAAAAAATGCGACCGTCATCTAGAAAATTTCCTATTTTAATTTTTCTGAAATTTGTAAAATATTTTTTTTTCCGTACTCCAGGGCATTTACAGAGTTGTGATTTTTACACTCAATTATGTATATATTCCGCCATTCATTAGTCATTTTAACTAAGATCAATTTTAATAATTTAGCTCTAAATCTGTAAAAATCTTTTAGTTGAAGTTCAATGACCTTTCAAGAAAAGTTACATAACTTCAAAATCAAGCAATATTTTTAATCTGGTGTGTCATATTATGCTGTATATCGATTATATCCATCGAAATTGGCTATAAAAAGAGGATGACCGCTACTGAGGCAAAATAATACACTGTGCGGCTGTGTGAGGCCAGCCTGAAAAAATGATGTTATCGTATCTGTATTATAAATTATTATGGTTCACACAGATCTTCAAGCTCAATCCACTCGTCATCTTCGGACCGCATCAACAGACTACGATCTGACAACGAGAAACTACAGATGCAAGTTAACAACCTAGAATCTAGACTGAAAGATAAGGATGCTCTTATTACTGAATTGAATAGGTGAGGATTTGAAATCAAGTTGTAAACTTCTATATAAAATTACTAGCTGTTGCCCGCGGTTTCCCCCGCTTGGAATTCTGGTCCTGCTCCCGCTTAAAGCCTATGCGTTATTCTAGAATATAATCTATCCCTGTACCTAATTTCAGCCAGATTCGTCCAGCCGCATTTGCGTGAGAGAGTAACAAACATACAACCATACTCACAAACTTTCTCATTTATAATATTAGTAGGATTAATCATCTCATAGAGATTTCGTTCTAAGACTCATGTATAGGAGAATTCTAACTATACAGGATGTGTCAAGGCAGCCCAGTTGGTCAAAGTATTCCCACTAGGAAGAGTCTGGTCACGAGTTCCAAAGTCCTGTTCTGGATGTTGATATTTTCCGATTTAAAATAGGAAAAGTTAGCATACTAATTATTTTGAAATTTTCATTAACAGACATTTGTTCGTCTCTATTAAACTTTGTGCTGGTTAATGTTTTAATTTGTCATCGTCCTGTAGAGTACGCGATAAGCTGGTGTCGGACTGGCAGACGTGCAAACTGCGTTACGAGGCTGAACGCGACAACTCGGGCCGGCTACAGCTGCTGCTAGACACTCACAAAGAGACCTCCGAGAGCCTGCAGGTAAGATACTATGAGCGGATATATATGTATCGTAAGACCTTATGCGGGCAGATGCTGGATGCGGCAAGCTGAAGACAGGGCGCTCATTAGGGGAGACCTATGTCCAGCAGTGGACTAGCATAGGTTGATGATGAAGACCTTATGGTTATTGTAACTTGATTTTGACGTCACATTAGCTCATCCTAGAACGGGACTAGGAACGATCCGAGAACGGGGATAGGCCAATACTAGCCAGTTCAGTTCCAGGATGGATGACCATTCTTAACATATTGTGCCTCTGAGAACACGTTAAACCGTTGGTCCTAGTTGCCCTACGAACACCGGTGGCATTATTAACAAAAAGTTGGATCTCTAAGAAGTCCAAGAATCTGTTCCAACTAGAACTTGGATATTACCGGTGGGTTGTGGAAGCCAGATGGCAGTTGCTTTACGGAAAAAATCGAAGTTCAATCACTTCGTAGTTAGACTGACAACAGACCCCTATTGAGTTGGGAAAAGGCTCGGATTATAATCATCATCCTTGTCACGGCGCCGGCGATTTCCCGGTTGCGTCCAAAGTTTGCACTTTGAAGCCCGATATCCGCTTGTTGTTTCTTATTAGTATGTCGGCTTTTCCGGAAGCGGCTGCCGCCTGACCTTCCAACCCTGAAAGGAATGACTGCGCCAGAGCCTCGTCCGTTGTTAGTAGGTACACCGATCTGTAGATGAGGTTAGCTTGAGGAGCAGGAGGGACCTATTCACCCATACGCTCGGAGAATAATTATAATGGATTGAAGTCAAACTAATGCACGTACTATGTTTATAGAACCAGGACTCGAACATGATCCAAATCCTGAAGAAGCGGCTGGAGAGCGCCATGGCGTCGGAGCTGGAGCTGCAGCAGCGCGAGCAGCAGGCGCGCAGCCGCCTCGCCGCGCTGGAGCGCCAGCTGCTGGAGCAGGCGCTCGGCGGCGGCCGGGACCCGCTGCGGCCGCAGCTCAATCTGCAGGTCCGCCGATATTTTTACCCTAAAACTGCCCAACACATTGATGAATTGCATTTATTAACCTGAACGAGGCCTTTGACACGGTCACCAGGGCTGGGCTCTGGACTTAACTTGATATAAATTCAATTAAATTTAATAACCTTGATATAATAGGATGTTTCCCTACATTCCCTACAATACAATGGAACTATTAAAATGCTTTTAAGATATTTTTAAGAATACGGTTATCTTCGGAGGCTGAACGTACAACGCCTTCGGAATAAATGGAGGAGTTCTCCAAGGCTGCATTATAACTCCTACTTTATAAGTTGTTTTTACCGTCGATGTTGTCTCTTCGTTACTGCCTATAAATGTTAATATTAAAATACTTTGTCGACAGCTGGAAACGAATGAACGTCTGAAAGGCGAAGTAGCAGTTTTAAAATCAAAACTAGACGTGGAACGGAGCCGGTACCAAGACTTACAGGCGATGCTCGACCACACGCGCGTACATTCTCAGAAAGAGATTGAAGCCAAAAACGAAATATGCACAACACTCAAGAATGAACTAGCAGAGATGAAAAGGTCAGTTAACGACCTATTTATAACAACCAACTGAACTTTCCCTGAGTATTGCCATTTCATAATTAGACTAAAATTTATTCAGTTCAATTTACACTACATATATATAATATAAATACTATACAATTCACTTAAAATGTAAATCAATTTTTTTTTATTAAACTCGGTGTCCGACTTAGATTTTTGTTCTAATAATGTTTGTTGCTTTGCTGTGATAGTAATGTTCTAATTAAATATTACTAGTACAAAGATGTAAAATGAAACCTCATAAAGTCTCGAAGTTTCAGAACCGATTTCATTTCACTACTGTTTGTCTCCTGAGTAGTTGTTCAAAATGTTACCCATAGGTAAGTTTTACTGGGGCATTATTTAATTCGAAAATTATAGCTTATCAAGTGATTCACATTAAATTTCACTACATAATCAAATTTCCGAAGAGTTAGGACATCGATACTATTATCTTGAGTAATATTGATAAAATGATGCACTGGACTCATGTATGTGAACAGCGGTATGTGGGACAGTTCCAAACAACTGATTGGGGTAAGAAGTTCAGGTGTTAGTCGCGACCCCTGCTTAGCTAACCTATCGTAACCCTCCAATGCCCATGGTTGCAACACTGTTATATATGCACGTACCATACTCACCATTACACGTAACATACATACAACTCTTTATCTTTATCTCACACACATACACACAGGCACACCCTCACACAATACACACATATTCTTACGAAATTGCGGAAAAATTAAAACCACCCACGCTTATCAAACAATTATTTATATTAATTTAACTTAGATGATTATACACCCATGGACACCTTGTATAATATGAAAATACATATACCTTAATGTATTTGACTTCAATTAATGTATGTACCTCCGAGAGAAAACTGACACCCAAAATACAGGTAATAACCTAGTTTGCAATCGCTGCCACCCAGGCAGCGATTGCAAATACAACGCAATTTCATCAAATTTACTTGTCACTGGTAATATTTAAATAAATTGTAGTTAAAAGCATGCAATGTCCGTTTGGCCGCAGACTGAAGCACGAGGCGGGCGTGCAGCTGGCCCGCGCCAAGGAGCTGTCGGCCACGCAGGCCGGCGCGCTGGCCTCGCTCGAGGCGCGCGTCTCGACCTCCGCCGCGACGCCGCCAAGACCCGTCGCAGATGCGCTGGTACGTATACTCCCAACCACTTGCATGTATATGTATTCCAGCTTCAAACTCGATTCCCGCCTCACTCAAGAACCGTGAGAAATCATTGTATACGACGTGCCAAACCTGATAATCGCACTGAGTTTTGCGGTTTGAATTTTTCTAAGCTTATTTCAAAAATGAAAATTTAAAATATGTTTTATAAACGCTTAAAAAAATAATTACTGAAATTAATGATTACATAACAATACCGTACGACGAGCATGATATGTACGACTATATCATGCACAAGTTCCAGCTTAGCCGACTGTTCAGAGCGCTCATTAACTTTGGCGAGACGTATTGTTTATTTACTTGATAACGATCGATGATATCATTATTAAATTATAAATATAGCTACAAGCGTTCTTTTTTTTCTATGTTATTTTGTCTAAACATTTCTAACATACATTATGAAGTAGAAGATCGCTGGTTCAAATCCGGCTCGAAGGACCAAACAGATGAACGGTGAGAGATTTATACTGAGACCTAGACCTTAACTTATTGAAATATTTTAACTTAGATGAGTGATGTAAGTACTGTTTTGTGTACTATTTTCACATACAGTGCATGACACATTCACACATGAATATAACTTACGCATTTAAATATATAACCTGTTATACTTAAATATTTTAATAAATTGTTTTTTTTTTACTCTTAGATTGAAATCGAAAGCACGAAAACTGAACTGAGCCGAGAGTTGGCCACATTAAAGAAATGCCTCCTGGACTCCGCCAGCCCTGAGCTGATGAACCTGAGATATGAGAAGCAGCAACTCACCGCTAAAGTGGAGAAGCTGGAGAAAGAAGTTCAGGCCAAGGGTCAGCTCCAACCGGACGACAGGGACCAAGCTGTGAGTTCATTAAATGGTTTTGTGTCTGGTGTTGTTTCTGTTTGTATATTATAAGCATACTAGCTTTTGTCCGTGACTTTTCTCGCGATAATGTACGACCGTCTAATAGTTTTTTTATCCATAAAGTACTTTTTTCTTACGAAAGGATGACAACGTGTATGCAAAATTTCGCGACCTACAATTGAGAAGTTAGGCGTGAAAGCATAAATAATCACTAAGGCCGGAACGCCTCTCCTACGATTGGAGTTATAGAGTGATATTCCATACATTCTGTCATATTCCATACAAAGAATACTACCCGCTGGAGGCCCTGCGGTGCTGCGGGTGCCGGGTGATTCTAATGAACTATAACTTTAAGTAAAGCCTTATAAAATCAGCTATCTGCCAGTGAAAACCCCGTCATAATCGGACAAGCCACTTTGGAGTGAAAGACAGGCGTCTGCCTGAAAAAAATCATCATCTTGTCTTTATAAGTTTTGTCGTTTATGGCAAAAAATTAAACGAGGTAGGGCGTATCCAAATTGACTTTTATAGTATGGCCGCTGAGTTATTACCGATTTGACACATGACGAATTGACAATACTAGTGAAGTGACTGAACCAGTAACCCTAATATCATTTGGGAACAGTTTGTTTTTAAATATTCTAGTATAGTGTGTAATTAAATAAAATCAAAACAAATAATAGTTATTGACACAGGTTCTTTATTAGGTGGAGTGTCCTTGATGGGCGTAGATAATTGGTCGAGGACATATCAAAATAAAACAAATTTGTAAACACTGTTACACATTTTAATGAATAGAGTAGGTACAAGATGTTTTAATAAATGACAACCTATCATTTATTAAAACAATTATTCAGGCTCTGAACCAGATTCGCCAGAGCTGTCATCGCTATCAGTCAGTTGTATGACAATTTCATTGTCTACGAGGGTCAAACTGAAAGTTCTTAGAACTGGCCACTTATAAACAATATAATAAAAAAATAATTCTAAAATTTGAAAATAGAACTCTTTGCCAATATTACTGAGCATATATTTCATTCATTTATCATTTGTTTTACGATTTGGCGGCAAATTGAAAATTGTCTGTGTCACTTTAACATGAATTTAACACGAGAAAATTTTCGTGCAATGATTTTTTATGACTTTCGATGTCATTTAAGTCAAAAAGAAAGTTATGATAGACTACGATTGGCCTTTCACGATGAAGCCCCATCTCGTGCGACTGTTTACAACTGGTTTAATGAGTTTAAACGTGGTCGCACTAATCTCACTGATGATTTACGTGAGGGACGGCCTTCTACGGCGACGACTGAAAATAACATCTGTGTTGTGCGGCGTATGATAGAGACTGACAAAAGAGTGACCTATCAGCAGATTCGGACAAGCTTAGGCATCGGTATGAGTCAAGTGCACAAAATCCTCCACGAACATTTAGCGGTCAGGAAGCTTTGCGCCCGGTGGATACCTCATAATTTGACTGAGGCTCAAAAACTCCATCGTGTGGATTGGTGCCGTAAAATGATTGAAAGATTTAACGGAGGTGACTCTAATGCTGTGTTCGACATACTAACAGGTGACGAAAGCTGGATTTACTGTTATGATCCTGAAACCAAAAGACAATCTGCTCAGTGGGTGTTTCCTTTCGAGGAGTTGCCAACTAAAGTGAAGAGAGATCGAAGTGCGGGAAAAAAAATGGTGGCCTCGTTCTTTGGAAGGTTATGTCATTTCGTAACAATTGTGTTAGAGGATCAAAAAACAGTTTCTGCAGAATGGTACACTACCAATTGTTTGCCACTTGTCTTGGAAAAAGTTCGAGAGAAACGACCTCGCAGTAGGATCCTCCTTCACCACGACAACGCCTCGTCGCACACCGCCAAGCGAACGATCGACTATTTGGCGACATCAAACGTTGAATTACTGGGTCACCCGCCGTATAGCCCCGACCTCGCGCCTTGTGATTTTTATTTATTTCCAAAAATTAAAGGAAAGCGGTTTATGAATGCTGAAGAAGCGGTGGCTGCGTATCGCGATGCCATTGAAGAGACCCCTAAGGACGAGTGGGCAAAGTGCTTTTCCCAGTGGTTCCATCGCATGCAGCGGTGTATTGACGTGAATGGACAATATTTTGAAAATATATAATAAAACTAATAACTGGCTAATGTAATCAGTTTTTGATTTTCTAAGAACTTTCAGTTTGACCCTCGTATAATGGTGTCCACTCTTATATCGCGTTCATAATCTTCTGTTATTAGTTTTCGAGTCTTTTCGACGACCTTGACCCAATCTTCTTTCGTTATTTTGCATTTTATTAGTACTGAATGGCGGAGTCGTATTATTACGAGCTGCGTAACCTGTAATGTAAACATTAAATAACGTTAATTTATTACATTAAATAAATGAAATGTTACACAATTACCTACATGTAAGGGACATGAGATATTTATTTCTTAGTTATGTATCATTTTACTTATATGCTGAATATTCGATGTTATAATAGTACAAATTATTCATATTCATAACTTATGCGATAAAAAACAATACCTTTGATTTGTGCCCATATTAGCTCAATGACATTGTACTGGCAGTGATAAGGAGGAATTCGAAGTACCCGATGTCCATGTGCCAGAGCAATCTCATCTACTTCATAACGGACTCTTGATGATTTATTTTCGCGTAACAACTTTACTAAGTCAGACTTTAGCAATTCGGCAGTAGTTTCAATTCCATTTTGGTGTAGCCATGCTAGGAGATCAGCTTTCTTGTAGGCCTGAGTAGGCGCTTTATTCACTTGTTTCGAGTGATATGAAGCGTTGTCCATTATTATGATAGAAGGCTCTGGCAGGCTGGGTAATAATTGATTTTCGAACCAATTCGTAAAAGTGTCTGTATCCATCTCCTCGTGGTAATCGGAAGTACTTTTTGACGCGAAAGCCAGCAGTCCATTTTCAAAGAAACCACTTCCAGCAGAACCGGTGTGACAAATTATCAGTCGCGATCCTTTGCCAATTGGAACCTTTGAGGTTGATGCTTTTGTTTCGTCAGTCCAAGAGCGTGACACCGTGTGGTTCGCATTTAACCATGTTTCGTCAACAAAAACGACGTTGTCCCAAGACTCGATTTTTCTGGCTTCTCTTAAAAAGTCACTCCTTTTAATTATTAAATCAAATCTTTCCATTAATATTTTCCTTTTATTCGTTTTTTTATATTCAAACCCAATTTCGTGCAATAGTTTTGACAACGCCGTTTTACCGCCTTTAAACAAGCCAGCTTCTTTTAAAGAGACCAAAACTAGTTGGAAACTCGTTCCTAGTATAATAACCATATATGTGGTTTCTTATTGCATCTGCATCAAAAACATCAACACCTGTCACGGGCTTTTGTCTTCGTTTTTTCTTAGGAGTGCGTAAAATATTATCTTCACTTCCAGAAGCACCAAATTTTTCTTTATTTATATTATATAGTGTTTTTGTACCAATTCCAAGAGCTTGTGAAACCCGATCTTTCACTTGAGTGACAGGAATCAAAGGGCCGCCATTTTGTGACTCACGCTCAAAGTAATCCTGTAGCTTTAGTACAAGCTCACGACATTGACTATTCAATGTTTTTCCTCGTTTCGGCATTTTCAACAAAATTACCAAACACAAACAAAATTAGTCCAATAAAGCGCAACGATAAACAGGAGAAAGCCGAGTTAAAAAACAACGGTTACACAAGAGAACGTAGTCTGTGCGCACGAGAGTACGGAAGACGACTAAACAGATTAAAATAGCGGTGGTAAGGATGTTGCCAGAATAGTATCGCCAATTACTTAAAAAAATACACCTATAACATTGCTTAATTGAGGGAGAAAATTATATTTATTAAATGTTGTTTTATATATTATAAATGTTAAAAATTATACATAATCATTTTAATTGTATTTATTTTTAAATCATAGAAAACAGTATTTCTGTCTTTGGATCACACATAAATCTTAAAAATCATAAGATACTGGCAACACAGTGCAATTAAGAGACGCATAAAAATGGTAGCATTATATTTAGTCTAGTTGCTCGAAGGAATAAGTAAAATAAAAATATCCAAATAAAATAAATATCATATCTATTCCAATGAATTCGGACCGAATACTATCAAGCACATCACTATGAAAACTAGACGCACAATGTAACTTTGAACAAGCGCGCCAAAGAACAAAAAATAAATGTTTTCATATTATTTACAAACTATTTTAAGTTTTGAAACAGAGTTTATTGGAAAATTACTTGATTCTGACATTTTGACAAAGTTTTATAATAAAGAGGTATTCTAAATCATTCGGCAAATGTGTCGCTCGTGCAAGGTTATATCGATTAATTTAAGAATAATCTGTCAAATCGGTAATAACTCAGCGGCCGTACTATAATATTAATTTTATTGAAGTTACCATTTTACTTGCATTTGTCACCCTGCCTTTTAGTTTTTTTTCTACTACTTAGGTGTTAGATAAGCACACGGTCCACCCGATGGTAAGCGGTTACCGTGGCCTATGGAGTATGCTCTAATCGAGTGTATATCGGAACCATTTATTGTCTTGTCCGTGTACTTAACAACTAGATATTATTAGCTTAACCACAAATGTTATTGCAAGAGTCAGTTGGAACTAGGGACCAGACCAATAAAATTGCAAAACTATACCTATGTGATGTTACTCCAATACGAACGAAGTATCTCTTAGCAAACGTGTCTCTTGTGGCACTTGTTGAGAGTACAATGAACTCAAATTGTCCACAAGGATAGCGGGTTAACAACTACCACTTTTTATGAAACATGATTGTACGATGCAATAATCAACACAAGCATCGTACAGACACGTTGCGCGTGGTCAGCAGTTTACGCCGAACCGCGCTATTTCATCATTTAATTCATTTAGTATTATTTCGATCATCAATCAGTTCGGGTGTACCCACTATCATACCACTTTAGGTTAGGTTAAGACAATACACATTAGTTGTCCTTAACTTCATCTTTTATTTACAACCAATCATTCCTGTACGGTTACCATTGCCCGTACAATGATTATGGCACTGAGATTAAGGTATAACAACTTCCGTAGCAGTTTGCAGATCAGTTGTATGAAGTAATCAGCGTGAACAATCCTTGTGATGAAATCAAAATTAGTTCAATTTTAATATATTACCTAAGTTAAAATGTTAGCCACTTTATACACCACTAACTTGAAACACGATATGAACGTGCTTTAGGCGATCAGTAAGGCCCTAAACAGTGCGACGCGGATGACTTACGCGTCCTATAAGCATTTGGTCCACTTCGTTCACTACACTACGCGAACGTCCACTTCAGCTATCCGCTTGTGGACAGGTATCCATACCGTTCATCACTCACAGGGTTCTATGTTAAATACACGAGATTGCGCACAATTCGGACGGCATCTGCTTATTGGTTCGCTGATATTCTGCGTCGCACTATATATATATGTTAGTGCGTTCCACGCCCCAGGGTGCCCGGCAATGGACACTTGGGCAGGACACCGTGCGGTTTTAGTCGATGCACGACATAACCGCCCCCGCTGGCCGGCGGGGGGCGGGGGGGGGGGGTACCCGAAGGGATTTCCGCACATAAAAAAAAAAGTGCTTTCCACGCGGACTCTTAGCTCATAGCGATGATGTCGTTCTTTTCGCATTTGGTCCACTCTACGAAACCATGTCTATGTCGCGCTAAGTCCAAATAGTATTTGGTCCACTTAACGTTTGGTCAACTTGCAGTTTAATGATATTCCCATTTAGTCGTTTCCGCATTTGGTTCACTACACAAACTTAACCATAAAAAAGTGGACCAAATGTGAAAACGATTTGCGAATTGGACGTTTTGCGAAGTGGAAGATTCGCGTAGTGGACTATTCACGAATATGACATTCCGCAATATGGACCAAATGATCAATGGGCGAAGTGCGACGAACGGTAGAAAGCTATTCGGTTGTGGACAATCCTCCCAGCACTGTAATCTCTTTTTGTACAAAATAGTTTTACAATAGACCATTGCCTTTTCACATTAAATCGGAATCACAATTACAAACTACAAAAAAAAAGTGTATATGTATATTCGTAGCTCAAGTCTAAAATACAGCAATAGGTTTTTTATATTTTATTCCACACTGTAACTTTAGTGATTCAAAACAGATGAACACTTTCCGGGCGCCACTTCCAAGTTATTGCTTGATGCTAGAATTCGTCTTGCTGTTAGCGTCCTCGATGTAGTCTATGACCTTGGTCTCGACGTCTATGCCGCGGCCGTCGTCCGCGTCGACGCACAGCGGCTCCACCGACCACACCACGACGCCGTACGCCACGTACAGCGCGAAGTAAACCGTGTACAGCATCGCCGTGAGGATCGCTAAGGCGATCGGGACCAGCTTCTGGTTGATGTCATTCTGCGCCCTCCACGTGTCCTCGGTCCATGTTCGAAAGAAGTGGATGCATTTCCTGCAATTTAGTGTTCGTTATTAGATGTGTAGTAGGTAATTATGTGTGTGCTGGGCGCTTTAGGAGAACGCTTACGTAGCGTTTTATGTTCTTGAAAACGTTGAAATGCGTTCACTGCACAAAACGCCGGAAAATATTGATAAAAATAGGAAGGTGTGAATGTGTAAGGATCGTATACGGCGGCGATATATTACCTTTGCGTACCCCATTTGGAAATCAGCGTGAAAATATGTGCAAATCATATGAACGATTGTGGTCGCAGCAGTAGTGGGACCGGTAGGTCTGTCGGTGCTGCGACGACAATCCTTTTCTGATGAGGCCGTCAAGCTGAGTGCCACCATTGTTAACATGGTACGTGTATGTAATGGTGACCCTCTTTCCTGAGACTTTACCTTCAGCTTACCATCAGGCGAGGTGAAGTCAAATGGACGTGTCCTAAATATAAAAAAAAAGGTTTTGAGTTTGTGTACTGAATATGGAAGGGATGTATGTTATTTGCCTATGATCAAACCACATTCAAGTCATCAGTAAAAGAGATGCAGTACATAATGTACAGCTTGAATTACGTTTTTGAAGCCAAAGGGATGATAGTGAATGCAAGAAAAAAAAAAGGTTTATTTTTAGGAAGAAAATAAATTCTAAATGGAAAGTTATGATTCAAGATGAAATGTAGAATGAGTCTGAGAAGAGATGAGAGTATTTTGAACGGTTCAAAATATAAAGAATGTAGAAGGTTTTAGTAGTAGATGTAGGCCGAAGATACTATGGATGGATCACGTGAAAGAAGACATGGCAAGGCGAATGAGAAAGTAACGTTTGACCGGAAAATATGGAAGACAATGATATGTTGTGTCGATCCCAAATAGTTGAGGAAGTGGTAGTCAGTCCAGGCAGTAGGGGCAGTAGGCAGTAGGTGATATGAGCACCCACTTGAGAGCGGGCAGCGAGCGCTCCAGCACGCTGACGAGGCAGTGCAGCGCGTGCGTCAGCACCAGCACCAGCACCCACACGGCCAGCAGGTACGGCGGCCAGCGGAAGCTGCCCAGCGCCGCCCACGGGAACGCTGCTGGATATGGGCACTTAACTGTTCTCTTGTAATACTTACAGTAATACGTTGAAGCTATACTTTTGATATAAATACGAACTATTTTAATTAACTTATATCTAAAGGTCAGTTCTGATAGCCGATAAGCCAGGCCGCTTTGGTTTACTAGAATATTTGCTGAATTCACACTTCTTCCTGGCGTGCTAATTTGAAAGCTGGGACTGTACTCTTTAAATATATAAAACGACTACTTGTTGCCTGCGGTATCATCCGCGTGGAGCTTAGATTCCGTGGGAATATTGGAATAAAGAAGTCTAGGTATGTTATTAATTGGTTGCTGTTTTAATGGTGGTGTTCAGTAGTTTCAAAGTTTATCGATTACAAACAAACTAATATTTCCTCTTTATAATAGGATAGATAGGTAAAATAGGAACCAATAATCTTTCGATTATAGCAGTTTGATAGCAAATAGATGATAAATGCACGAATGAATATGATCGTGCTCGATGTTAGCAATTTCAGTCCAGTGTGTAAGAAATTCTGCGAACATTTCCTTCGGCAACTTTTAACAATTAGATTCAATTCTAAAAGTCGCTTATTACGTTGTTAAATTTCATTTAACGTTAATAACAAAAAGATGATTACGGCATTATGCATACGAACGAACTTCAAAAAGTTCATGCACGTGCACTAACAGGTCAATCAAAAAACCAATAAAAAGATTGAACAACCAATGACGAGAGCCCGTGTATAGTTTGATGTTTGTACGATTGGTGGGCTAGCGCATCCCCGCCTCCGCGCCCCCGCGCCCCCGCGCCCCCGCGCCCCGGCCCGCCGGCTCGACCCGCGTGTAGAGCACACGGCGCTACCTTGCAGCGCGGGCGCGGGGGCGGAGGCGGGGCGCGGGGGGCCCAGCTCGGGCCGCTCGCGCTCCAGCTCGCGCACGCGGCGCCGCGCCTCCGCCACGCGCAGCGCGTGCTCCGAAGCGGCGCGCGCGCCCCGCTCCGCCGGGCCCTCGGAGCGGGATGACTGCAACCAATAGAGCGTTGTTCATCGGGGGGAGAAAGGGAACGAGTTGGGGATCGCACTCCCTGCCGAGTGATACATACTGCCTTATGCTACACCTAATACTAAAACTTATTTCTGGGAAAAGCCGCTGTTTCTTCAGCGCATTAGAAATAACACTAGGAATTCAGTGCAGGGTGCGACTGAAATAAATTGAGCTGAGCGAGCAGGACTCGCACTTGAAAAATAAGGCATCTTACTACGGTCGCGCGCATAGCTAAGGCCGCGCGCTCGTCAAACTGTTATTCGATGATTATTCCTCAATGGTACATTGTATTTGTACAGTTGACCCCTCTAAACACTCAGCGGTGACACCACCATGGCAAATTTGGTCAAGATCGGCTTTGTGGTTCCGGAGAGAGTACAGTCTAAACCAAACGGCTTAGCCACGTATAAGAGCTTCGCTTCGCTCAGCTCAATGACATCTCGATTCGATCCTTTTTGTTATTTCAGTGGTTCAATAACCACGTCAAATATCAAGTCATTTCATGATTTTAGATTGACATGGTCATTTACATTAAAATTAGAATGATAAACGGGATATTTACCATGTTTAGTATCTTTTTCGAGAATCCGATATTTCGGCACTGTTACAAGTACCATGATCACGGATGTACATCACATACACACTAAACATGGTAAATATCCCGTTTATCATTCTAATTTTAATCAAGTCATTTCAATACAAATTTCGGTCTTTTGATCATATACATCACAACGTTAATTGTAAATGTCAATAAGGGCAATGTTTTTTTTTATACCACTCAAGTGGCAGACAAACACCTAAGGGAAAGCGGTTACCGAGGCCTATCTAAAATGCTATTTCTCCAAATTAATACCCACTAGAGTCAATTCGTAAAGTAAATTCCAAAAACTCTCAGGAACCATTCGTTTCCTATCTCCTCTCATAGTACAATGGTTATTGAAAATGCTGAAGTTCTATGCCCAAAAATTTTAACACATTACTTACATTGAGACAATTCAGTGTTAACGACAAGTGCCGATATTGCCACCTTTTTATTTTTTTTCGTGCGGAAATACCTTCGGTAACCCCCCCGCCGGCTAGCGGGGGCGGTTATGTCGGGCTTGAACCGTCTAAAACCGCACGCCGTCTCGGGTCTTAACACGCCGGGGTGTAAGGTTGCCCATAGAGCATATCCCTCGCACCCCGACTGACCCTGGGCCATCTCCAGTTTCGAGATGGCCCCCTCGGGGCCGATATTGCCACCTAATTTTAATTTATTTTTGGAAAATATAGACTTTTACTGCCTTCAAGCAGTAAAAGTTTATATTTCCAAAAATATTGACAGACAGCCATAATTTGTTTAGATTATGTCGCAGTGTCGCTAATACGTTAGGTTCAAATGTCTACGTATCTGCTGAATTTAAAACGTAAATATTGAAAACATACCTTTGGTGATAATTTGGCATAAGACAGCAAATTCTTGTCTTTCAGCTTCTCTTTCTCCTTGTCATCCATATTAGAATCCTTCAAATTCAGCTCGGTGTTAGTGAATGAAGGATGATCACCGCACATCCTGAAACAAATAGTTGTTTTTTTTTTAAGATTATTGGTAACTGAAATTACTAATATTCTCCTTAACCCCTTCAGCTAAGCTAAATCGCCAGTAATGGCCAGGATTCGAACCCGGGACCTTCTCGATCGGAAGGTTAACTCCTTAACCACTAAGCTACCGACGACGCTACAATGGGATCTTGAAATCTTAGTTTTTTTATTGCTACTGATATATTCCGCAACAAATCTCCATAACATTTAAATCCTTTAATCAGATAATGTCCACTATATCAGTAAAGGTAGCTGGGATAGACTGGATGCGCAAGGCGGAGGATCGGGTGCTATGGCGTACAATGGGAGAGGCCTATGTCCAGCAGTGGACTGCAATAGGCTAATTGATTGATTGATATCAGTATTACGCGTACGAACTCTAAAGTAAAAAGAAATTGGAGGAAAGAGTGGGTCATATTCGAGAGTCTAATTAAATCCTGTTAAGAATTAGGATGCTTTTAGTAAAGCGGCGATAGCCCAGTGGCGTACGTAACGGACTGTTGAGACGAGGTCTCGAGTTCGATCCCCAGTCACCCCGGGCACACACCTTTGACTTTTCGTAGTTATGTGTGCATTAATAAATGTTAATTATCGCTCGCTGTATAATGTGCCCGGTAGATGGCAATAGGCTCGCCCCCTATTACATTGGGACCTTAACATAACTGACTAATCGTGGGTGTGTAATAACCTGTGCCTACCCCTTCGGGAATACAGGCGTGAAGTTATGTTATCTTACTTTTAGTTTAATCTAGTGTCTTAATAGCTACATCATTAATCTTAAAGTGGACAAAAGTCGGAAACTTTTCACACTCACAGACATACAACACACACACACACATTCATACAGTCCACTGTATGTATCTACTTATACTAAGCATGTTAAAATTTGAGTGCTATAAAAATATTCATTAAGTACAGACATATTACAAGTGTTTAATTTCATCAACAAACTAAAAACGACCTTATTCTCTCAAACTCCCGTCGAAATAAATATAAATAAATACTCTATGACATACTACACAGCGCTTTCTAGTCCCAAAGTAAGCATAGTGTAACTATCTTGTGTTATGGGTTCCAGAATGCGGATAAACATACTTGTATACTTTTTTTTGTCAATACATACATATTATACATAGAAACACCCAGTGCAAATAGACATATTCATGTATACAAATATTTGCACTGAGCGAGAATCGAACCCGCGCCCCTTGTCATAGATACCATACCATAATACATTCTCGGGGCGATTAGAATTAGTGAGTTGATAGAGTAGGTTCGGTGTGGGTTGCAAGGTCTGGGAAGTCTCGTGGAGCACTTTAATCCTGAGTAGTCTAGAGTTGCGAGAAGAAAAACCTGTTAAACATCACCTTGATTGATCGTTTATGGGTTTTTTTTCTGCTGCGGAACAGTCGTCACTGTATCAATAGTCTCACACGCTTTTTTAAGGACCGGCGGAGGCTTACTCTCCTTCTAAAGAATCGCCACCTATGGCAGCGAAGAGCCCATCAGACCTACAGACGGTTGCTACAAGTGCAACAAAACAGCTTCGTCATGATTCGGCAACGAACCCGAGAAACATTTTAATACGCCAGACTACAATTCTGAAATTCTGAAAACCGTCTCTTTCTCTCACAGATTATTACTACTAGAGTGTTAAATTAATAAGCACATGCTTTTGAAGAATAGTAAACGGTTTCCGGTACTTATAGATGCCCCTCTACCTCTCCCTATAAGAATTTCTCGTTTTTTTTGTAGAAAAATTAGATATTTTAATTAGAAATTACTTCTGTTAAAAAAATAAAAATTATTGTTTTCGTTTTGCAAAGTACACGACATAAAGATTTATATTTCACAATTTGATCCTAAGTATCGTTAAAATGACTTAACTATTTATTCATTATCATGATTAAATAATCCTTTAGGCGCGAATTTATAGCATTTGGTCTTTGGCTATATACAAATGTATAAAGTCAAAGCATTTGGATTATTTCCGTGGTTGAAAGTTTGATAAAACTCAACATGTAGGTACTTACACCATATCAGGTAACTTTGGTGGCTCGCTCTTTGGTGCCTCCATGATTGCAGTCGTATAAATAGGTAAATGTTAACATCAAATCATTTCAATATGTATAATATTTGTTTTTTGTGCAGTCCATTATATCCGCGGATTTATTGACAAAGTTTCATCGTACACTGACAATTTTGTTCTGTCAGTTTTTGTTCTCTTTTTAATTTGGGATGGCCGCGGTCGTTGCGTATCTTAGACAAAGTTCGACGAAGGAGTTTTTTACCTATTCTTATATTACGTTTCTTTTAATTTATTTCAGTGGGGTAAAATGTAATGAAAGTGCAGTATAATCCTACCTTTTTTTTTTTTTATCGTGCGGAAATCCCTTCGGATACCCCCCCGCCGGCCAGCGGGGGCGGTTATGTCGGGCTTGCACCGACTAAAACCGCACGCCGTCTCGGGTCTTCAGACGCCGGGGTGTAAGGTTACCCATAGAGCATATCCCTCGCACCCCGGCTGGACCTGGGCCATCTCACCACTAACAGCATCGCTCATCCTGTCTCCTCTGAAAGCAGAGGAGTACGGAGAGCGATGTGTTCCCGCCACGTTGGGTATTGGCCGACGATCAATGCCAACCCTATGAAGGGGTGAAGGGGAAGCCATTGACCGCCGCCCAGGGTGTACCGGCCGCTCCGATTCCGTTCCCCCCGGACTGCAGCGGGATCGGAATCGGAGCGACACTCGAGGAGGTTACCCAACACACACCCCCAGTATAATCCTACCTCGTTTTCAATCATTGTAGTAACAAATAAATACGTTGACCGACTGGTTATTTATTGGAGACTATCTACAAAGAACAAGTGGCAGTCTAACAAACCGGTAATAGGAACATTTATACGTATATACTGGGTGGATTTTTCAGACAGTATAATTGCTACGTCAATGAAAGGCGGTGGTTAACTGTTGACTAGCTTTATTAAATAAAAATGTGTACATAGTGTAGTGTACATTTACACCAAATGTTGGGATGAGACGTTACAATAATAAGGGCAGGTACCTTAACCGTGGGGTGTGTGTTGGGTAACCTCCTCGAGTGTCGCTCCGATTCCGATCCCGCTGCAGTCCGGGGGGAACGGAATCGGAGCGGCCGGTACACCCTGGGCGGCGGTCAATGGCTTCCCCTTCACCCCTTCATAGGGTTGGCATTGATCGTCGGCCAATACCCAACGTGACGGGAACACATCGCTCTCCGTACTCCTCTGCTTTCAGAGGAGACAGGATGAGCGATGCTGTTAGTGGTGAGATGGCCCAGGGTCAGCCGGGGAGCGAGGGATATGCTCTATGGGTAACCTTACACCCCGGCGTCTGAAGACCCGAGACGGCGTGCGGTTTTAGTCGGTGCAAGCCCGACATAACCGCCCCCGCTGGCCGGCGGGGGGGTATCCGAAGGGATTTCCGCACGATAAAAAAAAAAAAAAATGTACCTTAACCGTTATAGTTACAAGAACATATTTTTAAGAGAGCATCCATAACTTTTTAAGATATTCTGAACCGCATTCAATGATTAAAAAAGAATGACAGTCTGCAAAAAAAAAACCTACATGTGCTTATTTTACACCAAAATTTCGCCAATTTTTTTTTAATCACGCGTAATAGGGATTTAAACGATTAGATTTCATGAACGTTCGAGTATTTGGATGTTCGATTTATAGTGGTCGATCAATTGATATTCGATTATTTGGCATTCGATTTGGCATAGTACACCTATCGCGAACGGCATAGGCCTCGGGTGAAAGGCAGCAGCGCAAACTTCTCTTCACCACAGGAGCAATGATTCAGTGATTGTCTTATACTTTACATCATCTTCTCTAAGTATTTAGTGACGTAGCGGTAGTGCATTCGACTGCTACGACAGGGGGCGCGGGTTCGATTCCCGCTCAGTGCAAATATTTGTATGCATGAATATGTCTATCTGCATTGGTCTGGGTGTTTCTATGTATAATATGTATGTATTTACAACAAAAAAAAGTATATAAGTATGTTTATCCGCATTCTGGAACCCATAACACAAGCTAGTTAAACTATGCTTACTTTGGGTCTAGAAAGCGCTGTGTAGAATGTCGTAGAATATTTATTTATTTTTGTTATGACGTCACAAGTTAAGACGTTAATTATTTCATTTTGTTTCAGATACGGTACCTCCACGGCAGGTGTCTTCGACTAGAGAGTTGTCGCAAAGCCCTGGTTTGGCAGAAACGTTACCTACAACGGGTGCTCACAGGATATATAGAGTTCGAGAAACACTTGAGACTGCCTTCGTCAGTGGTGCCAGAAGTCAGTAGGGGCAGGAAGAGGTTTAAGTTAGTAATTTTTTTTATTCATTTATGAAGTAGGTACAGTCAGTGACAAAAGTAGTTTAACACATTTCAATTTGCAGATTAATTGAGCTGTAAAACATATTATAGAATACTCAACAGAACATGAAATTTAAACGTGAAATATATTAAAATTTTACTCGGTAAATTACACATAGGTACGTGAATTTAACCGACATAACCGCCCCCGCTGGCTGGCGGGGGTGTATCCTAAGGGATACCGCACAAAAAAAAAGTACGTCAATTTAGCAACTTTTGTTGCAGACTGTACTTGGCTCGTATGATGCTAATGTGTTCTGAGCTTTATGCAATACTTATACTAATATATTTTTATAGCATATATTATCCTAAAAGTTATCATAGTATATGTAATACTTCTGTTAATTTAAATAGGAAAAGTCAACATTCAGAACAGCATTTCAACGTGCAATGGTTTCACACTAGTGAATTCCTCTGCCAATTAAGTTATAGACACTCGTCCCAATTTTGTTGCAATTCTTATTTTAAGGTATCTCGGTGTTGTGGGGTGCGAGGGAAATGCTTCATGGGCAACCGTACACCCCGGTGTCCGAAGACCCGAGACGGCGTGCGGTTTTAGTCGGTTCAAGCCCGACAACCGCCCTCGCTGGCCGGCGGGGGGGGGGGGGGATCCGAGGGGATTTCTGCGCGGAAAACAAAAAGAAAAGATATTGGGATGCTATTCATAATTGTTTTGTTCGTTTGGCAGGTGTATAGCCACAGTGGTGGTGATAGTGCTCCGCATGGGCTTCCTGGTGCGGCGGCGGCAGCACGCGCGCGCGCTCTCCGCCGGCTGCCTGCTGCGGCCCGGCCGGGGCCAGCTCGCCAGGAGCACGCCGTGAGACTCGCTTTATTGTTTCTCCTTGTTTATGTGCCTCTTCATTCCTGAAGGTTGGCCGCCAGCTTCCTATATTGCTCTGTCTGCGGCCAACCGGAACAGCTGTTCAACGGAAGCAATACCGGTCTACTCCCTAATTATCCGCCAGTACAACTTTCTTTGTCCGTTATGATCTGTAGCAGTCTGTATCCTTCTTTTTTATAGATTTATTTTTCCTTGGATACCTCCCCCTCTCTCGATCCCCTCTTCCCCTGGGCCCTCTTATGTCGGGCTTAAACCGATTAAAACCGCTCGTCATCTCGGGTCTTCAGACGCCGGGGTGTAAGGTTGCCCATAATGCATATACCTCGTACCCTGACTGACCCTGGGCCATCTCCGGTTTCGAGATGGCCTCCGGTTTGGGAACCACGGTGTTCTTGTCTTGCCCCGGTTTGGGGGAGGGGCGTTAATCGCCCCGGCGTCTTGGCCTGCTTCTGCTGGGGTGACCAGCGGCCTCACCTGCCACCCTCAGGCCTGCGCTCATGGAGGACGGAGGTTGCAGGAGGTTAACGACAACCGGCGCCTGAGTCGCCTGCGAACCTAATATCTCTTCCTAAAACCAGCTCCTAGCTGGTACACCTATTGATCAACGGATGAAACTCTGGCGTATGCTTTCCTCTTGAGGTTGGGAGGCCAGACGGCATTCGTAGGCACTCCGGTAATAGCCAAATAGAAATGAAAAGTAGGAAAATGGACTTCGGTTTCCGAATTGTAAGCGTCGAATGCAACTGGTATCATCGCTATGATGATGATGGGAAAGTAAACAGTCACGTTACAAAGTATGCTCATATTGGTTTGTTACACCATAATATTAAAAATACCCTGAACTCACGCCATGAAATCCACAAACACCCCTTACACATAAAAGTACAGTACACTTACATACTACTTACAACTTACTTCACAACTATTACATTTATCGCTATGAATCGTTTGATGGAAGATACGATGCTTAATATGATAATCTTCAATCTAGTACTCCAGAACCAAAACTCCAGACTCCGTCAAGAAATACTGTTCAGGTATAAAAGTTCATTAGGATTCCCCATATATCCAAAATGATTAATATAATATAATAATAATATATACTCAATAATGTTTTCTCCGATCTTGACTCTTACCGTGTATCAAAATCATATAAAGTGCAGGTCAGTGAATGTGTTAAATTAATAAGGAACTCGAATAAGAATATGCAAATTCTACACCTCAACATACGAAGCATAAACAAGAATTTTCACGCGTTTACTGTACTTCTCGAACGAATTCAGATTGACTGCGATGTCATTGTTCTGATTGAGTGTTGGCTCAGTAAGATAACAACAATTCCCTTCTTGCAGGGCTATCAGTCATATCAAACAACCAATAACAAAAATCAGAATGATGGCATTGTTATTTACGCCAGATCCAGTCTGAGTTGTAGAATTATTGAACCGAATTTCCAGGAATCAAGTTGCTTGGTATGCAAGATAGATGATGATACAGCAATTGTAGCCTTGTATAGATCGCCATCATATTCCCGCGTCGGCAGATTCCTTAAAAGCTTGGATGAGGTACTCTCTACCCTTGCTAATTATGCCCAAATAATACTAATAGGTGACATGAATGTTGATATTGGGAACAATAATGAGGATGACCGCTCTCCTGAATGTCTAAATCTGACTGCATCCCACGGTTTACTTCCTGCACATCTGTACCCAACTCGTAAATATAAATGTCTTGACCATGTATTGCTTAAGGCGAATGGATTGGCAACAAGTCTAGTCATAGACTCCCTGATAACTGACCATACACCCGTTATTGTAAGTATTACTCTAGATAAGCCTAAACAAGTAGTAAGTACCACTAAGACAGTAATCGATTATACATCTATAGAGAATGAAATCCATTGGCATTTTGAGAGGATAGCGCGGTCGGTGCAGTGACCTTCTGTGTTGTGTGGCAGCTCGCAGGCGCAGGCGCACGCGCCGCCGGGCTCGTCGCCGCCGTCGCGCGACGTGAGCGCCCCCCCGCGCGCCCCCCCGCGCGCGCTGCAGCACGCCGCGCGCCTCGCCCCGGCCGCGTCGCCCTCCTCGCCCGCGCGTGAGTCCTCACAGCACACATACGCACTTCACGGGTTCCGCCCACTGTCGTTACCTTTCATATACGTCCACTGAGTTCGCCTGAATTTAAAAGTTTCCTAGTATACTTCTTTTGGCGCGTTAGGGAAAAATGATGAGAGTAAATTTTTTACGATGCGCGCGCACACCGTCAGGAAAAAACCGACACCCTGAAGTTAGCTAGACAAAATTTTACTTTGAATAAATTTGTCGAATTTGAGTTTAATTGACAGTGTGTATTATTTATTTACATCATAAACTAAAATATTTTTTTACATTATTATTTCTACAAACGTAGAATAACGCGAAGGATAAAAAAAATTCTTGTTACGCCAAAGAAGTATAACTATTTACGTGCGTACATAAGTACTGTAGCGTCGGGGGCTGACGCCACAATACCTCGTGTTGACGAAAAGATAAAACACACGAATTAATGTTTATATGGGCATTTATTGCACAAAAAAGCTTCCTATATCGAGTTTAGGGAGGTTTTACACGAATATATTTATGTTTAAAACGAACTGTAAGGAATCGCGGATTCTGCTCAAGGATTGAGCCTACAATCAGTATACTTGGAACTTCTCTTCGGACGGCGGGCGAGGCCGGATCCCCAGGTCGCCCGCTGTCAGCCGCTTGTCCGCCAAGCGATTGTTTTTCTTCCTTAGACTTATTTCAAATCAAAGACATTTATTTTTAAACTCTGACACATGATGGCCAGGTCAACAAACTGTAGTGCTCGAACGAGGTCGGAACACTACAGTACACACACACACTTTTTTGTTTAGTACGGCATATAGACGTACAATAGTAATATAAACATCAATGCGTTAAGTACTCGGCGTTTGGGTTAACACGTCGGGAAGAAGACAGAAAGTCCGGCTGAGATCTGCTTGCTGCAGTTTGGTAAAGCATTCTCTCTGTCGTACATCCTACTGAAAGTTTGATAGCTTTTTGACATAGAAAAAGAATGCTTTTTGATACCTTTATAACTAGGAATTCAGTGCATGGTGCGACTGAAATAAATTGAGCTAAGCGAACAGGACTCTTACTTGAAAATAAGACATCTTACTACGGTCGCGCGCTTAGCTAAGGCCGCGCGCTCGTGAAACTGTTTTTCGGTGATTATTCCCCAATAGTACATCGGACATGAACCATCTCGCTTCAAAACACTCCTCAATATCCACACTATCACCGTGGCAAATTTGGTCAAGATCGCGGGAGTGGTTACGGAATTCAGCCACCAACAAACAAAAAAAAAAGTATCCCACTCTTCCTTTCGCGACGTCCAAGCGCCAGGTACTGTATTTACGTGTCTTCCAACAATCGCAGTCCTTTAGAGTAAGTAAAGAGTAGTCCTAAAACCTCCAACTTCATACCATCAGGCTGGATGTAGTCATGTTGATCTCCTAGCATAAGACAAAAATCTCATCTTTTCTTAAAACACCACTGATTATAAAATATCTGTTCTTTAAGATCAACCCGAAGTGATCAAATTGACCTCAGAGATTTGCTTTGTAAAAAAAAAGTATTCTAGGACATTCTACACAACGCTATCTAGACCTAAAGTAAGCATAGCTCAACTAACTTGTGTTATAGGTTCTAGAATGCGTGATAGTAAATACGTACATATTATGTATAGAAACACCCAGAACAATGCAAATATGCACACAAATGGTTGCACTGAGCAAGAATCGAACCCGCGACCACCTCAGCCTATCTTAACTCCCATCATACTGCTTTCTTATATCATACCTTTTTTTTTTTTTTTTTATCGTGCGGAAATCCCTTCGGATACCCCCTCGCCGGCCAGCGGGGGCGGTTATGTCGGGCTTGCACCGACTAAAACCGCACGCCATACCTAACTATAATCACTATCTAATACATGAGTCAATCAACTATTTTTTTAGTTTTTAGTTAGTTAGTTAGTTTTTAGTTATACCCCCGTGCTCACCATCTTGTTAGATAAACACAAAAATATTAACTGGTCTAACTTTTAAACTTTCGCGTTCCATGATATAATAATTATATTTACGGGGATTAACGCGATCACTTATGTATGGTATGTAATACCTTTAAATAAGTGATCGCGTTAATCCCCGTAAATATAATTATAATATTAACTGGTATTGTAAATAAATAATAATTAACTAAAACAATAAATATGTATTTACAAACAAAAATAATGGATCTTTACTCCTTTTTAACCTTGTTCCTTCGAGTCGATTAACTACCGGGCGATTAACGGGAAGCATCGAAATGGCGGATAGCGTATGCGTCATTACGGCGGCATTATTATTATTCATTTGAGACTCTCAGTAGCCATGTATTTTTACATATGGACAGTTTTAAGGGGCATAACTTCGGGGACAGCAGAACCATTGAAAAGAAATTTGGGGACATGGTTTGGCAATTTTTTAATAATTGCAAAATAAATATTTAAACTTGGCAAAAATGTAAATGAATCTGCAGAGCGTTATATATTGTAATGAAAATAAAAATAATTGCGCTCTAGAACAATATTTTTAAATGATTGCGCAAAGTAGTAAATTAACTACGCGTGGGGATAGGAGTAATGTGTATGGAATTGTTACAGATTTGTCAACTAAGTTACCATAATATTAAAGAACCATAATTGATAATATATAATTATATGTTGCTTAATCTCACGCTTTGTAATCTAAATAACTATACTAGTTATCAAATTTTAGTAAAATAATACCTTTTCGGGGTTACATATTTTTTAATATAGGGACAAGGTCCACACAAAGAATAGTTTATTGATCCACATACATATATAACCGAGCATACTATATGTTACACACATCTTAAACATCACATCTAAAAAATAATCCGTTTGTTGCAGTGGGTGATTTCGTCCGGCGAATGCCATACACCGCGAGCTCACCGCATGATGATCCGTTTATATTGAGGTAAGATATTAACGATAATCTGTAATCATTAGAATACATCACAGATGAAAACAGAGGGCTAATTCTCGAAATAAAAAGATGTTCAAGATTCAGTCTTATAATCTCGATCTCCCAAATGTCAAAGAGAGGTTCTCATAACAAAACTTTCAATATTTTCAACAAAATTTTGTTACGACGTCATTTTTTTGACATTTGGGAGAACGAGACTAGATTCAGTCCTCTGTTTTAAAGACGTTCTAAGGACGAAGAGTTAATAAGACCGATATTCTTAGCGATTCATGGATTCTCCGTGCGGGTGCCGGGTCCATCGCGTTGCTGAGTTGGGAACTCGGGACAGTGCATGGGACTTGCGACCCAAGTGTAGGTTTAGAAGGGGCCCCTTTTGTTGATGTACATCGACACTCACCTTCACTATCTACTATCTCACAACTATCATCTTCTATCTGTAAAAAAATGATTTATTTCAATAACCGTCTAGGGTGAAGTATACCGGTTTTACGGTATCTGCTTGATTTTCTTCCAGAGCTATTTCCATAATTCAAAAAATGCAAAATTCATATACACACATACAAACACCTCACTCAACTTTGTTAATATCGCTAGTAACCAGGCATTTACTCGTGCGTTAACCGTATGCTGTCTACACACCGAAGCCGGCGGCACAAGCCAACGGCATTGATGCTTGTGGGCCCGTGTTTGTTTTGGGCTTAATCGTATCGGAACAAAACGCAATAAAAGCCCGGCGGCACAAGCCGGCGGTTTCCGCCTGCGAGAGCGACTTTGTTGTGTAAATAGCTGTAGCCCTTGACCGACAGGTTTTGGTGTGTAGACAGCCTAGATATTTTATTGACTTGCAGTTCTCCCCGCGGTGAGGCGGCGACGGCCTACCTGCACAAGCTGGAGCTGGTGAGCCGCTGCCTCAACCACGCCATGGAAACGGCGCGCGACGTGCCCTGACCGTCTCCCTCCTCTCCCATCTACTCCCTACGGGACCCACGAGTGTTCCTCCTTATTTAGCGGGAAGGGATTAGCCCCCCTCCACGCTTCCACGGCCAATGAAGCCTTCGATTAACTTGAGTAAGTTTATAAAGAGTTAAAGGAGGTGAATTCGATTGTTTGTATTTCTTTCATATCGATTTGTTTAAGTTAAGGACGTAAAGATACCTCAATGTGTTGAAAATGAACAAAAATCATGTGTGGTGATGTGAAATAAAATGGTCCTTGTTAATGTGTGATTGCTCATGAGTTTTAAATAATGTTTCGACGAACACTTTTAAAATTTAAAATTGTTAAAGCATTTTAAAATTTCGCGATGCATTTCACGCCAGGTTAGAGACTTAAGTATTAGATTAGTGCCAAATTGATTAGTTTATTTGTGTTACTTAATTTATTTTAGTATAGTTTGCGTTGACTGAGTTCATTGTGATGTTGAAGTACTTAAATATAACATTAAATTCATCTTAGACCTCAGAATTTCAATGTGAACAATATTATGTTTACTCACGTCACAATGAACTGAGTTTAAAATGAATAATGGAGGATGTGATTCAAGTTTGTAGTTGTTACCACTCCGCCTATGAATATTGTTGAACGAGTGTTGTGTACACTTGTGCCTCTGCTAAAGACTGGGTCTTGCTTAACCGCGCGAGTCTGCATTACTGTATGTATTTCATTGGATAAGAGATTAGAATGATAGGCCTTTTGTTTCATCTCAAATACAATCTATAAACCTGCTGATTTTACTGATCTCTTTGGCTTAAAAAAATACCACTTTGGGCATCAGCCTCAGATAGCATCAGTAGTTGCGCAACTCCAAATCAAACTGAATAATTACGACAAAAATTATCTAACTCAATAGATGAAAAATTATATTATTACATTCAATACAAGCTCGTGCGATTAAATTAGACCCAGTTATAAACCAATACTTGCCTTGGCAAATACCTTGCCCCTTAAAATGTATATAGACAAATTTAGATGTATGTATTTTTGACACGATTAAATTATTAAGTAAAATAACTTTACATAATGTTAGCTGTTAGTTTTCTATAGTAGGTTATATAAACGAATATTGTGTGACCGTCGAAAGGGTATAATAGAAAGGGTACTTCTATAAAAGAAATAAGTATTATTCAATCTTCCAGCGACCGTATTTTTATGAATGCACTGTTGTTGGTGTAATTTAGTTTTGTAGCTAAACTCTAGTTTATTACACGCCATTTTACGTAATGACATACAGTATTAATAATATGATCTGATAAATTTAACAATGGCGGGTTATAATTAGACTCAAGCTTAAATATTGTTTTTTTTTTCAAAACTGCCTTTTGCTTAAGCAAACGCGCATCACCTTTAAAAAATTATCACTGTTACAACTGCACTGATGTCGAAGCGGCATTTTGAAACCAGAGGCGGTTTTGTAAAAGCAATATACCTTGTAAATTTTGCACAAGTTCATGCCATGTTTAGCATAATATTTAGTTTAATAATTGACATACATTGTAAATCCTTAGTTGTAATTCGAACGCACAGTACAAGCTAGTTTAAGTTAGGTTAGAGCGACACGAAGTGACGACCGATAAGTTCGAACGTTCCGTCTAACTGTTTCAGCGCACACTTGCACGAGTTTGATACGCCTTTTTAAAAGTTACTGTGGGCCTACCGCGACATGCATTCAGCGTTGCAGTTTTAGGCTGCGGTTCAGAGGGAGAGAGGAACTATGCAAGGGTGTGTAGCTCCATATATCTCCCTCTGAACCGCCGGCCAAAACTGAATTGCTTATGTGGTAGTGGTGCTGCGTGGCCGAGTGGGCGTTGACCCTAATGCGAAGCTCTTCAAGTGTTGATGCAAACATTCCTAATATTTTTGTTTTTTCTTTTACATTTTTTGTTAATTTATTTTTATTTTTATGTCAAGTCTCGTGCAGGTTGTGAAATAGGGAAGTTGTAACATGTTTCTGATTGTAAAACTAATAAATTGTTACTGGTGACGTGCAAGACTATGCTAATAATATAATTGACATTTTGCTGAAACAAATTCCAAGTGATGAATAATTTTATTTATTTATTTTCAATACTATTTGCTCAATGTTGATAATGTTACATTTAATAGGCTCGGATATTTTTTAATGGACTTGTTTAAATATTAAATAGAGCCGTATAATATAAAATAGAACCATATAACATTAAATATACCCCTATAATATAAAATAGACCCGTATAACATTAAATAGACCCGTATATTATTATATACACCCGTATAATATCAAATAGACCCGTATAACATTAAATAGACCCGTATATTATTATATACACCCGTATAATATCAAATAGACATTAGATAGAGACTAGATAGTATAACATTAAATAGACCCGTATAATATTTATTAGACTCGGTTTTTCGACAAGTAAAACTTCGAACAAAATTTACATTCACTCACTGTAGCACTGTATTGCACGACAAACAGTAACAGTTGTTGTAACGATAGACAATATTGTTTAAGCCAAAGCAAATGGAAGTATTACGAAGCTGTGTTTTATAACGATTCCAATATTTCGTTGAGAGCTCATGTAACAATATTAACAGCTAGAGTTCTTTTCGTAGTTGTGCACTATCAATTTACTGTTACACTTCATATACATATTGAACACATATACATACACATTGAACAAAAAAAAAAAAGTAAATTATATCAACCAAGTACTAAGAAATTTCTTAAACGATTTTATAAGATTGACCCTTGAGTAAATTTGTTTTCCCAATAGGGCAGAGGTGAATATGAATTATGAACCCACATTTCATCAATCTCTGTATTCTATCCCACGTAATGTTAATTTATTTTGAACTACCGTAAAATAATATCAATTCTAGATACAAACCGGTCGAGAGTAACAGTACTTAAATAAGTGAACAAAAATGTTATTCATTGACTATCCAACCCCACCATACCGCCAAATTAGAAAACAGGCCAGTCGATTTAGTTGTACAATAACTAGCTACATTGATTGGTCGATATACCATAAAAAATAATATATTATGCGTAAAGTTTACACGACCAAAGATTTAAAATTAAGTGTTAGTTTAGTTTCCAAACATATACCTACATGTAAATAAACAGCATTGTTAGAACCGAGACAAGCTTTATTACATTTCACATAAATTTGACACTACCAAGTTTCTAGTCACACTCGAGTTACAAACATCACACGTGCCATAAATGCTCTCTAAATGAACCTCGCGCACATTCACTTACTGACTTCTCACAGTTATATAATATATAGTGACGTCATTAACAAGTACCGCCATGAATTCAGACGTTTCTAAATTCAAACGATTTTATTTTGTCTATTTGTGACGTCACTTCTATGCAATTTTAAAATTGGAATGATGATTAGTAAATGTGTGACGAGGTTACGAACACATTCTACAAGTAATGACATAATAATATTATAATAAAATAAAGGTAAATATTTTCTAAATGACTTGTTTTATTCAAGCTGTACGACTCTGCAGTTCGCAGTGGCACTCTGGATTCTTGCACGGGACCATAGTCATTGGTTGCGATGACTAAAAATATAATATACATTACTGAGATTGTACCAACAGCTTGTTCATTGTTGAAATTTATGGCCGTCAGGTCATCAGTTTGTGTGACTTCAAAATATGTGAGAATTTAGCAACATTAGTTGGCAGACTACTTTTGATTATATCAAACATGGCTGTGTAACAACCTTGACGTCTAGTACTAAAAAAGTAAACATAACATAAACATGACTTCACGCCTGTATCCCCGAAGGGGTAGGCAGAGGTGTATCACACACCCACGGTTCGCCAGTTATGTTTAGGCCCCAGTGTAATAGGGAGCGAGCCTATTGCCATCTACCGGGCACATTACTAAGCGATTTTTAATACACACATAACTACGAAAAGTCAGAGGTGTGTGCCCGGGGCGACTAGGGATCGAACTCGAGACCTCGTCTCGGCAGTCCGTTACGTACACCACTGGGCTAAGTAAAATCAAAATAATAATTAAATATCATGCTATTACTCTATCACTTTAAGGTGAATTGTATTGACAGAAATATGCTTTCTCCAAAAAGGCGGGGCCGCCAACAATAGTGGCAAAGAGTTACTAAGGTGAAATGAAAGACACCGTATGGTTTTAGTCGATCACAACGAGGTAGTACTCAGAGGTTTTCATATCATACTTAAGAATGTTTCGTAACTCAACAACTGTGTCGTGTTTGTTGACTTATCTGCTGCATACGATACGGTCAACATTAAAAAGCTCTTGGTTCAAGTGCTCAAGATGACCAAAAATATAGGTTTCACCAGAATTCTATTGAAACTCCTTAAGAACAGACCGCAGGTCTCAAGTGCATATGCAGAAGAGCAGAAGCCGATGGAGAAAAAAAACGGACTACCGCAGGGCAGTGTTTTAGGTCCAGCACTTTCAGCTCTCATAATGATGATCATGAGTACGAAACTCTATCTATACGCAGACGACCTAACATTATGTAGGTAGGTACTCGGAAATCATCAACAAACTAAGGGCAGCCGGCAATATTGAATAGTCTCGATCATACTACGAGCACAACCGACTGAAGTAAATTGAATATTATACTGTATCATAAAATTCTAACAACGCTCGTAATCACCTCGTCTCGTCTCTGCAGACCATTGGCCGGGCCAATCTTCTTATACTCCTCCGAAGGATTCGGCGGTTTGGTACTAGCTGCTTTTGAGGGTCCGGCCTGCAAATACGTTAAAAGTTGTTATGACACAACATAATACTATTTCGGACTCTTTTTCGTAAAAACGGAGGAATGATTTTGGCTGAAATTTTGCACACAATGAGTAATACTGGGAATAAGATAAAGGCTACTTCGTGTTCAGAGAATAGGTTCCATTCCAACGACGAATATTGATCCCGTTGGAAGTCGAATGGAACTCCACTTCCACTGAGTGGAATCTTAGGCTTTCCAGTAAGCTCCTACCTCGACTGCGCCCTGCAGGCCATCCCTCTTATGGTCCTGCTGGTCGGCCTCGTCGGCCTGGTCTGTAACGACGGGCGGCGGGGGCTCCACGTAGTTGGGATCGACGCGCGAGCCGTCGCGCGGCGCGTAGTGGCGCATGTGCTCGGCGATGGGCTCGTACAGCGGCGGCATGGGGTACAGCCGGTACATCTTGCAGTATTGCTGCACAAAACATTGCACATTATAACATGGCACCACGCTACACTACAATCGACAATATTAGTGTTTCTAACAGTTAACCTATATACCACCAACCATATACGCAATGAAAGCCTTATTATTACTAGGAATTCAGTGCAGGGTGCGACTGAAATAAATTGAGCTGAGCGAGCAGGACTCTTACTTGAAAAATAAGGCATCTTACTACGGTCGTGCGCATAGCTAAGGCCGCGCGCTCGTGAAACTGTTTTTCGATGATTATTCCTCAATGGAACATTGTATTTGTACAGTTGACCCCTCTAAACACTCAGCGGTGTCTACACTATCACCATGGCAAATTTGGTCAAGATCGGTACTGTGGTTCCGGAGGAGTACAGTCTCGACCAAACGGCTTAGCCACGTATAAGAGCTTCGCTTCGCTCAGCTCAATCATTGCTTTGTGCAGAGGCCTTATCACATTAGGCTTACGAAAGGCGAAGTTTGATCACTAGTCGGTTATACCAGTAGTAAATGACGCACATTTGCGTCAGAAAATCCACCATGGTAATGTGTGTCGCAATGAATCGGTTAAAATTAAATTAATCCTACCCCTCGTCCTAACAAGGCCAACAAGCAAAACAGTACATTCACAAAGTCCACTGTTAAGACAAGAGGGTCTTACGAGAGTAAGCACTTGAGCTTGCTGAGGTGGTGTACAGCCGGTACACGAAATTAGTCACTTATAAAATCAATCTCCACAATTTTCTTGAGTCTTAAATGAAATATTGTAGATAGTTACATCTACAGTCCTATGGATTGCATAATCAGGTCGTCCATGTTCCTTGGCTTCTTGCAAGAGATGCGCTGCATGGGTCAGCAACTTATTGTCAGCGTCACGCAGCTTCTTTTCTGCCAACTCTCCGTAGAAGTAGCGAGTCGCTGCGCGTTCGAGAGCCTCGCGCTCATCACGCTCTTTCTGCGAGTCAAAAAGAAATCTATCATACCGGAATCTTAACCAAGAAAATTATACATAATCAAAATACATTGAGACATGGTCTAAGGTGCTTTAGTTTTTAAATATATGGATTATCATCACGGTTAACACGTAGACGAGTTCGCCAACTATGAGTGAAGACCTGGCCTCACCCACAACATAATTATTTGCGGTCATGATAACTTACCCAAAGTTTCAGAATATCCGCTCTATACTCCTTCACCTTACGTAGTTTGTCTTGACGCAGGTCTTCCTTGAACTGTTTAAATATTTCCGCATTCTTGAACCTAAAAATAAACCCAATCTATTGTAATTAAGTAATTTAACCTCAGGACCTAGCAGTAACAAACGTGCTAGGAACATGTGAAGAATAAAATAATGTTGGCTGTTTTAGAACAAGTTCCTTTTGGCCAAAACGGTTAGAATCGTCGTCTCTTAAAATAGTTATGCCTACCGCCAACAGCCACCTCTGCAACATTAGTCTCCGCAAAATAATTGATTAATTCTGCTACTCACTCGTTTATGATTCTTTTTTAAATATATGTACTTACCGATCAATTTTAAATACCTGTTCATGATTTCAAACTGTCGCCGAACTTTAGCCTCGTGTATACGTTGCTTCTCATCCTGTAGGAACTTATCTCGAGACGCCATACGTTCTTTTCTGTTCTTCTCGTTCTTTCGCCGGTCCGCTTCAATGCGGGCGTCGTCTCTGTAACAATAATAGTGCCAACAATTTTAGGATAAAATAATTTCTGAATTCTTGATGGATGGGCTTGAATAGCTACATAAATCGACGTGACTCCAGCCGGTTAGCTCATGGCTTGATTCAGTCTCAGGCTTGACTCTCCATTATGAGTCCTATTTAGCTATTAAATAAGCTACCGCCACTTCAGTAAGCATTCGCAGGCCCCTTCCGATTCCATCTAGTAAGACACTCGGTATGATTGACCGTGTATATACCTTGAGGCAAAAATCTTGAACAAGCATCAAAAAGTTCAGGCATGTGCACTAACTGGCCATAAAAAAAAAACAATAAAAGGACTGATCAAACAATGACGCGAGCCTTTTGAGCCCGTGTTTAGTTTAATATTATCCATGATTTGGTGATCAGCGCACCACCATCACCGCCATCCCCGCCTTTACCGCATTGTCAAGATTTTTGTCCATAAGTAAACGAGTGACTTCGACTGCGTCCATGATGTTCATAATACACCTACAAGTGTCTACTTATAACCAACCACCTAAACTTTCCTACCGATACTTACAGTAAATTTGTAATATGTTCGTACTTGTCAAGATACTTACATAGCTCTCTTCTCTTGGATAGCCTTATCAAGAATAGCCTGGTCTTTAGCATCTCGATCAGCGTCGCCAGATTCCAATTTAGCACTAATGGCTTCGAGAACTTTCAGTTTCTCATTTTTCACCTAAAGCAGAACAACAAGTTTTACTTTCTACGCTAGAGACTTCAGTCAATATAACCTTAATGTCTCCCAGTAAAATCGAACTGAAATGTATCTATCGAATGTTTAATTACAATAAAAGCATTCGGAACGTAACTGATTTATATTAAAACACTTCTAAACTAGCCGGAAAATTTTACCAAAATATCAAAATCAGCAAACATGTGAAAAATCGCAAGTTAAATTTCAGCAGCTGGTGGAACTTAGGTATTATCAAACCAGTCGTTGTGATCTCTACGTTCTTTTTACTAGGCAACTATACGTTATGAAATCACTTTTTACCCATTGCGTATACTCACATCTAATTCGGTCTGCTTCCTCTTGCGCTCTGTCCTGGCGCGGGATTTATTGAGTACTTCAATTAGCCTATCGTCCATTCTGTCACGCGCTGCTTGCTCTTTCTTGCGTGCTTCATTCTCTTCCTTTGCTTGCTTAATGTCATTAAGGATGCGACGTTTCTCTTGTTCTCTCTGAGAAACATGACATTTTCAATTATATGGTTTTATTAAACAAGATTTGCTTGCGAGCCGTAGGTACCTAAAGTATGCACCTAACCTAAACTAGATAGAACTCTCCCGGCCCGCCGAGCCCGCAACATGCTCGCCGTGCGGCGCAGACGACTCAAACGCCAGAGGTCGCTTGACGACCTCCGTCCTTCATGAGCGCAGGCCTGAGGGTGACAGATGAGGCCTGTCTCCCCAGAAGAAGGCCGGGTCGGCGGCGCGACTCGCGTCCTTCCTCTCCGGGACAAGTTGGGGACACCGTGGTTCCCACATCCATGGGGGCCATCTCAAAGCCGTAAATGGCCCAGGGTCAGCCGAGGTGCGAGGGAATTGCCTTATTGGGCCACCTTACACAACCAACCCCACTGGCCGTCGGCCAACATTATCTTGGCTTATTATCTTGGTTTACTACAACGGTAGGAAAGAAAACGTGTTTTGCCATAAGTTGCAGTAAAAGACTGTAAGCGCACCTGACACGTACTTTATCAGATCCATGAAGTACAATTGACTCTTGGTTTGTTTTACTACTGTGTGTAAGGCTACCTTGCTACACAACTTACAAAGTTTTCGTCAAACTCTTTGATGGCCTCCATCTGCGCGTTGGCGTTAATGTTATCAATCTTCTGCAGATTAAGCTCCGTCTCATAGTCTATTCGATTGCGTTCTGCAACTTCATGAGCTCTATATATTACAAAAAAATAGTTACTATTAGTGCCAGTGAAAAGAAAACAATTATATAGAACGATAAATAATTGTTTGAAATTTTCACATGCCAGTTATTTTCAATCTAATAATATTTCTTAAATCTAACTACATTATTGGATAAGCATCATAGCATCATGTTAAAGGACATTATATGCATCGGCACCGTATGAAACATATAACTAAGTAGATAGGCTACTATAGGTATTATCTCTGGTAAAATAGTGAACTATTAAGGTTGGAATACGAGTCCTACGGTCCTTCATTTACCTAAATCTTCCTTCGGTACAAGAAGATTTTGAAGATAGCGTCACCATCAGGGCCTTTGAATTTACATATTTTTCAAAGGTCAAAGATTTTAATTGCCTGGAATATTTTAAAGTAAGTAACACCTGAATGCCCACATGTTTCATCCGAACTGCATCAGCCCTAATGCAGCAACAAGCACCAAGTTTTACCTATAATATTCTACACGCTATCAGCTCTACGGATTTTAACAAGAGTATCTGAAAATCTCACTGTGCAAGAATTTCCTTCTGATGCTGCTTGTTAACTTCGAACCGTCTTTGCTTCCTGAGTGCCATGAGGTCGTTCCACTCCTTAGCTTGTTGGATGATGTGGTTATCGTTTTGCCGCTTGTTCTCGGCATCTTCAGCCCGACGTTCATTCATAAACTTTATTTGTTCCATGCGTTCTTTCTGGACTGCTGTCTCTATTACCGCACTGGAGTAAAGACAATATTGAGGATGCTAACAAGCACATGGTTCACCTGACGGTAAGCGCTTACCATGGCTTGCAATATTAGAAATGTCACTTGCACGTAGCTAGAGCGAAGGCAGACGGCAAAAGGATAAAAAGCAAACCAGCAAGGCCCCCTGTACTCACGGGAGAGCAAAGAAGCGAGTGAGGGAGGGTTAGTATCCATCTACTTACGTATCTAAGGATTTTCACGAAACGATAGCCAAATATGCTTTTTTTATTGATAGGCTGACGTTTAACTAATCTCACCTGCCATTAAATGATAATTTGATCGATGATGAAACACGCTTAACTGGAAGTTATCTATTCGCTCAAGACTTGAAGATTCCAAAGTTCACAGCTTTTCGAAACTCATACAGGGAGCTCTATTCCTTTGGATGTAGGTACGCAAAATAAGAGTAGAACAAATACTTGGTAGGTATTATAGATTGAGTATTCTTTCAATGAGTCTATTAGACTCATAGAAAGAATTGGCGAATATATTGAATAAGACAAAGATATTTTGTGATGTGTTGAATCGGTACCCGAGCTACAGATTTGACTTACCTTAGAAGCAGCTTAGGCGCATCCTTGCTCTTGAATATGAGGTCTCTGGCTGTGTACATGAGCTGCTCTTGCTCATCCTGCTTCCTTTTCAGATAGCGTTTGTAGAATATGCTGTTAGCCTTTTCTGCCGCCTCTATACGAGCTAAGCGTTCCTCTTCGTTCCGTTTGTTCACATTCTATAGGAATTCAAATTAATAAATAGATACATATGTCGCAATAGAGGATATGAAGAATTTATTGCACCATAAATCAAGCGAGATATACGAAACACTCTTGCTTTCCGAAGGATTTACTATACCCCAGTCTCGGACTGACTATTCTAAGAAGACCATACAAAGATGGTAGTATGTACTACTTACTTCTACAGAATTAGGCCAAGTTTTGGTCATCTCTGCACTAGCAGCATCCAGGTAATTGACATATTCTCGGCGTCGAACTGCCTCCGGATCTTCTTTCTCTGGGGTTGTCCACTTTTTAATTCGTGCCCACTCCTTCTGATTTAATGCAATAGGCATTGTTGCAAAATTTTATGCTGGGACCTGTGTATTCATGTCTTATTTAAATCAAATGATAACCTTGTAACGCATTGCAACATTTACCTACAGGTACAGAATAGCTACAAAGAAATTTATGTAATCTTTAAAATGTAATATTATTCACATAACAAATCGCCATAAAATATCTTTGTATCTCTTCTATCTTTATAAATATGATTGCCAATGGTACTTAGAATAGTCTAAGCAAATCATCATCTTCATTTTCGTGTGGTTCCCGATTATATCCGAAGCTTTTACCACGAAGCTCAGATCCAGGTAGTCCTTCTTCTTCGTTAGATTTGCGGCTTTTATGGTTTCCCAACCCAGAGAGAAAAGCCTGCGCCCGAGCCTCACCCGTTAATCAGCAGGCGTATCGGTATGTACATGTGAGGTTTAGAGGTCTTCATGGCCCCCATTCACCCTCACATATATTATTCTAGTCTAAGCAGAAATTGAAATAAATTGATACCTTTAAAGTAAATACCTAAGTTTGTTTATTATTTGCTTGCTCAATCATTGCATTTGAAAGACTGACAATTTGCTTTTCTTCTTAAATTTACTTTTCAGGCTATTGACATGTCAGTGGATTGATAAGCAAATTAATAAAGAAGAACATATACTGCCAGTGGGGACGCCGTTTGACCAGACGGGTGATCAGCCCTTCTATGTGGGGCCATTTCACCCATTTCCTCTATAACGACTGTCATACATATTCGTATGGCAACCGCGACCGACATCTTAACGTGCTCTCCGAGGCACGACCAGACCCATGCAAATACTCATATTCATGCATACAAATATTTGTACTGAGCGGGGATCGAACCCGCGCCTCCTGCGTAGCGGCCGCTTTCAATACCGCCACGCCACGGAGGCTGAAAGAGGAACATACTACAGACTGTACCCTTAGGCGGCCCTAGGGTTCTAGTCCGTGTTTCTATATTTCCGTATAGTTATTTTTTATGATTGTTTGTGTTTTTGTGATTGTGTTTTGTTTTATATTAGTTGCGCCTTGTGATTATTTTTCGAGAAAGAAGTATATAGTTGGCACATATAAGGCTATTTATACACCAAAGCCAGCTGGCTCACCACGCCGGGTAAGGTCAGCGGCCTTTTATCGGAACAACTTTGCTAGCAGCGCAACTTCTTGTAGCCGCCGGGTTAAGCTGGGCCAGCGGCTTCAGTGTGTAGACAGCTTAAATTAGACTAAAACACGTATGGTAGTATGTGCCAATGGTTGTACCGGTAGTCATGTTGCTCTAAGGTGCCAATCATAGCGTTATTAGAGTTTACGTCGATGTCATCTGTCTGTGTGTCTGTTCGTGTCCGTCTAGTTTAGTCTCCTGCTAGACTTTTGTCTATGACTGCAGGCTTATGCCTCTCCCAATGTGTGCCAAAGCACCCGATCCTCTACCTTGCGTATCCAGTCTATCCCATCTAGCTAGGGGGCGTCGTACGTTTCTAAGTTTTAATTATTCTGTACGAAATACATTCTTTTTTATTCTTTCTTTTTTTAGGGTTCCGTTGCCAAATGGCAAAAAACGAAACCCTTATAGATTCGTCATGTCTGTCTGTCTGTCCGTCCGTATGTCACAGCCACTTTATACCGAAACTATAAGAACTATGCTGTTGAAACTTGGTAAATAGATGTATTCTGTGAACTGCATTAAGATTTTCACCCAGAAATAGAAAAAAAAAACAATACATTTTGGGGGGGACCCCCCGTACTTAGAACTGAAAGGCAAAAATTTTTTTTTCATGGAACCCATATGTGTGAGGTATCCATGGATAGCTCTTCAAAAATGATATTGAGGTTTCTAATATAATTTTTTTCTAAACTGAATAGTTTAGAAAAAAATTATAATATAATAATAATTACCCAAAGTGGTAAAATGTGTGTCCCCCCCTGTAACTTCTAAAATAAGAGACTTAACTAAAAAAAATATATGATGTAGGTACATTACCATGTAAACTTCCAACGATAATTGGTTTGAACGACATCAAGTAATTTTTTTTAATACGTCATAAATCGTAAACCGCAATTTACCTTTCATTCAATCAACTCAAATACAAAAATTAAAAAAAAAACATTATTATGTTACTTGCTGCTTGGGCGAGTCCGAGTCGCACTTGGCCGCTTTTTTTTAAATGGAGGGATGCTCAATTTTAGATTATGGAAATGTCTTGTGAAAGTTGCGAATAATTGGGATCGTCATTGTCATAACAAATGAATGAAAACAATAAAATATAGTCGATAACTATTTAATTAATTGCCAAGTGTAACTAATAAATTAATAATAAGTATTGCACATTTGAATATATTTCCTACTAACTTAATATTTTTATTTTATTTTGTTTTTCTTAATGGAACATAATGGAATATAATATGGAACTTAATATGAACAAGTCCAGTTAGATTTTAGACTCGTAAGTATATCGACAGTTTACAGGACTAAAGGCTCGAAAAACTCTCGTTTTACGATTAGTTTCAAAATTTTAATGAAACTTCATTTAAACAACGGTTAGGACCATGGTAAGCTTTATTATATAAACATACAATATGCCACCAAGTTTTTAGGCACACTAAAAATAAAACCACTCTAAACTTGCACACATTTTGTCTCCTAATAAGACAATAGAATCAAAAAATACATTCTACAAGTTATGAATAAAAATAAAATAAAAGTAAATATTTCCTAAAGCTTTGTATCATTTCCATCTTAAGTCTAAGATTTCTTCAGTTCGCATTGGCAGTCCGGGTTCTTGCAGGGCATTACCGTGATCGGTGGCAGAGAACAGGCAGCCTGTGTAAAAGAAATGTATTTTCACGTTTGTGGGTAGAACACAGTAACATAAATATATATCTAGGTCTAGGCTAGGTACATAGACAAACTTCTACAAGCTACAAGCTTTTCATAGGTAAGACGGGGACACCGTGGTTCCCAAACCCGAGGGGGCCATCTCGAAACCGGAGATGGCCCAGGGTCAGTCGGGGTGCGAGGGATATGCTCTATGGGCAACCTTACACCCTGGCGTCTGAATACCCAACGGCATGCGGTTTTAGTCGGTTAAAGCCCGACATAACTGCCCCGCTGGCCGGCGGCGTGGGGGTATCCGAAGGGATTTCCGCACGAAAATAAAACAAAAAGGTACGTGGTCTCATACACGCCGTTGGACATATTAGCCTTAAGACCCCATGTGTTATAGAATGCTTTATGTTCCAAGCATCGATTCAGAAGTACCTACCAAATATTTTAGGGTAGGAAATATTTGTATGCCTAAATGGTAGAATGTATCAGGAACCTCATTGTTAAAATGTAACACCTCATGTAATACCTACATTCCATGCAAATAAATAAATATTATTATTATTATTATTTCCTTTATTTAACTTTAAATACTTATCAATTATATTTTTAAATACATTCTATATATAAAAAAAACACAAATATATTTAAAAATATAAAAAATAGTGGCCCACCGGCATCGGAAACAGGGACCAAGCTACCGGTGGTTAGGGCTCCAGACAGAGGAATCTCCTCACAATACGTGCCGTGTCGAGGAGCACTGCCTTCTGCATCAAGCCCTTAACCCAACTGCCTAACGCGAGCCTCTGGAGATGTTGTTCGAGGCTCTTGGCAATCAGTCCGTGAACCGATACAACTATCGGAACAATAATTGCCGAATCCACACTCCACTGTCGACAACCTCGTGAGCCAAATCCAAATATTTTATTTGATTTTCTTTTTCGGCTTTCACAAGATTCTCGTCATGTGGAATGGTGATATCGATAATTATTGCGCGGCGCTCTGATCGATCTATCAACACTATATCAGGTTTATTAGCTACAATAGTCCTGTCAGTGATGATAGATCGATCCCAGTACGACGTGATATGCCCATTTTCGAGAACTGCGTCGGGCACATACCTATAGTACGGTACCTCTGATTCCACAAGGTTGTACTTTAGAGCAAGTTGTTGATGAACAATCCTGGCTACTTGGTTATGTCTATGCAAATACTCGCCGTTGGCAAGACGAGAACAACCAGAGATTATATGTCTAAGGGATTCTCCGGGACGGTGGCACGCCCGACATATGTCAACCGTACCATCCCTTAGAATATACTTCCGATAGTTATTCGTCATCACAACTTCGTCCATAATTGCAAAAACAAAACCTTCGGTTTCCCCAAATAGGTCACCGAAGCGTAGCCAAGACACAGATGCTGGTAAGTCTATATCAGACCCATGAAGAGCCCGATAGAAACGTCCATGCAACTCCTTGCTCTTCCATACATCCATGCGGTCATTAATACTTAATACCACAGGTTTGCGCCAGTTCTCTTTAGCCAACGCTAGCGGGGTAAATCCTTTATCCACCCTTACTACATCACGATGCATATCAGCTTCATTGTGTAGGAAGTATTCCCTGAGGTTGCACACCTAACGGTTATGGAGGGATTTGGCATTTAAAAAGCCACGCCCCCCGCATTTCCGTGGTATGTACAACCTCATCACAGATGAACGCGGATGATGCATTCGGTATGCAATAAGAAGCGTACGGACTCTCCTATCCAGGGTGTCTAATTCCGTCTGAGTCCACCTGAGTATGCCGAAGGAGTACATTAAAACCGGCATGACCCAACCGTTATAGGCGCGCACCTTATTACCGCCTGACAAAAGACTTTTGAGGACTTTTTTCAAGCGGCCAAAGAAACGTTCCCGTAACGATTGTTTCATGCTAGCTTCTGTAATGCCTAACGCCTGCGACATACCCAGGTATTTATAGGTGTCGTTTGCAGAGAGAGACCTGAGTTTTGTGGAATCTGAGAGGTCAACCCCATCAAATTCCACAATCTCCCCTCTTTTTACATGCATGACCGCACATTTGTCCACACCAAATTCCATCCTGATAGATTTACTAAAGGTTTCGATCATCTTTAGTAACGCTATCAGTTGGGAATTGTTGGGGGCAAATAATTTAAGATCATCCATGTAAAGGAGGTGGGATATAACCTGACCATCTCTCCGCAATCGACAGCCTAACCCTGAACTCTCCAGCATATAACTAAGAGGGTTCAGTGCCAGGCAAAACCATAATGGACTAAGACTATCACCCTGGAATATGCCCCGCTCTATCCTTATCAGCCCGCCATTCTCGCAGATCCGTCGACACCCTGGATAGCAAAGGACCGTACTCCATTGCCCCATACATGCCTTCAGGAAGGTACATAGAGTTGTATCAATTTTATACAACTCAAGCACCTTCAAGAGCCACGTGTGCGGCACGGAGTCATAGGCCTTTTTATAGTCTATCCAACATGTCGCCAGGTCCTTACGATTACGGCGTGCCTGTTGGCTAATGGCCATATCAATTATAAGGAGCCACGAGCCCCATTTCTACATCCATTCTGAGATATAGACATGATAGAATTGTCGGTTAAATGTGAAGATATTTTTACTCTCAGGATGGATGTAAGAAGCTTATAGACCGTAGGAAGACATGTGATCAGTCTATAATTTTTAGGGTCCGTAGCACTACCGGACTTGTAAAGAAGGTGGGTTACACCAGTGGTCATGAAATTGGGAATCAATCCTGATTCAATACATGATTGGAATTGAGATGCCAAACGACCGTGTGAGCTTTTCAGCCATTTTAACCAAAAATTATGCAGTCCGTCTGGTCCCGCTGACTTCCAGTTAGGCAACAGACGGACTGCATCGGTTACATCCTCTTGAATTATGGTAACCGGATCCATGATTCTAATAGGCTCACACGATCGCTCAACATCCTGCATCCAATCACCCTCCGTATGACTGACGGGCATCGACCAGATATTACGCCAGAATGTATTAGTAATATCATCATCTGGTCGACACGCGTCAGCCCCAGTCGAATCAGGGCGCTCCCAATCTCTGTAGACCCACCTTTGGTCCCTTTGGAACGTGCGATTCTGAGAATATCGCTCCACTCTTTTTTTATACCGCCGAATCCGGTTTGCCCACGCATAAACTTTTTGTTTCAGGTAGTCGATACGCTCTGTGACTCGTGCCAAAAATTCTCGAGGCCTAATATCAGACCCCGAGAACGCTCGACTCACAAAGCGCATCACTCTTGGGCGGGTATTGCCCGACCTGAAACAAATGAGCTTTCCAATGAGTGCCCTAGTCTCGGTGATACGTTGCTCAATTCGAAATTGCCAAGCCGGCACAGCAGATTTCGGTCGAGTAGCTAAGTCGCACTTTGGAAATTGAACATTAGCTACTCGACATACTGCGACGGCCGCGCAATAAAGAATTGAATGTGTATCACCGAGATCTTCGCTATTATCAAAATAATCTGATAACGAATCCAGGGCACACACTAGCGCTACATTTTTTTTATGCGTTGGCAAACGTGGTAGGCGAGGTCTATTAACAAAAGGCATGGAACGATATTCCCGCAAAGCACATTCCAAAGCACTCCTTAATTGCTCGTTGTACTCGGTACTTACGTCTATAGCCCTGGTATCAATCACTTCTTCGCTACAGATGTGTTGTGAGATGGTCTCCATGGCTGGTCTCACAGTATGCGAAGAGGGTGTGGTACCCGGGCTACTTCGTACGTCAGAGCGTAGCCTCTCAAGTACAGAGTCATCCAACAAATGATAACGTTGTATGGCCCGCACTTGATCCGATAGCCGTTGTGCCGAAACATTCACAGTTGGTTCAAGTACCTGAAACAAAGGCAGCATACGAACACGGTACGCAGTGAGGTTGACTCCTCCCTCTGTAGCCACAAAATATGCCCGCATGAGGTTTTCGTTCATTGAAGTACTCCATCGCATGCGGTGCACATCACCACCGGTAGCGGGGGCCCTATTCGAAGCCGGTGGGCGTCGGGGCTCCAAGCCAGTCGGTGGCCGGCCTCTCCCCTGGCGACGTACAGGTGTTGGCGACGTCGGCACGGAGAAAAACTCGTCGCTTGAGCTTGAGCTCGACGTCGCTGTCACACCCAGAGAGTCTGCTGGTGGCTGTGGGACGGAGCTGAGCGACGAGTCCGGGGATGTTGGGCGTGCTGTTGCTCTTGCCTTGGCTCTTGTTATCATCTTTCATATGTATTTTTGTGCATTTTCAAGATTTGTGTTTGACAGACAGAAACTGTCATGTCAATAACTATAAGAAATTCTTGGTTACTGTTGAATGTATAAATTTTAACATATTTTTTTCTTTCATTGTTTATCGCTTGATGTTTACACTATTGTAGTTTATTATAGAGACCGTAATCTTAGCAATCCATGGATTCTCCGTGCGGGTGCCGGGTCCATCGCGTTGCTGAGTTGGGAACTCGGGACAGTGCCTGGGACTTGCGACCCAAGTGTAGGTTTAGAAGGGGCCCCTTTTGTTGATGTACATCAACACTCACCTTCACTACCCAAGTTCCCCTCCCTGCCTAACCTAATTTGATACGAACCTACTAGTGCCGCTTTAGACATTCGTCCTAGTAATGAGCTTATTGTAGCTCTCGATAGGCCTAGATCTTTAAGTAGGTTATAGAGAGATTTTGCTGGTATACCTCTCGCTCCCACTTCCACTGCATACAAATTAACCACGTAACCGTTTTTGATTAATTCGTTTGTGAGATCATAGTATTTATTTTTCTTTATTGTGTGGTCCTTCGGTATATTTGTTTCCCACGGTACAGTAAGTTCCACAAGAACCACATGTTTTAATCTCTTAGAATATAGGAATATGTCAGGTCTAGATGACGAAACCCCAACATCCTCCGGAATTTTGTAGTGCTTTTCATACGTGTCGATTAGGAGAGTCCAATCTGGGGCAGTATCTAAGATTGAATAAGGTTTGTTCCTGGGTGTTATGGATGAACCTTCAGACACAAAGTTGATATGACGTCTGTTAGTAGTCAAACCTTTTTGGGCTCTAGCTACTGCCAGACTCATTGCTTCACGTATGATGATAAGCACCTTATCGTGGCGGCGTGAGTAATGGCCTCTATCGAGAAGCACCCTACATCCTACTAATATGTGTCTAGCCGTCCCTATTGCCTCACCACAAGTATAACATTGTTTTTCTGTGGCCTTCCCCCACCTTACCAGATTACTCTGGTCTGGGAGGGTCATCTGAAAGGCGTTAAGATAAAATTTTAACAGGGCCGGCGACCAGTCATAGATCAAGGTGCGCCACTTTAAGGCCATCGGTATGCAGAACTCTCCCATTGTCAACCATTCATTTTGGATTTCCAAATTCATCGCGTGCACTCGATATTTATCATTTTCGTCTTGTTTTAGAAAGGACTTAAGTATATCCTGGTCCCTTTCTGGCTCTCGTACTCCCAACCCCACTCTGTTTGACTGGGCCCCTATCATAAATCGTTTATGGAATAGAAGTCTAGATTCAAGCTCGGACGCGTTATTATCTTTCGGGAGTGCCCTGATTGTGACATCTTGGGATTTTCCTAAGATGTGGGCTTTGGTAACTCTAAGATGTTTATAGAGCTCCGATGGTTTCTTAAGTTTCATCCCAAAATTATTTTGATCCCTAAATAGAGCAGAGGAATCAGCAGAGTGCGCTAGTCCAAGCCACGATTTTAGCGATTTTATGACAGTTGCATCTATTTTCGCCAGTAAGGTTTTACCGAATTCATACACCAGAAAAGGCCAAGTCAGACGTGATGTTAAGTAGTTGTCATATATCCAAGCTTTTTTGATATTGTTTAGTGGTATCTGATCTATCTTATTTAGGTCATTTATAAACGTATCGACAACTTCATCTAAGGATGGTGTGCGTCCTTTATAGTCTATCTTTCTCCCAAGAAATTTAAATGGCACCGATTCAGCGACTATGGAAACTGGTTTACCCCCAATGAAGAGACCCGGGTCGTAAGAGGTAAATTTGGTGTCCCGTCTACCCAGACATAGACAGTGACACTTACTGGGCTTCGTCCTCAGTCCATTTGTCCACGAACAGAACTCATCGACTTCCTTTAATAGTTCCTGACATTGTTTTGGATTGCGCGTCAGTATTGCGAGATCGTCAGCAAAAGCTAAGATGGACTCTGAGTATATGTTATTTACTTTAAACCGATAACCCCATTTCTTTTCGTGACGTATTAACTTGTTAATTAAGATATTAATTACTATGTTAAATGCTATTGGTGACAAGCAGCATCCCTGAAACAGTCCCACATTATACCGTAATGGTCCTGTGTGTACTTCTTGGAAGCTTATAGCAAATTTTAGCTGGGAGTAATACGACTCGATTATCTCTATGACCACGGGCGGAAAGTTATACCATTGCAACGCGTATACCATAAGGTAATGTGGAATTGAGCCAAATGCATTTTCTAGGTCTATCCAACATACCGTTATCTGTCTTTCGTATTTTCTGGCATCTTTTAAGCTTTCCGCTAACAGACTATTGTGTTCCAGACAACCAGAAATGCCGGGTAAAAACCCTTTCTGGTGGTTAGGTCCGAAATACCTATTGTTAATCATAAAATGACACATTTATGTATGTAGAATTGAGAAAAATATTTTTGAAATTGTGTTAGTTAGTGCTATCGGTCTAGTATCTTTAGGATGGGTCACTTCATGTTTTTTTGGAATGAGAACGAAAACCGCTTCGCCAAATGCGACTGGTATATTCTTTTCTGACCAGATTTTACTGAATATATTTGTGAGATGTTTACGAACTGTTGGACATTTTTTATACACTATATATGGAACCCCATCAGGGCCCGGAGCCGATTTAGATGATTTCTTTTTTATTTGTATCTCTATTTCCTCTATGGTAGGTGCATTCCCTTGGAATTGTACTAGAGGGTCGTGAGGTCTTTGGGTTTCCGGTTGATTGTATGGTGTTCTGCATTTAAGTATTTCATAAGTGTTTTTGTAATGTTCGTAAGTTTGTTCTTTGGTCAGAAGAAGTTTACCATTTTGGCTTTTAAAGATGTTTTTTGAGTACTGAAAAGGGTTTTTATCAAAATTTACTTCGTGCCTTGCCCTATCGTAACTATCGCAATTGTTTGCTATTTGTTGCGATATACCTTGTATTAGTTTAAGAATTGATCTTAATGCCCTAGACAGTTGGTGACTAAGATGATAATCGCCCAAGGCTTTGGCATCTCGAAGTTTTTTCTTTAGCTCCCTTTTCTTTCTCCGCAATTTAGTTTTAAAAGAGTTTTCTATAATTTTAGGAGCATGGTAATTTGGAGGTGGATAATGCTCACTAAAATACGTATAAATTGTATCTTGGAAAGTGTTTACTTGGCTATTTAGATCTTGTTTCTTGCCTGGATGTTCTAGCAGAATGGCCAAATTTTCGTCGTGCACTTTCCAGGTTGAGTTTTGAAGGCTCGGAATGCTAAGACGTGTCCGAATATTTATGGACTCCTGGTTACTTTGACACGATGGTTCACCATGGGATGTATGAGGGTCAACTCTATCCGTAGTGACTGATGAAGTTCTTACCGACGGCTGTCGTGCTTCAACACCATGTGTATTCAAATGTTTGATGTACCAAGCTCGCCTCTTGTATTGTTTCCCGCACGTGGGGCATTTCAAATCCGTATTATCGCCAGAGTCGTCGTTTTTTCCTTCCGGTGGACAGATCTTCCGCCCCCCCTCTCGGACTGTCCTGGGGGTATTTTTCTTATTCGGACTTTTAGCGATTATATTCTCGGGTTTGGCTTGCTAGGCCGTCACCCTCGGCTGTCTTTCCAGCAGTCCGACGTCTTTCCGTCTGTCAGCTGTCTTTCCAGCAGTCATCTGTCTTTCCAGCGTCAGCCCGTCTCTCCGGGCTGTCATTTAAAATGAGACCGTAATCTTAGCAATCCATGGATTCTCCGTGCGGGTGCCGGGTCCATCGCGTTGCTGAGTTGGGAACTCGGGACAGTGCCTGGGACTTGCGACCCAAGTGTAGGTTTAGAAGGGGCCCCTTTTGTTGATGTACATCAACACTCACCTTCACTACCCAAGTTCCCCTCCCTGCCTAACCAAATTTGATACGAACCTACTAGTGCCGCTTTAGACATTCGTCCTAGTAATGAGCTTATTGTAGCTCTCGATAGGCCTAGATCTTTAAGTAGGTTTTAGAGAGATTTTGCTGGTATACCTCTCGCTCCCACTTCCACTGCATACAAATTAACCACGTAACCGTTTTTGATTAATTCGTTTGTGAGATCATAGTATTTATTTTTCTTTATTGTGTGGTCCTTCGGTATATTTGTTTCCCACGGTACAGTAAGTTCCACAAGAACCACATGTTTTAATCTCTTAGAATATAGGAATATGTCAGGTCTAGATGACGAAACCCCAACATCCTCCGGAATTTTGTAGTGCTTTTCATACGTGTCGATTAGGAGAGTCCAATCTGGGGCAGTATCTAAGATTGAATAAGGTTTGTTCCTGGGTGTTATGGATGAACCTTCAGACACAAAGTTGATATGACGTCTGTTAGTAGTCAATCCTTTTTGGGCTCTAGCTACTGCCAGACTCATTGCTTCACGTATGATGATAAGCACCTTATCGTGGCGGCGTGAGTAATGGCCTCTATCGAGAAGCACCCTACATCCTACTAATATGTGTCTAGCCGTCCCTATTGCCTCACCACAAGTATAACATTGTTTTTCTGTGGCCTTCCCCCACCTTACCAGATTACTCTGGTCTGGGAGGGTCATCTGAAAGGCGTTAAGATAAAATTTTAACAGGGCCGGCGACCAGTCATAGATCAAGGTGCGCCACTTTAAGGCCATCGGTATGCAGAAATGCAGAAATTTTATGTAAATGTAATTTGATTTGATTTAATTTGAACACAAAAATAGGTGACTTGTTGATACTAGTGTTGCCAGTTATTATTATTATTATTAATAAATTGGCATAGTTACTAAGTTACCTACTGTCCCTACTGATAAGTTTGTCGACTACCAGGAGATCCCTACAGTTTAAAATATTGAAATAAAGACTACAGAAATACATTAAATTAGTACTCTTTGAATATTTAACATCTCTAAAACGTAGCCCCCAAGGGACAAACTCAAACAGAGTAGGCACATAATCGTAACAACACAATCATAAAGAGCTATAAGCAGGAAGCTCTTTACTAACACGAATATCCGAAACAGCTTTGTTAGAATCCTACCAAATATGGTAGACAGAGGAACATAACTAACAGTGGAAGTGAGTGTCGCGAGGAATATGCACTCACTATAGCGTCGGTAGGTTACTGGTTAAGGAGTCGACCTTACGATCGAGAGGTTCCGGGTTCGAATCCCGGCCATTACACTACCGACGTCAACCCACTGCTAACGCAAGCAATTTAGCTTAGCTGGAGGGGTTAGCGGTTATCAGTAATTTTGGTTACTAATATTCTTTAAACCAAAAAATTTATGTGGGTCGCAGGCCACGGACCTGACACTCCAACGACGCTTGCTCGGTGTTGGACAGATTCGGGATTGGATTAATTCGTAATTCGGTAGATTCGGGATTGGACAGATCCGTGATTGAATCGCTAAAATATACCAATGTCCTGATTTTTTTTGTGTTCGATATTGCCAGGACAACGTTAGTATCAAAGAATCTTTTAAGAAAGTCCACTGGTAAGGTGCTATAATAGCTAGTACAAAATAAAAAATATCAAATACATTGAATTGGCATTGAAGAACGAGATGAGCGTAATCAAATTTTATGAAAAGTAAATATTATATTTATAACATAACTATAACGTAAAATTAACATCACCCATGTACAGTCAACATCAATAGTAGCGTAGTATCTGAATTGTCCAAAAGAAATGCATTGCAAGATATATCACAATATTCACAATAGTCTGACAAAATCGCGTCGCAAAAGTGTTTGGTACATTAATATTTTCATAATGCAAAAAAAACTATCCATCAAAAGTAAAGCAGTATCAGAAATTTTCAAAAGTTTTTCACACAATGGTTCTATAAAAAGTTTCAAAAGTAGCTGAATTAAGAATAAAACTTTCGTCTAACATAAACCTTTTTAGAATGCTGATGTATATTTTGATTTAAATTATTGTGTTCTGCCTTTTGTTTTATGGCATTGTCAAGAATTGTCACTTGAAGTGGCTATATAAACCAAGAACTGAACTGAATATAATCTATTACTGATTATTCCTAAGTAGGTTAGGCACTTATATATTTCTAGGAAGTCATAATTTGATTAAATAGCACTACAAATTAGTAAATTTCCTTAATTCCTTTATCATCGATATTTCGCATTATCTATCAGATCATGAAAGACATCGTATAGTAACGCTTCATGAAGATGGCTTACCAATTGGTGAAATTGCAAGACGTGTTGGTGTTGCTCGAAATACCGTTACTCTTTGGATCAATAGATGGGAAAGCGAAGGACGTGTTAGTCAAATTCGAAAAACAGGACGACCGACTGTTACATCTGGTTCTACACGTAACGAAATTGTTAGAAGGACAAGATACAATGGGAACCCATTGTATCTTGTCCTTCTAACAACTTCAGCTCCAGTCGCAAACTTGGCTACTGAGTTTAATATATCACGGTCAACAGTCCGACGTGTATTGCATAAAGCAGGAGTACATCACCGCAAACCGGCCAGGAAGCTTGCTCTGACTGCAATACACAAGGAAGAACGATTGAGATTTGCACGAGACTATCTAGACTTCAATTTCGAGAATGTCATATTCAGTGATGAAAAAACTTTTACATCAGATGAAAGTGGAAGAGTCACCTTGTGGCGAATTAATAACACAAGGTATTTTGAAAGAAATATTGTCAATGTTCATGCAAGCGGCAGAATAAACCTTGGATTTTGGGGCTGGATGTTGTCTGCTGGGCCTTGAGAATTAATAGAAATTGGTGGACGATTGAATGCTCAAGGTTACGTTGATATTATGGAAGACGTTTTGATACCAACTGTTAGAAATTGTTATCCAGGCATCGATCCGTTTAATTTTGTTCACGACAATTCACCCGTACACACTGCAAGATTGACCAAAGCATGGTTTAGAGAGCACAACGACGAAATTATTGCTTTGCCATTTCCACCTAAATCTCCGGACATAAATCCAATTGAAAACATGTGGGGATTGATGGTGCAAAACTGGGATCCGTCAACTCCTCGCACTGCAACCGCTATTTGTAATCATGTATTCGAGTTATGGGAACACTATAGAGGAATGTATACATGTCAGAACATGGTCATGTCCATGCGGGAACGTCTTCAGTGTATTATAGATAATGCAGGAGGCCATACCCGATTCTAGAAACGCCATTGAAAACCTTAACTTTAATTATGCAAGTATGCAAGTGTAATTTTTTTTTAGCTACAATGTAAACGTTTTTTAGTAGATAAGTGGTATGTTAATTTTAAAGTTTATGTTTTTTTTTACAATAAAGCATCGGTTGCGAAAATTAATTACTTTTTTTTAATTCTCAAATATGTGATTAATCCATTAAGGGCCCGTGGTCCCACTACATCGAACAGCAGTGCTATTCTCTAACTTTCACTCGTCGACGGACACAGCGCTGCTGGCTCGCCGTAGAGCAATCGACCAATCCCATCATAGAATCGTCGGCGAGCACAGCCTTGTTCTATGATGTGATTGGTCGATTGCTGCGGGCTCGTCGACTAGTAAAAAGTTAGAGAATAGCACTTTTTTATACCACTTAGATGGCAGTCAAGCGCACGGCCTACCTGATGGAAAGTGGTTACCGTAGCCTATAGACATGTACAACACCAGGGGCATCACACTCGAGGTGCCGACACTGCTGCTAATAATTGAATAATACCACTTCCCCTTTTGTCTGACTATTTTGATTCAATTAAATATCAGTCACTTTAAAAACACAATATAGTCAATATTTTTGGAACTCAGTTTTTGATCAGCTACTATTGACGCTGACTGTACATGATTTTTTTTTGTTCAAATTCCCTTATTTTCAATTTTATAATCTAGTATCTATAAACTGCTACTGTGAAAGTTTATCCAAATTGATTATTTTTCAAGTTTCTCATAGTCTATGCTTTAAGCCTGATTTGGTTTCAATCGCTATTTTATTTTGCAACTGTACTAGCGCTGTGTAGCAAATCCATTGAGTCCAGGAATCTGCCCAATCCACAAATCTGTCTAATTCCCAATCTGCCCAATCTTCCCAATTTGGAATTACATATTATTCTCAGGGTAATTCATAATTGCTTATAATCACCTTCGAGTCTCGCTTCTGTGAACCATTATTTCCAACAGCCTTTTTGGAATCTTTCTCAGGTTTGCTACTTGTTGATTTTGAAGATCCAGCCTGTAAATACGTTAAAAGCAATATGAAAGATTGTCACATTTATCTGCTTCTTGTCAGTTAGTATCGTACCTTAATAGGGTTTTGTGCCCCAACTTTCTTGTGGTCCTGCTGGTCGGCCTCGTCGGCCTGGTCTGTAACGACGGGCGGCGGGGGCTCCACGTAGTTGGGATCGACGCGCGAGCCGTCGCGCGGCGCGTAGTGGCGCATGTGCTCGGCGATGGGCTCGTACAGCGGCGGCATGGGGTACAGCCGGTACATCTTGCAGTATTGCTACAAGGTACACAAGACAAAATATATGAAGATACTTACTAGAGATTAAATCCTTACAAACAAGTCGGTAGGTCAGAACATTACAAAGTTGATACAATTTGAATTTGAATACAATTTAATAATATGGGGTGGCTTGAAATTATAATCTATATTTCGAGATTACGAGATTATATATTTTATGTCCACTAAGTTTAGAAAAAAACGAATGCTATAGGAAGTACCTGTGCATGATACATCTAAGTAGACTCATCGAAGCAACCATATTGCATGCTCAATAAAATTCTTAGTAACGCCTCTGTATAACATTCTATCATTCTTTGCATCACCTACCTACCGCAACTAGAGTCAGTAGGACTCTACTCTAGTTTAAAACCTCAATTGGTAGTTACATCAACTGCCCTATGAAGGGCATAATCAGGTCGTCCGTGTTGTCGGGCCTCTTCAATGAGATGCGCGGCGTGGGTGAACAGCTTGTTGTCAGCGTCACGTAACTTCTTTTCAGCCAACTCGCCATAATAGAAGCGGGTCTCAGCGAGTTCACGGGCTTCGCGCTCTTTGCGGTCTTTCTGCGGGATTAAATGTATGGTTAGTTCATTGTTTATCCACTATAACGTAGATAGATATTTGGCATAGATGTCGAGGTGAGTTCGATGTCTTGGTAGATTATTTAGTTCTAGTTAGGTTAGGTTAGCCAGGAGTAGTCGGTCACGACCACGGTGGGAGGAGATGTTGGCCAACACGACTGGTAACAAAGCAGTCTCTTTACTTCAGATTAAAGTATTATGCTAATCCGGCATTCCACTACAGTAGACTACCAATGCTGTGAACTATTGTACCCGTTGATGAAAAGCGGAATCAATATTTTTTAGTATAAGTATTCAAAATCGTGGATATAATCTTCAGGTCCGATTGCGGGTTAAAAGCGTTGCATGTTATCAATTACCTAAAATTTCAGTGCGACATTTTGGATTCACGTTTCGGTAGTGGTCGACTCACAGCATACCTACTTACCCAAAGTCGAATAATATCTGCCTTATACTCCCTGGCCTTGCGCGCTTTCTCTTGACGCAGGCCCTCCTTGAACTCGTCAAACATTTCAGCGTTTTTGAACCTTAAAATAAATGTAGGTATTGTAAATGCATTATGTAGTGTTCACTAAAGTCATAATCATATGGTCTGGAGCATGCACTTTTGGTATATCCAATGCACACCGGATACTTTAAGATACTTCGATAAGCGAGGCCCACGATACTATCCAAGTTCCAAAACCAAGAAGCATCCTCGTGGAAAAATTGTTAAAATATGAGCTTCGGTAGGTACATCCCTAGTAGGAAGCATTTCTGGTCTTCAAGATGTCCAAAATTCCTGAGTGACCATCGTGTATAACATGAAATAAGTAGAAATCACCTGTGCTCCAGCCTATCGATTTATAACCGCTTCAATTTGAAGATATGACGGAAGCTATACCCTCGGAATCTTCAAATCTCGAGTGAATACCTAGATTCCTTTTAGTTAACGGTGATCCATTGTAGACTACATCGTCACTTACGACCAGGTGAGATAGAGGTCAAACGTGAGCCTATCATTCATAAAAAAAAAATATCTCAGCCTTAAAAGGTACTAATGATAGATGTGTTTGAATGACAGTAACAATAATATTAGGGGATTTGAAAAAAAAACTTTTCTTGCAAATACCTGTTCATGATCTCAAACTGGCGTCTAGTGTTGAACTCATGCAGACGTTGCTCCTCATCACGCAAGAACTTCTCTCGGGAAGCGATACGTTGTTGTCTGAATTGTTCGCTCTTCCGGCGGTCCGCTTCCACGCGAGCGTCCTCTCTGCGATAATGGAGAAATTTACTTTACTTGAAAAACAGGTACTACGCAAGAGGGATGCGACTGGTTGGATCACCTTCAAGTTTGGTGCACTTTGGGCAACGTGGGCGATGACGCATCATTGATTGCTCGTCTGGAGTAGCTGGCGTCAACGTCAACGGCCAAGAGTCTGACCAACCAGCCCTTTTCAGCTGACCCCATTGCACGAGGGGGTCGGGGTATGGCGGGCCTGCAAGACCCGCAGGGGGGGGTTCCTCCAGGTACCCCTCTGCTGTTATCAGAGGGGACACTGCGAATGGCCCAGGGTCAGTCGGAGTGCAAGGGATATGCTCTATTTTCATGGTCCTTCGATAAAACAACCAGTGGCTATACAGTGATGCAGTGCCTGCACCAGACAAGCGAGGGGATCACAAGTACCACGTACGGTTTGTATAAGCTTGCCAACTGTGGTCGCAGCACCAGACCAGACGCAACAAACCAGGTCAGATCAAACCATTATTATTCCTAACCACTACCGTTTACTTCTCTTCTGAACCAATTTCTAAACATGAATTCCGACGTCGTATTCATCAACCAAACCGAGCTCTATGAAGTTCTGACCAAATTCTTGACAAATATCAAGAAAGATGGCTCTGACAGGAAAACCGACAATTACAAGCGGAAAGCGGAAATGTTGGAAGCTTACTGGGGAGAGTACCAAAGCAACCACCGTAAAATGTGTGAGTTTGCGGAATTCGACCACGTATATTTTAAAAAGAGTTGTTTTGAGACAGCCCAGGAAGTATATAAGAATATTAAAGAAAGGATTGAAGACACTGTAGAACAATAATTGCACAAAAAGCAGCTGCTAGGTATTAGCCCTCGTCAAGTGGATCCAGAGCGAGCAAACCCGGCACCAGGTGTCCACGCAAGGGAACAACCACGCTCCGAACTGTGCAAACCAGATCCGGAAACGGAGCAACAACAACCTGAGACACTGCCTCGTCGCGAGAGGTCCCCGCGACAAGAGGCATTCCACCATACACTGACAGGGTCGCAAAGGCAGGAACAATTAATGAAAAAACAGTTCATCAACTTTAAGGCCTTTATGAGAACTGTCAGCAATATAGACATAGACACAGCTTGGAAAACAAGTGGCAATTCCAAAGTGCTCTAGAGTCATTGGACAACCGCTGAGGACAGGTTGACCAACTCCACTGGGAGATCGAGGGTGAAGACGGAGGTGATGATTTCCGGTACCAAAGTGAATTTAGCAGACACGAGGCCGCATACAATGAAGACACTGTAGAACAATAATTGCACAAAAAGCAGCTGCTAGGTATTAGCCCCGTCAAGTGGATCCAGAGCGAGCAAACCCGGCACCAGGTGTCCACGCAAGGGAACAACCACGCTCCGAACTGTGCAAACCAGATCCGGAAACGGAGCAACAACAACCTGAGACACTGCCTCATCGCGAGAGGTCCCCGCAACAAGAGGCATTCCACCATACACTGACAGGGTTGCAAAGGCAGGAACAATTAATGAAAAAACAGTTCATCAACTTTAACGCCTTTATGAGAACTGTCAGCAATATAGACATAGACACAGCTTGGAAAACAAGTGGCAATTCCAAATTGCTCTAAAGTCATTGGACAACCGCTGAGGACAGGTTGACCAACTCCACTGGGAGATCGAGGGTGAAGGTTGACGAACAACATATATATGAAAATGTGTTCCGTGAAACACCGTGAACATTCTACCCCTCAAATAAGCATTCCTATATTTACCGGAACCTATAACCAGTGGGTCTCGTTTAAGGATCTATTCACTGAGGCCATCGTTAAAAATCCATCTATGTCTAACGCACAAAAAATTCAATTTTTGAAGGGTAAGGTGGCTGGAGAGGCCGAACGTCTAATACACCATCTACAAATTAGTTCCGACAATTATCGAGTCTGTTGGGAGATTTTAACCCATCGATACGACAACAAAAAGTCAATATTCACGTCCCACATTCGTAGGATGCTCGAATTGCTCAACGTACCGGGACAGCAGCAATATACACTAATGTTAAAATCGATAAAAAGGCTGCATGACGTTACCAACGAAACGCTTACATGCCATACAAATCTTAGGGTGGATATCTCAACGTGGGACCCACTTCTAGTGCATCTCTTATTGCAAAAACTAGACAATGATTCCCACGCAGAATACATATCTTCAATCAAAAATCCCAGAGAATTGCCGTCCTTACAGGAATTTCTGGAATATTTAGAAAGAAAATTCACAGCCTTAGAAGCATCTCGCCGTAAACAGGAACCTACAAACCAGAAAACCGTAACGCCTCAAGCCTCAAAAACAACAAGTTTTTTTTTTATTTTTTTTATTTAGGACACGTCAATTTGACTTCACCTCGCCTGATGGTAAGCTGAAGGTAAAGTCTCAGGAAAGAGGGTCACCATTACATACACGTACCATGTTAACAATGGTGGCACTCAGCTTGACGGCCTCATCAGAATAGGATTGTCATCGCAGCACTGCGTGACTCCCACCGGTCCCACTAGTGCCGCGACCACAATCCCCCTGCCCGGCTATGCACTTGCTGACCCCTGAACGCAATCAAACCGAAATTTGATTACTATGGAGGGTTTTTCGCAATCGAACACGGTGGTACCTACCCGGCCGAATTTTGTGACAAGTTTGTGTCATCAAATTTCTACCACCAGTTATCCCCATCAAAGCCATAAAAAAAATTCACATGGCAACAACCAACAATCACCTAAAAAAGAACAGACGAATCCGAACACAAACGCATACCACATTTCACGTTCATTAACCTATGGACTGTGCAATGCTGACCACGGATTATGGCATTGTTCTGAATTTCTACAAACGACGGATGAGCAAAAATTAAATAAAGTAGAGCAATTAAATTATTGTAAAAATTGCTTAATTTGCCACTTCAATAAACCATGTGTATCAAAGAAACGATGTCGTAAGTGCTTAGGTCCGCATAACACTTTATTACGTGAGGCAATTGACGCTCAAGGTCCATCTACATCAGCAGAAACAAACAGCGTAGCAACTAAGAAACAACAATCTAGGTCATCGAATGCTTCACGGGATGACCTGTCTGATGTTCTACTAGCGACCGCTGTAGTTAAGGTCGTGGGAATTGATGGAACTCTGCATACCTTGCGGGCTTTAGTCGACCAGGGTTCACAGATATCGCTAATAAACGAGGAGGCCAAATATTCGGCGTAGGGGAGAAAGGAAACAACACAAAAGGCCAGTTAGAATTAACCATACATTCTATACACAGCGACTTTTCCGTTAATACGAATGTTATTATCAAGAACAATCTTTTGAAACAATTGCCCAACAAAACCTTCCAGAAACCATTGACTTGGAGTCACATACAGGGAATAATTTAGCTGATCCAGAAATTTATACCAGCAGATCAGTAGAACTACTCCTAGGAGCTGATGTCTACAGTAAAATAATATTAGGTGGTATCTTGAGGGGAGACAACGACAGGCAACCAATAGCACAACAAACACAGTTGGGTTGGCTCCTATGCGGATCTATCAAACCACACTACCACTGCAACGTTGTCCTCCATAACACTGAGGAATTACTGAAGTTTTGGGAGAACGAAGACATAAACCAAAAAATAGAAATGTCTACGGATGATCATGAGTGTCTGGAGTATTTCCACAAAACCACAACAAGGCTTGACACCGGCACATATGAAGTCCGCTTACCATTCAAACCATCACTCAAAGAGAAGCTGGGGCTTACAAAACCACAAGCGTTAGCCCAGTATAGAAATCTTGAGAAGAAGTTAGAGAAAAACGGAGAATTGGAAAAAAGGCTACCAACAATTTATGAACGAATATCTATCTACAGTTGAATCATATGATTCCGTCGAGCGATAACCAAGCTATAGAGTGCTTCTTGCCACACCATGCAGTCACTCGAGCTGAGTCAACTACCACTAAGCTAAGGGTAGTATTTAACGCGTCAGCAAAATCATCATCAAGATACAGCTTGATAGACGTGTTATACAGAGGTCCCAATATACAGAAAGATCTTCAACAGCTTATCCTAAAATGTAGACAGTTTCAACACGTATACCTACACTGCTGACATTGAAAAAATGTACAGAATGATACGGGTGAACGAGGAGGATCAAGCCTACCAAAAAATACTATGGCGAGATCCAAATCAACCATATCAACTCGTCACGCTTACTCATGGTACCAAACCAGCAGGATTTTTGGCAATTATGTGTTTAAAACAATTGGCATCTGATGAACGAAACACTTTTCCCGAAGCGGCAAAGGAGTTGGCAGGAAACTTTTATATGGATGACTATTGCGGAGGACGACACACCATGAAAGCGGCTAGTCAATTGAAATCCGACCTCATAAAACTATTGCGGTTGGGTGGTTTTAACCTTCGAAAATGGACTGCCATTGCCGTCCACCTAGAGCTCGTATCAGATTTGAGCAGTTCGGCCCTTTTAGCAGCCCTAACCTGGTTGGCAGCCAGAAGAGGGTGCCCCCGACACATGTACAGTGACAACGGTACAAATATGTTAGGGCAAACAGAATGATAAAGGAAGAGTACAACAGCCTTCAACAGTATTCAGTGAAGGTTTCCTAACTGAGACAGCAGAATTAGGTATTGAATGGCATTTCAATGCACCAAAGTGGCCCAACTCGGGAGGTCTGTGGGAACGCGCAGTGCGAAGTCTCAAACACCATCTAAAAAGAGTAGTAGGTGTGCAAAAATTAACATTTGAAGAGTACATCACATTATTAGCTAGGATAGAAGCATGCCTCAATTCGCGACCCCTTTGTGCCTTATCAGAGCAAGCTGACGACATCGACTTTCTCACACCTGCCCATTTTTTGGCAGGAAGGCCGGGAATAACCACTATAGAAACCGCACAAGATGCTAGAACCAGGTGGCATTTAACAACCAAATTGTTCAGCGATATATGGAAAAGGTGGAAAACTGAATACCTAGTGCAACTTTCTTCCAGAAACAAATGGATGGAGGAGCGCGCAAAAAACATTTGTCTCGGAGACTTAGTGGTGGTTCATGATGAAAACGTACCACCAGGAAAATGGGCTATGGGTCGTGTCATTGATACTCACCCGGAAACAGATGGGCTGACCAGAACAGTTACTTTAAAAACCAAAAACGGCGAAATATAACGTCCAATCGTAAAATTGTCACTATTACCCTTGAACCAAAATAGTGAAACAATCCACAAACCACCACCCATTACGACTGAAACCAGTACCGTCAAGTCTACCAAAAAAAACAAATATAACCAGAACAGGGATGGGAACAGCATTCACCGTGTTGTTATGCGTTCTAATGCTGATCCTGCCAACTAACAGCTTACACACCTACCAAACAACATGTCTTTATATTTCGATCCCGTAACAAAGGTGCAATTAATTAGAGACAAATGGACTTTAGTTATGGTTACATGGAACCGTATTGGACAGGTGTAGAAACCTATAACAAAATCACGAATTATTTATCAAAACAATGCTCAACTATCAGCATACCGACTCATTGTAATATGATAGTACAACAAGCCCGGCACGATTACCAGGAATTCGAATACTACAATGAACTCTTGCTAACGCAGCACTTTAATGTTCCCGCTAGACGCGCTAGCGCGGCGGAGGCGCGGTTTAATAAATGGTGTCGGATATTTTTATTTTATTTTTTATTTTATTTTATTTTATAATTTTCGAAAACTTACAGCTAGATACAAAAATAGTCAAGGAAAAGTTACATAGACAAGGCCAATTACAAGTTTTCACTTATACATGAATAATTAATTTGAAAGTAATTTACATCGGTAAACAACTAAAAAAAAAAAAAAAAAAAGTAAACATAAAAAAAAAACAAAAATCAACACCCACTGAAGAAGGCGTCGCACATGGCCTTTTTCAGTGTACTAACGCTAGTGTTGAAAACATCGATTTCGACATCCCGGCACGCTGCGTTATATGTACGGCATGCTCTTACTAAGTACGAGTTTTGCCTGTACGTTGTAGTTACCGCGGGTACATGTAGAAGATTGTATCTACGCAGAAATGCACACGGTATTCGCAATCCTACTTTGCTCACCAGTTCTGGAGCGTCAACCGATCCGTTCATAATTTTGAACAAGAATGCCAAATCAGCGATCCTTCTTCTTTCATAGAGGGGCAGCATGTGAAATTTCTTGCATCGCGCCAGGTAGGTTGGTAGATATGTTTTAGAGCGATACTGAACGTATCTTAAAAAATTTCTTTGAATGCCCTCCAAGCGACTGACATAAGTTGTGTAGTTCGGATTCCAAACTTCAGAGTCATATTCGAGATGGCTACGTACGAAAGAGCAGTATAATATTTTGATGGTCTTTATATGTTTGAACTCTGCAGCGGTTCTGAAAATGAACCCGAGTGCTTGAGATGCCTTCTTCGTGACATTGTTGATATGAGCATCAAACAGGAGCTTCGAATCAAACGTTACCCCAAGGTCCCTAATCGTATTCACTCTAGATATTGACGCATCCAAAAGTTTGTAGGTGTGAGTGATTGAGTGATGTTTGCGAGTGTACGTGCATACAAAGCATTTAGAGATGTTCAAATCAAGCTTATTGACACTGCAATAATTTTGAAATCTATCTAGGTCTTCTTGGAGGAGCAATGAGTCAGCAATAGTGTCAATTTTCTTCATAATTTTCATGTCGTCCGCATACAATAGAATTTTTGTATGGTGAAAACAAGAGGTAATATCATTTATAAAGATATTGAACAAGAGCGGACCGAGCAGTGAACCCTGGGGAACCCCTGAGGGAATGGGCATTGCCCTAGAAGAATAACCGTTCAGTACAACTATCTGACACCTGTTCTCCACATAAGATGCAAACCACCTATAGAGATTCCCTCTTATACCACTTGATAGCAGCCGTTGCAAAAGCCTGGAGTGATCAATCCGGTCGAAACACTTACTGTAGTCTGTGTATACCACATCCACCTGGGACCTATGGGACATACAATCCGACAGAAAGTCACTATGTGCCACTAGATTAGATGCCGTAGATCGACCCATCAAGAAGCCATGCTGAAGCTCGGTAAAGGTGCGTCTCAGTGCCGAGTACACTTGCTTATAAACGATTCTTTCTAAGATCTTTGCAAAGACACACAGTTTGGATATCGGTCTATAGTTTTCGACGCACGTTTTTGAGCCTTTTTTGTGGATAGGTGTGATGTATGCTGATTTCCAAATCGTGGGTACGACCCCAGTGTCCAAAGACCGCCGGAACACTATCGATAGAGGCAAAGCGAGACTATCAGCACAACTAGCTATAAAGACCGGCGACATACTATCCGGACCTGCCGATTTGTTCACATTAATGTGTTTTAATAAGTTGTGAACTTCGTCAGGGTGTATTTCGACAGAGGAAATGTCCGGAGCAATATCTACACTAGTCCCGGTATAGTTCGGTGCATTATGTGATAATGATGATGCTAATGATGAATTAGGCGTTCCCTCGAGGAAGTTGGAACAAAAATACTTGCCAAACATGTCACATATCTCAACACCATCGCTTGAGGTGCGTTGTTCAAATTGCATTACTGACGGATAAGAATTAGATAATTTTTTTGATTTGACATACCTCCAGAAAGCCCTTGGATTCTTATGTATGTCTGCCTCTATTCTATGTATATAATCATCAAACATTACCTTTTCTAGTGTTTTTATTCTTTGCCTTAGTGTTATAAACGATTGATAATCGCTAACATTCCCATACTTTTTATATTTTGAGTGGAATTTGGCTTTTTCTTTAATCATTTTTATTAAAGGGCTTTTATACCATATAGGATACCTGGAATTGGGGGTGACTGTTTTGGTCGGTATATAGGTGTTACACAATTTATGAAGTTGATCATAGAAATAAGTAACGGCGTCTTCCATTGACCCACGGTTCAGTTCACATTGCCAGTCTATTTCTTTCAGCTCTTTACGAATTGCGTCAAAGTTCGCTAAGTGATATAAGAACTTGACGTGTGAGCGAGCTGGTAGACTATGTAACTGTACAAAGTCTGCGTCTACACATAAGGCTTTATGATTAGGGTCCTCCGACACCAATCGGTCACCGGGGCAAGTGACTTCGACTACATTGTTAGATAGTACCAGATCCAACATTCTCTTGTTAATGTTAAGGTAGCGGTTGTATTGAAGTAAATTACAACTATCTAAGTTATCTAAAAAGTTTGTTTGGTAGTCACCCTGCACGTTAGAAGGATAAAGAGAGTAGCCATCCTCAGCATCATGCCACGTTAAGTTGGGCTGATTAAAATCTCCCACAATAATAAATATATCCGACGAGTGACGCATGACAGTACCCAATAAGTCATCTGAAAAATTCCGCAACTGGACTGATAATGAGTTGCCAAGATTCTGGTTACATATGTAAACGACGCATATATGTATTTTATAACTTATACTAGGTTTCCTACTGCGTAGTGTCAGAGTGACCCAAAGGTCTTCGGCTGTGGAACACCACTCCTTACGAGCGTCAGCCACAAGTTCACGTTTAACCGCGATTAAAACACCTCCACCCAGTTCTTGATCGGTTTCGGCATAATTCCGATCCCGTCTCCAAACCAGATATCTGTCGTCAAATAATTCACTATCTGCGATACCTTCCGTAAGCCATGTTTCGGTTATGCAAATAACATCGTAGCTATTAATGCACACATTCCTATGAAACAATCCTGTTTTCGTACGTAACCCCCGAACATTCTGATAGTAAATGCTAATTGGTGCCATTATAAAATATACAAATATTAACAATTAAGTCTAGAAAGCAATACAAAGCATATTTGAAATAAGCTACATTGTTAATTATAAATGAGGGCCGATACGTTAGTATAAAGAAGCACATAAGACTAATAAATAGATATAATGTAGGTACAAAAAAGATTTTACACCTGATGCGAGCAAAACTTTTAAAGTAAAAATAAATGTTTGTTGGTAGCAAATTGAGCGGTATAAACGAAGAAAGATGCACTTTAATAAAGCTTTTATAGTGTTTAGAATTAAATGACCAAATAGTGTACCGGTCGACGCCGAGAGATAAGCGAACAATAGACCTCATTAGGTGGTATGAATAGCAGGTAGCAAGTAGGTACAAAAGGCCAATGTTTCTCAACATTATTACACAAATACATAACGCGTACGTACCAGAATGTCGAATCGATGCATCTAGTTTAAACACTTTTTTAAATCTTGTTCAGTTCCGATCTGCAACATTGGAGAGGTGATATTTTTTCTTATAAATATTTTACACCCCTTGACCCACACATGTTCGAAACCACGTTCCCTTGCACGTATTTTGGTCTTGTTTAAAAGAATTTTATTTTGCAACGTAAGGTGATCGTTAATATAGATCCTGTTCGGGCCTTGCAAGCCGATATCACTAGCGCTAAGAGTTTTAAGCTTCTTCGCAGCAGCGACAAAGTTATTTTTTATATAGCTATTGTGGATCGAACAGATGATGTTTTTGTTGACTTTATCGTTACGCATTGGTACTCTTGCTATGTTGTTAATCTGTTCCTTGGGGATATGGTAGTTAATTGTATCTCCTATCTTTTCAATCATGGTGAACAGATTCTCGGAATTTGATATCGGCACTCCTTTGATCTCAATGTTATTCATGCGAGCCCTCTGCTCGCTCTCACGTTGTTGCGTTTCAAGAGTTCCAATCCGTTCTCGCAATGTTGATATTTCCTCCTTGTGTTTCTTAAATTCTTCGATTTCCTGTTCTATAATGTTAACCTTGCTGGTCAATGTATCCACAGTATTATACACGAAGTCCATAGATGTTTTTATATCAGAGATTTCGGCTTTTAGCACTTTCAATTCCGTTAGTTCGGTTTGTATACTTTTCACACTCTCCAATAGGACTGGCAACGCTTCCATCTGAGCCGATAACCGTTTAAGTTCAGCAAGAATAGATTCCGTGCCCGATGTGATCTTCAGAGAGCCAGTCCTCGGACTAGTTGCAGCCGATGCTTTACAGGCACCACATTTCCACGTGGACTTGCGCTCTCCGAGTTTCTTCCAACCTCCTTCCGTTATTCCTGCGCACACGAAATCAAACCTGCCTGTACACAAAGAGCAAGTAACGCCTTCCTCATGCTGCACCTCACAACGTGTACAAATGAACATTTTTATGCTATAAACGGATTCCACCCAAAGTTTGAGAATCACAGTCAGAATCAAACCGGTTGCTAAATACAGTACCAGCCAAGTGCGCGCGCGATAGATTTGCCGTCTACCGACTGACGGCTGCTATTTAACTGTCAAAAACAGCGTTTCATTCATTCTTACGCCGCGCCGGCATCGATTATCAATGGGGCGGTACAGAATGGCCGTTGACCTTGACCAGCGCAACATTTCGACGGCTGTGATATCGACGACACTTGGGCGGTAGGCCCACTGTTCGGTGTATTGGATTCACGTTTTACTGACCAGTATGTCAAGGATATTGATGCTATACACCGCAACGAAAAACACCTGGCGCATTTATGAAAAACCAAACTTCCATTATTGAAGCCGAGTTCAATCTAATGAAGAGAATGGAGAGTACTGTCAACCAGCAACACAAACTAATCAACAAAAGATTATTAGACTTGCAAGACAACACCAGCTCTCTCAAAGATAATGTTCAGAACATGTCTTACGTCATCGATTTCACCTTATCTGCAATGGCCGGCAATAACTTGTTACAAGGCTTAAGACGACTTCAAGATACATTGCTTGATACAATTACTGATATTTACCATGGTCAGTTAAGTATACACCTGCTGCCGCCAGCACAACTCGAACGAGAACTTCAAATGATATACGGTAAAATGCCTAGCGAACTCACTCTACCTATTCAAAATCTAAACACTGATCTTCAGTATATCTACAAATTATTGAAGGTTAAAGCTAGAGCTACGTCGAATTACGTTATAATAGAGATTACCTTCCCACTAATATCGAGAGATAGCTTCCAACTATACAAACTCATACCAATACCGCTGCAAACCAAGTCGAATAAGATCAAAATAAAAATAATATGCGACGATGAGGTAACCGTGAGTCACTTGAGTCGAGCTGGAGTTCTAGTCGTCAGTCAGGAATGCGTCGTTAAAGGCAAGGACTTCGCACCATACTCCGTTCGCCACCAGTCAAATCAACTCATCGACACCCCTCTACGTGCCAGATTTCGACCAAATTAACCATTTGGTAAACATTAAAATCCCTGATGAGAAACCTATAGAGAGTGAAAACATTAATGTCTCCATGACCAGTCTCGAAAAGTCAATAGAAGAGTTAAGGAGCAGCAACGCCGAAGTTGAGGGTTTATCGCCCCATGACATTCATCACTACGTGATCAGTTACACGATGATATCATGCGCTGTCGGTGCGATCGTTGCATGGATCTGGCGAACCAGGCGTTGTTGCCCGCGCCGAGAACCTGCTAATGCAAGAGATGGTGAAAGAGATTGTCAGCAGAAAATGGAGATGATTGAACCACCTCGAAGACGAGTACACCATACAACAAGTTTGCAGCAGCGACGGGAGCCCCTAGGAGCCTCCCCGCGTCCGAATTTAGACAATAGACCAAATAATAGTGAAGTGATAATCGTGAGTGAGATAAACAACCAAAGTGACATCAGTCATCAGTTGCACCGTTGCGCCAAACGGTGGGCTAGTGTAAATAAGCGAAATGAAAGTACGGACGATGGCCACCTAAATGACTAATTTACTGTGGAAGACACTATAGTTTAAATGTTAACTTTTTGTTAATATCTTACATGTTATTCAATATTTTTGAACTCTACCATTTAAAGAAATTCTTAGTTTACATTGTAATCATCATATCACTTCATGCACCATCACTTATCATCCCGTACTCATCTTGCTGTCGGGAATATGTTCGAGTAAATCAAACACTCGACAAATGCGTATAATTGCATCGCTTGCAATTATGCATATTTGTTCGATTTGGCTAATGTGTAGCCAGGTCGTGTCCAAAGCCCTCACAGAGCTACCGCGTACTCGCAACCAAAACCATTAACTATTAATTCCAAACCATTAGAATCATTATCTTAATTAATATAAGTCAATTATAACATAAACCATTTTAGTGTAAACTACTAGTGAGTGTATATAAATACTTTCCTTAAACTTACTCTTGTTTTACCAATACCTTTTATACCAATATATATCAAACAAACCAAGAGTTGGAGTTGAGTAGAGTCAACCATAATACAAGGCAACCCCAACTCTTTTCAATGGGTAACCTTACACCCCGGCGTCTGTAGACCCGAGACGGCGTGCGGTTTCAGTCGGTTCAAGCCCGACATAACCACCCCCGCTAGTCGGCGGGGGGGTATCCGAAGGGATTTCCGCACAAAAAAAAAAAAAAAAAAGGTACTTCGCAAGAACCCTCTCGGCCCGCCGAACCCGCAATATGCGCGCCGCGCGGCGCAGGCAACTCAGACGCCGGAGGTCGCTCAACGACCTCCGTCCTCGATGAGCGCAGGTGGGGGTGACAGGTGGAGCCGCCTGTCACCCTAGCAGAAGCAGGCCGGGACGAACTGGTAGGGTGGTAGAAATTTGATGACACAAATTTGTCACAAAATTCGGCCGGGTAGGTACCACCGTGCACGATTGCGAAAAACCCTGCATAGTAATCCAATTTCGGTTTGATTGCGTTCAGGGGTCAGCAAGTGCATAGCCGGGCAGGGGGATTGTGGTCGCAGCACTAATAGGACCGGTGGGGGTCACGCGGTGCTGCGGCGACAATCCGCCCTTCCCCCAAACCGGGGCAAGACGGGGACGTAGCTCCCAAACCCGAGGGGGTCCTCTTAAACCCGGAGATGTCTCTGGGTCAGCCGGGGTGCGAGGGAAATGCCTTATGGGCCACCCCGGCGTCTGGAGACCCGAGACGGCATGCGGTTTTAGTCGGTTCAGGTCCGACATAACCTCCCTCGCTGGCTGGCGGGAGGGGGGGGGGAGTATCCAAAGGAAATTCATGAAGCATCCAGAAGGGTAGCAGCCATTACCCTTCTGGATGCTTCAATTGCGTGTTGTCCGCATCCGTATAGGCGACGCCCATATAAGTACGGAGTTCTAAGTCTATTGTGTGGTAATTTTATTGCATTGTTGCATGGCTAGTTCTGTGCCGTTTTAAATATATAATTATAACTCTCTGCCACAGCGGCAGTTACATTTTAAAATCAATTAGATAAGACATGTCGCCTGATAAATTTTAATTCATAATTTATTACATCCATGATGATCACTAAGGGAGGGAGGTGTATTATGTAGATACTTACAAAGCCTTCTTCTCTTTAATAGCCTTCTCTAGTATGGCCTGGTCTTTAGCCGCTTGCTCAGCGTCACCTGACTCTAACTTAGCACTTATCGCATCAAGAACTCGCTGCTTTTCGGCTCTCACCTGAACGAAAAAAAGGCAAATTACCTTTACTGCAATTAAGTACTGGTAAACCATTTTTGGAGTTGGCAAACACAGTTTTAGGTTATATTTCAAAAATGCAACAGCAACAGTCGTTTTGATGTATTTACAACTAAACGACGCGTTATCAGACTTAGTAAGATCAACTACGAAGACATCGCTTGAGTTTCACTTAACTTGAAGTTACAATGAAAGATGAAACAATAATTTATCAATACTAAGTAAGTAATATTATAAAGAGGTAAATTTGGTGAGTTTGTGAGATTTTATCTTTATATTATTATATATAGGATTGTGACTTTAATCTCGTTACTAGGATCTCTGAAAGCCTGGATCTTAAGATGCAAACCACTGGTATTTCCTTTGATATGAAAAGCGCCTTTGATCTTGTTTCGCATGAATTTTTATAACATAAATTAGAAAAGTATGGAATTAGGGGCCCTGCCTACAAATGGCTTGACTCATACTTAAAGGATAGAGAACAATGTGTTGAAATTATGTATAAGAACTAAGGGCACATAGATTCTCATACAGGGTCAATAACTCTGGGGTGCCCCAAGGCAGTATCCTTGGGCCTTTGCTGTTCTTGATATATAACAACGATTTGCCGAATGTGACCCCAAACCCTTGTATTTTATGAGCTGACGATATTTCTCTTATCATGACATCTAATTATTCCGATATAAATTACACTAATGACATAAATAATTCAATTGTCTGTATAATTCAATGGCTCCGTGATAAGAATTTGCAAGTTAATATATATTTAAGAAGCTGCAAAATTTGGATATCAAATATTTGACTGAAAACTTAATGAAAGTAGACAAAACACCCTTTTTAGGCATAATTTTTAATAACAACCTTAACTGGAAGGCACACAGAGAAGGTTTGCAATAAAATAAATAAATTTGTTTATGTTCTGGCTAAACTAAGAAAGACCTAAAACCCTGAATCAGTCATCATGGCCTACAATGGCTACGTTGCCTCAGTTCTAAATTATGGTCTATAGTCCAGTCAAAATAGATAAAAATAAGTCATAACTTAGGAATAATTGCATAGAGCTGAAAATTGGCAGAGACGTTAAATACATCATTATAAATAGAATGTCAAAAATCCCCTTCGATCCAACTTCTGCAAAAAAAATTATTCAAGGTCAAACGTACAAAATTAAGGTTTTTCCATTTTTCTCGAAAACGGTAACTTTTATCGTGGAAATAGGTCAGACAAAGTTGTAGATCATACAATTCTCTACAAAAATGGTCCAATCACCTTTTCTCTTACAACTCACTTTCGTGAGATATCGCGGTTTTAATAATTAGAAAATTCATATTTTACATACGAGCAATATGCACTAAAACGCAGCCTGTACACGTCATCGGACGTTCAATATAAATAAAAATAAGAAACTATTGGTTCGTGTTACTTACACAATAAAACTTGTATAAATTGAATATTTTTTTTTTTTTTTTTGTTTTATATAATATATAATATATTTTATATAATTCAAATAAACTAAAGAAGAAGGGGGTTGGGGATGAATTTTGGGAGCATGGTAAAAGCTCGCGCTCGCACTTACAGGGTCCCCAGTTACATTTTGATATCAGACGAGGCGGACGTATCAGTTGCTTTGTAATAGGACTTTTCTAAAGTTATGTCGCGCGCTAAGACATTTTGTTAACGTGATAACGATTAAAAGTAAAGTAACTAACTATCTCATGACAAAATCTTTGTATCTTTTGATGATTGAATGCGTCTCGATACGTGAAACCGATTCAATTAACAGCTAAATTCGAGATTTGACTTTTGTTTTAAAGCTTTATTTAATTACTAGCTGACCCACAGACTTCGTACTGCCTCAATCGATCACAACTTCCATATTTATTCACTTTTTAAACCTTCTCTGGACCTCCACAAATAATTCAAGGCCAAAATTAGCCAAATCGGTCCAGCCGTTCTCGAGTTTTAGCGAGACTAACGAACAGCAATTCATTTTTATATATAAGGAAGATGACACTCAGTAATCAAAGTAATAACAAATAGCTTATACCGTGATCAGTAATGGAACATTGATTTGAAAAAAACCGAAGTTGACTAGTATTAAATTTAAATAAATTATCAAATAAATCATAGAAAGTGGCTGATAAAAAAATTAACTATTACATTGATTGCACACGAGTCACACGACAAGGCTATTTAGCGAGATTACAATAAATATATTCGAAAGCAAACGTGCGGGTTCCTTGTTGGAACCTTCCTTGTTGGTTGTTCCTGTGCAAACTCGTGACATATTAGGGTTTATATCCTAATTCCCGTTACAATATATAACCACATATAACCATGACTCACCTCAAAAGTATAGTTGTTACCTTTAACCTCTACCAATACTTACCTCATAGGTGGTGCGGAAATGCGTGCATATTATGTAAAAAATGAAAAATCTAATTAATAAAAAGAGAAAAAGTGACTGGATCATTTTTGTATAGAATTCTATGATCTACAACGTTGTCTTCCTCAACCTATTTTCACGATAAAACTTACCGTTTTCGAGAAAAATGGAAAAACTTTACTTTTTTACGTTTGACCTTGAATTTTTTTTTTGCAGAAGTAGGATCGAAGGGGATTTTTGACATTTTATTTCTAATGTATTTAACGTCTCTGCCAATTTTCAGCTCTATGCGAATTATTCCTTAGTCAAATGTCTATTTTGACTGGACTACCTACTCTACGCACGTGCATAGAGTCTTTATTGCCCAAAAAATCTCTCCGAGCTATGTGTGGTGCTGCACTATGGCACTCGTGTAGACCGATATTCATAAAGTTGAATCTGTTAACCCTCCCTAGCATGTACATTTATGAAGTTGCGAAATGTTTTTATATTATAGATGAATTCGAAAAGTGTAAAGGTAAATTATAGCAACTACCTTTTATTAGGAATTTATTGAGTAATGTCATAATCATTTAATAAGTATTATTGACTTATGTTATTATAATTTTGCGTTTTTGAGTGACTTGCATGTGCTTAAACAATTTGTACACCAGTAATGGTAGAATATGCTGAACTTACCCTTTTAATATTCAGACAAATAAAGATTAGAAAAAATGAAGATATAGATTATTATGTAGGAGTAATCTCTGAATCCACTGAAACGATTTTGAATATTCTTTTACCAATAGAAAGCCAATTTATTTGTGAGTGTCATAGGCATAGGCAGATATTATCACACTACTACCCAAGTGAGCGGAGCAGTACCTAATCATAAATGTTAACAAATATGGCAATTCCCATACATTATAATGACAACTGCGCTCTTTGTTAGGTCGTCTGTCCACCTTGCGGGAGGCCTTCCTACGCTGCGCTTGCCGTTACGTGGTCTCCACTCAAGAACCATTCTGCCACACCGGCCATTGGATGCAGGCCGCTACAAACCGGTCGAAATGGAAGTCGATGGGGGAGGCCTATGTTTAGCAGTGGACTTCCTACGGCTGACATGATGATGATATGACAACTAATAAATTACGGGCACATATGGGTTAAAAAAGGGATGCATCAAGGGTTCGAAATACGCTACAGGCGGAGCCGGGGAGGGCCAGCTAGTGTTATATAAAAATAGAACAACACACTTAAGTATGCGAGGTACGCGTAAGTGAGGCTGCCTGTCACCCCAGCAGAAGCAGGCCGGCACCGCGGGGCGACTAGCGCGTCCAAAACCGGGGCAAGATGGGGACACCGTGGTTTCCTAACCCGAGGGGGCCATCTCGAAACCGGAGATATCAGTCAGTCGGGGTGCGAGGGAAACTTTACATCCTTTATATTTTACGCATGATTAAGACATAGGAAAATGCCACCCCGGCGTCTTAAGATCCGAGACGGCGTGCGGTTTTAGTCGGTTCAAGCCCAAATAACCGCCCCCGATGGGCCCGATGTGATCACGCCTGGCGGGCCGCGGCCCAACGGTTGTCGTTGGGATGTTGAATATATGTTATACCATCAGATATATGTAGAAGTAAGCGGGCTGTTGTCTCTGCCTACCCTGCAGTGGAAAAGGCGTTAGTATAATGTAGGTGTTTGTATGTATATACTTGCAAGTTGCAGTCGAGAACCACTACTAATACTACTCACATCTAATTCAGTCTGCTTCCTCTTGCGTTCGATCCTGGCGCGGGATTTATTGAGGACCTGTATCAATCTGTTGTCCATTCTGTCCCGAGCAGCTTGTTCATTTTTGCGTGCATTGGTCTCCTCCTTAGCTTGGTTCATGTCTTTATAGATGCGTAGCTTCTCTCGTTCTTGCTGGGAAGGAAACAGGACATTTTCGACGATGCAGTCTTCTAAATAAATTTATCTACCTAAGTACCTACATATTTCTTCAAAATAAAATCTATGTAGGTATTGAGAAGACACCTTCGAGGCAGTGGGTCTCCTTGCCGGAACTCCGCCATGGGACCTGGAGGCGAGAGCCCTTTCGCAACTGTACCGGGAGCAGGGACGAAACCCCGAGCCTCAAAAAATCGAGGCCGTGCAATCCCAGCTCCACCAGGCCATCGTGGTGGAGTGGAAGGAACGACTTGGGAGACCAAGAGCAGGCACGCCACAATAGCGGCGGTAAGGCGCATCATGGAGGATTGGCTAGAAACGCGACACGGAAGCCTCTCGTACCGACTGACGCAGGTGATCTCCGGTAAGGGGAGCTTCGGGGACCACCTGCATCGGATCAGGAAGGAGCCAACGCTTGAGTGCCATGACTGCGACGACGCGAGCGAGGACTCGGGGCTGCACACGCTGGTGGACTGCCCGGCGTGGGAGGGGCTGAGGCGTGACCTTGTGGCAGCCATCGGGGTGGGAGTCCTCTCGCTCGGCAGCATGATTGCGGTAATGGTGGCCACCGCCACCTCCGTCTGCGAGCATTAATACTCGAGAAGGTGATGGCGGAGCGCGCCCGGGAGAGATTTAGAACTCTCCCGGCCCGCCGAGCCCGCAACATGCTCGCCGCGCGTCGCAGGTGACTTAGGTGCCAGAAGTCGCTTAACGATCTCCGTCCTCCATGAGCGCAGGCCTGGGGGTGGCAGGTGAGGCCGCCTGTCATTCCAGCAGAAGCAGACCGCACGAAAAAAGAAGAAAGGTATTGGGAAGACATTGGGAATTTCTAGGCTGTAAAAATTTAAGTACTGCGACGGGTTAAACAAAATCCGTTCTTTCGGTTATTAAACTGTTCACTAGATAGGTACATCAACCCGTGTTATATTTTATGGGTTTGTGTTTCACTGTTTACCGTGTAGGTATATAAGGGTAGTAAGTGGTTGCCACACTACTTACGAAGTTCTGATCAAACGTTTTTATGGCCTTTATCTCCATGTCGGCGTTAATGTTGTCAATCTTCTGCAGATTAAGCTCCGTCTCATAGTCCGTGCGGTTTCGTTCTGCAACTTCATGAGCTCTGTATGTTACAAAAGATTTGTCTAAGTTTTTATAGTATATATCTACCTATAGTAACTTCTAAGTTTTAATACTTTTCTAATACTGTTCTAATGACTTTTTTGTTTTAATACGCAGATGATGCAGGCTATGAAGAAGCATATGCGTAAATGTGTTGAGCGTCGAACTTGCTTTAAAGCATAAGGCTTTGAAAGTTAGCACAAGAACTTACTGCTCAAGGATGTCTTTCTGATGCTGCTTATTAACTTCGAACCGTCTCTGCTTTCTCAGTGCCATAAGGTCATTCCATTCCTTAGCTTGTTGGATGATATGGTCATCATTTTTCCGCTTGTCCTCGGCATCTTCACGACGTCGTTCATTCAAAAACTTTATCTGTTCCATGCGTTCCTTCTGGACTGCTGTTTCTATTACGGCACTGGAGAAAAAGTAAGTAGGTGTTACGAATAGAGCTGGATCATTTAGATCAGCAATTTTGGCAATACGCGCGTCGGTGAAACTCCAAAGTCCACAGATATAACGACAGTCGCTTAAAAATGTACCTTGCGATTGGTATTAAGACTACCAAATGATCTTCATAGCTGTTATGTAGAAGAGCAATGTAAGGCACAGGAATGTCTCTCAGAAGAATAGGTCTACTTCTGGATGGGGATTGTTGAGGGTTGTTGGACTTACTTATACATTTACAAGTGGCACGTATCACCAAAATGGAGCACCACGTTATCAAATGGGGTTATGAATTTTATTTCGTCATATATTTATTGAGTCCTAACAATCAATCAATCAAACAATTAGCCTATTGCAGTCCACTACTGGACATAGGCCTCTCCCATTGTTCGCCATAGCACTCGATCCTCCGCCTTGCGCATCCAGTCTATCCCAGCTACCTTTTTCAGGTCGTACCTATGCAGGACTAAATTCACAATGCGGGATGGACTGATGTGGATAATCCTCTTAAAACAAAGTGTACGAGTGACGATTTTAGTATAGGTAAATATAAGGCTGTGAGGTTGAAACATTAAAAATTGTCAACCACAGTGGGCGTGAAAGCAAGTTGCTGTAGGTAAGCATTGTAGGTTTATCTCACCTTAATAATAGTTTTGGAGCATCTCTACTTTTGAACATAATATCTCTGGCTGAGTACATCAGCTGCGCTTGCTCCTCCTTCTTCTTCTTCAGATAGCGTTTATAGAATATGGTATTAGCCTGTACTGCCGCGTCTATACGAGCCAGGCGTATCTCTTCGTTGCGTTTGTTTACATTCTATAGGCATATAAACAAATAACTACACTGGTAAAGTTTAGAGATAGGAAAGGGAGAGAATTTAAACAAAAGGGAATTATTGGATGTTCGCAGTTAAAGTGAATTTAGGTATATACTCTATAGTTAACCTTAACGTCCGTAGCGGTGTACTGTGTGGCTGGGGTCCGGTCTGCTATAATTATTATTAATTAACCTATTTATTATTATCGTTTGATTTTATTTTATTGTTATTTTTATTTAATGTTTAAGGGAATTATAGTATTTTTTAGAAACACTAACATAATTTAAGCAGCATGCAATTGAATATACCTAGGTACTAACAAATATCGAATCTTTGTTATCTTAATAAATAAACTTATTATTATTATTATTCTTAGATACTAAAGGGGCCCGAGGGGCCATCTCGAAACCCGAGGGGGCCATCTCGAAACAGATGGCCCAGGGTCAGTCGGGGTGCGAGGGATATGCTCTATGGGCAACCTTACACCCCGGCGTCTGCAGACCCGAGACGGCGTGCGGTTTTAGTCGGTTCAAGCCCGACATAACCGCCCCCGCTGGCCGGCGGGGGGGTATCCGAAGGGATTTCCGCAAGAAAAAAAAAAAAGATACTAAAGGCATTGATCATGTGTAATTGTGTTGTTGATTAGGTTACATTGGAGTGGATATTAGTTGAATCTCTTGCTGTGAGTGACGATAGGTAGGTATACTCCCGAGGACATATACCTTTGGACCTGAAGTTCCACTGTACCTTCTATTAAAAAAGACTTCTTTGTGAGGGTGTGCAGGGCCTTTTTGTGTAACTTTGAGGCTTGAGTCAACCTCAACTGCAAGTCGCCACACCTGCTAAACTACGAATGAGGCTCTGGCGCAGGTTCTCCTCTCGGCGTTGGGAGGTTAGATAGCAGTCACTCCCGTAAAAGTCGACATACCAATCGCAAACCATAAAGCGGACCTCAAGCTCCAAAGTGCATCGGTGCTTCGGATGCAACTGGGAAATCACTATGATACCAGGGCTTGCTTCATGAGGAGGCTTTCTTGGCCAGAATCCATGTCATTAAATGAAGGTAGAAGTTTTAGGTGAGATAACGGAGTCTCGTTTAACAAGTTTAAGTACAATGTTGTACTTAGTTAGGTAGGTAATCAATTTTAGACAGATATGTAAAAATATTTAAATAAAATAGATAATTTGTAGTGAATGTGAACTAAGTACTTAGGTAATTGTAGTGAATTTAAATCATCAAAACGATTCCAAATAGGGCCTCCTATTCAATTTCTATATTTTTTTACGTCGTATCAAGTAATATTTGCTCGCTTTTCTGATGTTTTTAGATTACCTATTATTTAAGTTTTGCAATAATGACAAATGAAAAACAGTACAAAAGAAATGTGTATAAATTATTTTTAACTATTCCAAGATCAGATAAAAATAAAGCTTTTTTTATGTTTTTTGCGTTAGTCCCAGTCGCATCCGAGGTATTGTTCACCTCGGAGTCAGGGGTTCGGTTCGGCCGCCAAAAATTATGGTTTCATTTTTTTTTATCTCCAGTAAGTAGAAAAAAACCGGCCAAGTGCGAGTCGGACTCGCACACCGAGGGTTCCGTACATCTTATAGACCTGAGTATAGATATGAATTTCAATTTAATACCTCTACGCGTTCATGAGAAAAGAAGTAGTAACTTTATAATTTTGAAAAATAATTTTTATTATATGATGTAACTAAAAATTTACGGTTATCTCAATTTTTCCTTTATCTGTACTATAAGACGTTACTTCGTACCAAATTTCAAGATTCTAAGTTCACGGGAAGTACCCTGTAGGTTTTGATTCCTGTAAATTTGCGGAAATTTGCGGCATAAACGGCTGTATCTTTTGATTGCTTTGGCTTAGAAGTTTGATAGGAAGCTTAGTGGCCTCGGCTGCAGGTACCGGTGGAGGCAAACCCACTAAACAAAAACTCACAACAACCACAGCCCAAACTGGAAGCTCAGTGGTTTTATCTACGGGTACCAGTGCGGGCACCGAAACTACCTTCACGGGAAGCTCAGTGGTTCCATCTACGGGTACCCGCGAAGGTAACGACACACATAAGGGGGAAACCCCTTTGTCACACAAACCTCCCCCAGGGGAAGGCCCCCGTAGCGTCAGCCCGGTGGCTTCTTGCCAACCGGAGGACGCTTTCTCGGAAGGCTGGCAACTGCCTAAGAGAAAGGGGTCAAACAGGACCAGGGCACGTACCCAACCGACAGGCGAGGATGGCAAGGCAGCTGCCGAACCATCCAAACCGAAAAAGCGGAGGGTCCGAAAAACGAAGAAGGAGAGGCGTATGGCGGCCATCGCGTCCAAGTCTCTGCCTTCTTCCGCACAACCCTCTGTCTCGGCAACGAAGACAGAGGCAATCGGCACCCTCAACTTCGCCGCTGGTGGACGGAATATTCCGCCTACCAGTAACAAAGCGAAGGGGGCCAAACAGCGGCCGACTGGGAACGGTAACTCCTCTGCCAAACGTGCTCGCAACGAGACGACTTCGCCTCGCGGGGAGTACAAAAGGCAGAGGTTGGACCTAACCAAAAAGGTCGCCAGGCCAACCTACGCCCAAGCCGCGAGTACGCCTCTTGACGTCGCAATCACATGCGCGCGCACGGGGCGTATCGGCAAGGACGTATCCGAGGAAGTACTCACCGGGATACAAACCCGTATCTTCGGTGATGCCTTGGCTCGGAGGGAAACTCAGCCCCCGAAGTTTAGAGCCAAACCGCTCTATGCTGAAGGGGTCCTAAAACTGTGGTGTGCGGATGAATATACGCGCACATGGCTACAACGTGCCGTAAGCGACATGGCTCTCACGCCCAACGTCAAGTTGGTCGTGAAGAGCCAGACTGAGATCCCTCAGCGGGCACGTTGTGGCATACTGGTCCCTGATCCACAAGGGCTTCTGGAGGACGCGCGCAAAATTGGGCGAGTTCTGTCCTTCCAGAACCCCGAAGTGGAGGTCGCAAAGTGGACCTTGGTCAACGCGACCAAGCAAAACGCCGCGTGGTTCCTGGTGGTCGGAATCCCAGAGGACCAAGTACCGACCCTAATGAAGGCCGGGCGCCGTCTCGCTTTTGGAGTGGGGACGGTGTACGTTAAGTTCCAGGGTCGGTCCGGCAGGTTTGCCGACGTCCCTCTGGGATGGGACCCATCCACGGCCACCATAAACCAGGAGCTCAAGCACCTGCCTGCGACAGAGGAGTCCAATCCTCTCCCAAACGCCCCCGAATCAAGCGGGGAGGTGCCTGCAAAGGCACCACCAACATCCCCCGCCAGTGTCGGACAGGAGGGCGCACCCATGGAGGCAGAGGATGCGGAGGACGTTCTGGCATCAATCTCCGGCCTCCTGGGGGACGACGTCGAACCGGGCGACTTGTTTGCGGGGCTTAAACTTGGGGAGGACGAAGTGGGAACGACCAATGATGGTGTCCCCTTCGTCGAAGACTAAAGTCCTCCAAGTGAACCTCCAGCACAGCCGTGATGGGACGGCTCAGTTACGTAAATGGCTGGAGGTTCAACAAACGGCCATTGCCCTGATCCAAGAGCCTTGGATCAGAGGGGGCCACATCCAGGGGCTCTCCAACTTAGGAGGTAAGCTTATCGTGACTGGCGAACATGATCTCCCCAGATCGTGTATATATGTCACAAAAAACTTAAAAACACAGGTCCTCACAGAGTTCTGTTGCAGAGATCTCACTGCCATAAGGCTGCATACACAGCTGGACGTCGAGGACAACGTGGTCATCCTCGCCTCAGCCTACATGCCCGAAAAGGAGGAGCTGCCCCCGCAAGACCTCGCCCGGCTGGTGGACCACTGCGAAAGGGAAAGGGTAGAGGTCATAATTGGGGCCGACACCAATGCTCATCATCCGCTATGGGGCATGAGCACTCAAAACGACAGAGGTAAGTCCCTTGTTGAATATCTTTTCACTACTAACCTTACCTTACTAAACACCGGCTCTGAACCGACCTTCGTCAACAAAAAGAGCCGTACGATTATTGATTTAACACTAGCTACTGAAAATGCAGCGGAAGCCATCATGGGCTGGCACGTCTCCAAGGAGGCATCCTGCTCAGACCACAGGTGGATTCGCTTTGATCTACAGGCGGGGACACTACAAACTCTGCCAAAGCGCAACCCGAGAAAAACCGACAAGGTCAAATTTGAGCAGCACCTAGCAAATAGACTTGCTCAACAGCGCTCCCCACTGACCCTCGACAAAATCATACAGATTGAGGAACAGGTAAACCACCTAACCAAATCTATAATAGACAGCTACCACATAGCATGCCCAGAAACCCTACCTCCCAAAACCCCAGGCAAACAGCCATGGTGGGGCCCAGAGCTAGAGCGCAAGCGAAGGAAGGTTAGAAGGGCTTTCAACAGGGCTATGAATACTTGTGCAGATGAAGACTGGGACGCCTATCGTTCAGCCAAATCCAGCTACAAAAAATGTATTAGATACCGAAGCAAACAGGGATGGCGAAAATTCTGTGGGAACATAGAATCATGCCAACAAGCAAACAGGGTAAGGAAAGTCCTAGTACAGACAAAACCGATGGCACTGACCGCCCTTAAAAAACAGGACAACACACTCACAACATCACCAGAAGAATCTAGACGCGTACTCATTGAGACCCACTTCCCTGGATGCGTCTTCACGACGACAATCAACTGGCATGATGAAACCATAACACCTACTGCCCGAGACTGGCAGTACGCAAACAAAGTGGTCACACTGGAAAAAGTCCAGTGGGCCATCAGTAGTTTTCACCCTTATAAGGCAGCTGGCCCCGACCGAATCATCCCTGCTATGCTACAGTGGGGCGACAAATTAGTCGCAAGCAGACTGGAGCGTATCTTTAAAGCCTGTCTGGCATACAGATACGTTCCGAAGGGATGGCGGGAAGTAGAAGTAATTTTCATCCCGAAGCCAGGAAAGGGTGATTACACGAATCCCAAAGCACATCGACCAATCAGTCTGACCTCCTTCATGCTAAAGGCCATGGAACGCCTATGCGAGAGGGAGCTGAGAGATGGTGCACTAAAACAGCTACCCCTACATGCAAACCAGCACGCATACAGCTCCGGTAAGTCTACGGAATCAGCCCTCCATCTGGTAGTCAGCCGGATAGAGGAAGCGATCGAACAAAAAGGCTTTTGCCTAGGAACGTTCATTGACATCGAAGGAGCTTTCGACAAAACCAGCTTCACCAGTATTAAGGCCGCCCTGTCAAAACATGGAGCGGAGCCGGTACTATCAGACTGGATAACAAACATGCTCAGCAAAAGAGTAGTTCGCCTTGGGGAAGAAGATCAGACGGCTCTGATAGCCAAAGGCTGCCCGCAGGGCGGAGTTATCTCTCCCCTTCTGTGGAATTTAGTGATAGATGACCTAATCACAAGGCTGAACAAAAACCGCGACTACACAATAGGCTACGCAGACGACCTAACAATCCTCATCTCAGGGAAGGTAGCGGGAACGGTCTGTAACCTAACCCAACAAGCCTTACGCATCGTAGAAAAATGGTGCGGGGAATTCGAACTATCGGTGAATCCGAACAAAACCGAGTTAGTCATGTTTACGAACAAAAGGGTATTAGGCGAATACCGATTACCCAAACTCTTTGACACGGAACTCCAACTGTCGAAAGAGGTCAAATACCTTGGCGTTATTCTTGACAGCAAGTTAAAATGGAGTAGCCACCTAGACAATAAATTACAAAAGGCTGGGATTACCTTCTGGCAGTGCAGAAGAATGATTGGTAAAAAATGGGGGCTATCACCTAAAATCATCCTATGGCTTTACGAAACAGTAATCCGCCCAATGATAGCGTATGGTGCTATCGTCTGGTGGCCAAGGACCGAAAACAGCACAGTAGCGGCTAAACTACAACGGACCCAAAGACTAGCCTGCATGGCAACCACTGGATGCATGAAATCTACCCCCACCGCGGCAATGGAAGCCATGCTCGGACTCCCACCCTTGGATCTGTTCATCCGCCAAGAAGCAACAGCTGCGGCCATACGCCTAAGGGCACTCAACCTATGGAGCGAGAGAAACACGCGACACACCTCACTGCTCACAGATCTCATAAAGGAGATACCCATGATAGGAGCAATGAATGATCGTGTGCCCAAACAATACGTATTCGACAAAAAATACAAGATCCAACTTCATGAGGACCACCGCTGTGAGGCTTTATGCCCAACGGAACTACGCATCTTCACAGATGGATCAAAGACTGGTACAGGCACCGGGGCCGGCGTTTTCTCGGAGGACCTTAATATATCCATATCAACACCGCTGGGGACCCACAACACAGTATTTCAAGCTGAATGCATGGGGATTACCCTGGCAGCTTCAGCGGTAATGACCAGGAGAGTGGAAGGCCACTCAATACGCATACTCTCCGACAGCATGGCCGTGCTGCAAGCTTTAAACAGCCACACTATAAACTCGGGACTAATACTAGAGTGTCATCGTAAACTGAACCAAATAGGCCATTTCAATAACATAACCTTGCAATGGATTAAGGGCCACAGCGGCTCGCGCGGCAATGATGCAGCGGATGAGCTTGCCAGGAGAGGATCTGACATGGTGGTAATGGGACCTGAGCCCATAATACCGATCCCCTTTGCATACCTACGAACCATGGTAAACAAACGAACGAGAGATCAACACAACAGCTATTGGATAAATCTGGAAGTTTGCAGACAGGCGAGGGAAGCACTCCCCGTGCTTGAAAATAGACTGACCAGGCGTCTTCGACAACTGACCAAACAGCAACTGCGCACGGCCACAGCTGCCATCACGGGGCACGGCTCCTTCAATAAACACCTTTATATTTTAGGAATCACCGACAGCCCTCTCTGCAGAGCCTGCATGAAAGAGGAAGAAACAGCGGCACACGTGCTCCTACACTGCCCTGTAACCGCCACATACAGGGTAAAGTACTTCGGAAATACAGGTACGCTCCGGGAGATCGCCAGCAGCGTGAATAGCCTGCTGGCGTTCTTCAAAGAGTTGGGGTGGATCGAGTGAAATGCCCACCCTCACGCAAAAACCGCGCCCTGTCGTGGAGTTGCGGATACCAGCTCGCGAAACCATACCATACCATAGAAGTTTGATTTCTTCACAGCTCCAAGAGACAGTAGACCTGAGTATTAGATATAAATTTCAGTTTGATACCTCCACGCGTTCCTGAGACAAACGGTCTTGACAGACGGACGGACGGACGGACAACGAACTGATCCTATAAGGGTTCCGTTTTTGAGACAAACGGTCTTGACAGAAGGACGGACGGACGGACGGACAACGAACTGATCCTATAAGGGTTCCGTTTTTTCCTTTTGATGTATGGAACCCTAAAAACTGAAAAAAAAGGCTGAGTAGTATAGATATACCTACCTCTACTGAATTGGGCCAGAACTTGGTCATCTCGGAGCTTGTGGCATCAAGGTATTTGACGTACTCCCGTCGTCGTACCGTTTCTGGGTCTTCTTTATCCGGGGTGGTCCACTTTTTGATTTTCGCCCATTCTTTCTGGCTGAGTGCAATCGGCATTTTTGCTAATTCTTATGCAGGCAACCTAACAACACATTTCTAAATAAAAACTTTCATTCCCAAATTTAGGGGCTTCGGACCAAGTTAAACATATCTACATTTGCGTAATTATTTTTTCTTATACAGTGTGTAACATAACTAGTGTCCGATCAATAGGTATCCTAAATACGTACATAACATAAATGAATTATTGGAATTTAAAATGTCATTTCCTAGTATGATAATTAGGTACCCACAGTCTCCCCAAAATTAAAGAATGTGACAATACTATAAAGTAGATCTACAATAATATTTAGCGGCGGCCTATAACACCGACCCCCGCTGGCTGCATACATTTATGTACCCTTTTTTAGCATTCTCCATCTTCTAAGGTGGTACCTACTTGGCTCCCCGGCAACACAGGCAGAAGCGACAAAACACTGCGTTTCCAGTTGGTTCGAGTGAAACATTCCCACCTGATCATTAGCCTCTATGAGGTAAAGCCGGAAGGGGTACTCGCCCAAAAAATAAGCGAGTACGCACAAAAAATCCCCCTACTTCCTATCGAGCAGTCTGTGCCGTCACCGCGTACAAAAAGAGGTCATAGGTAAAAAAATATAGTTTGTAGTGTAGTAAGATGGGATATGGAAAAGGAAAGTATAAGAAAAATTGTACTACAGTGGAATTATTAAGCACATAATGCACCCGTCTGAAGCCCATTTGCAGTATCTACTAGGTTGCCACGTTGAACAGCAATTCTATTTCAATATTTAAAGCTTTAGGTATAGGCACGCGGGGGGGTATCCGAAGGGATTTCCGCACGAAAAAAAAAAAAAAAAAGGTATAGGTAGTAGTAGGTATAGAAACTTGACTTAAATTATTTGTGCACAATTAATTAGTAATAAATAGTCACCTCTGAAGTTAATCCAAACGTTTATTTTCAATTGATAGTTAATTTTATATATGTAGTTACTCAATGTTCTTTCTTCCTGCTATTTCGTTATTTCTTTGACTGTGATTGTCTTCTTTGAGTGCAATACATTTTTTTTGGTTAGGTGATAATTATAAGAATTTGCTATGGCCAGAATTATTTTTTATATTTTATAAGACGAAATAGGTCACAATATGTGAATAATACAAACATGAATAAATATTTAGGTATTATGTGCATCATACCAAAAAAAAAATAAAGAATACATTACAACAAAATCAATTTAACTTGAAACAAATTAGGTACATGAAATGGTTGCTATAGAAACACATTACACATGTTTTAAAATCGTACCTATTTAGAAACAGGTATAGTCAAACGTATACTTACCTAATCCAAAATTAACCAATATCTATAATAAGTAGTACCTACCTACCTACCTATTATTTTCACCTATGATTTCTGTGTGATTTTTATTGAACGAAAAATGATTCCATAAACAAGAAGATTATTTATTCTACTCATTCGTAGTAGCATCATTATATATTCTACACAGCGCATTCTCTACAATGCGCTGTGTAGTTAGCTATGCTTACTTTGGGTAGACTTTGGGTCTACCCAAAGTAAAGCATAGCTAACTTGTATTATGGTATGGCTTAGGGGCACCGTTATTGGTGCTACAAATGCGGATAAACATATTTAGATACTGTTTTTTTTTATAAATACGTACATATTGTACATAGAGGCGTACGTAATTCATGGTAAATAACCAAATTAGCCAGTAGGTATTATCACAGATTGCTTAGGTACTTTACAGACTTTACTAGTGTATTACTTTTTGTGCATTACTTTTTAGGCAATGACGTGTCATTTTATTACTTATTTTCAAAGTTACTGAACGAACTGTCATTTGATCTACTGTCAAGTCCAGAATATTTACGTCAGCCACGTTGGAAGTGCCAAGCTGGTGTTTTTATGGTAAATATTGCATTCTGTAATTGAAACGCTAGAATTTTGGTTTGAAAATTACCTTATGGACTATATGTGACCGTATACTGCCGTCGTAGTATCAGTTCTATTTGAGAATCAACAGTAGGAAGTGTTCCAAATCGGTGACATAATTTGGTAAATAAAGCGGTTTTCAGTGAATTTGAGGTGTTTTTCGTGTTTGTTGTAGTGAGACAGTGTTATTACGATGAAAGTGAAAGAGCTGAAGAGGACGGTGAACGTGTGCTGGTCGCCGGCGGAGCACTACCCGGTGACTATAGCGGCCGGCTCCGCGGCGCAGCAGGTTGACGCTTCATTTAGCTCCAGTTCCAGTTTGGAGCTATACACCCTTAATTTAGAAGAACCTGGACTTGATTTATCATTGAAATCTAGTTTCCAGACCCCACATAAGTAAGTTATAGTTTTCTTTACTTGGTTGATTGGTAGCATAAATTGGAACTAGAATAGCTTGCGCAGCCGTGTCTTGCTCTCGTTTTATAAGAGTCAAACCGAATTTAGTCTTCAAAATGATCATCAGCAAATGGCTATTATGTAGGGGCTGGTGACCCCTTTGGATATGAACATAATATGGCCTCGTGACTGTGTGTGTTAGTTAATGTGCTCAAATCAAAGTTTCTGTATACTGTATGTTAGAGAATTTGTCTGTTAAGTAGTGCATGCTGACATTTTGGGTAAATAATTTGGATTGTATAATGAAGTGACCCTAAATTGCTAACTAAGTATGAACATCATTTAATTTTTACTATTTATATGAGCTGTAGCAAGTTAACTCATTTAGTAAACAAGACTTGCAGCATTACATATAAATGCAAATATAAATAAATCAATTGTCTGAATGTTGTAGAATATTATTAATTTACATGTTGAATGATGTAATCATGGACAATAAAATTAAAATTCATATATTGTTGCATTGTTTTGTATAATATTACTAAATATTTAATGCATTAATGTTTATGTAGCTGAAGCTAGGCTCTTGAAAAAATATCTGTCACATCTTTATTGTATCTTGTTAGCTTGTAATACCTTAAGTATTATTATCTCTCATAAAAATCTACAAAATTTCACATGCAATGGGATATAAAGCGATGAATTTACAAAAAGATAAGTGGTGGTTAGAAATACAAACATAGTTGCTAATAAGTTGCTTTTAATATTATCAGCAGTTTTCTATAGTATTATTATAGTTGCAAGTTAAGACAATTATGAGGTATAATGAAGTCAGCATGTCTATGCAGGTAAAACCTCAATAAAAATCAATCATTGCAATAAGAATGATTATTATTATGCATGGTCAAAAAATTAATAGATAGAGCTTCTGATATAACATAACTGACAAATACATGACTTAATTTATTTCTTTAGATTTCAGAAGTTAGTGTGGTCTGCCGCTGGCATCATTGTGGGAGGTTGTGATGGTGGATTATTAGAGTTCTACAGTGTTGAGAGACTCCTCAGTAATGCCCCTGACCCTCTGCTTGGTAGCAGTAATAAACACAATGGTATGTTTTGTACTTAAATTAAACTATTATTAGTCTTAAAATAATATCCTATGGGTATTATCAATGTCTAGTAGAATTTCAGTACTTGAGACTAAAATGTGACTATTGTCATAACTTTGTATATTTCATATAATTCAGTATTATAATTATCAAGGCCATTGAAAATATTTCAAAAGAATACTAAACATATACCATGAGTATATAAAAAATATTCCATGAGAATACTAAAAATGTTCCATGAGAGTACTGAGAATATTCCATGAGAATACTTAAAATATTCCATAGGAATACTAAAAATATTCCATGAGAATACTAAAAGTATTCCATAATATTAATGAAAATATTCCATGATGCAACTTAGATATATAAATCTTCATGTATTTCTTAATCTCTTTCTCTTTCTAATATTTGCATTAGAATTATAAGAAAAGGTCTGTGCTCCCTCACAATGTTATCTGAATGTTCCTCACTAATGTTAAAACCTTTTAAAACTGATAACATACACTCCCTGTGCGTTATCTGTACCATTTGACCAGCAATGTTGTGTTGTAATAAGTGATTAGGTATCTATCTTTGTGTTGAATTACAATAGCTTTGACTAATTTTACGCTCCTTAAAAGTTTTTTGTTGGATACTTAGCCTTTCTCTCGTGTTGCACGAATATATGTATGCACAAGCTTAAAAGTTAAAATAACACAATATATTCAGTCACAAAATCCTACTAATATTATAAATGTGAAAGTTTGTCAAGATGTTTGGATGTTTTTTACTCAATGTCACTCAAATGGCTGAATGTATCTCGCTGTAATTTGGTACATGAATATGTTATAGTAACACGTAGGCTAATTTTTATTGCTGGAAAATACATTATTTGTATTGTTACTACAATATGTAGCCGTCTTAAATGATACCCACGCCACAAATGATAACCACATAAAGTAGTAATTTCGCTATGCCATTAAAACCTAAAGCCCTCGTGTCCCCCACTTTAAGCACTTCTATTGGCACATTGTCAACTCCTGGTGATTTACCCAACTTCAATCGTTATAGGGGAAATGGGTGAAATGGCCCCACATAGAAGGGCTGATCACCCGTCTGGTCAAACGGCGTCCCCACTGGCAGTGTACCCAACTTCAAAGTAAATTGTTCATTCCAAAAAATATAAAGTGCTTCATTGTGATATTATTATTGCAGGTCATATATCATCACTTGACATTAACCCTTACCAGAAGAACCTTCTCGCATCAGGAGCGTCAGAAAGCGAAATCTTCATCTGGGACCTGAACAACACCAGCCAACCGATGGCACCTGGCAACAGGAGCCAGCCATATGAACATGTTCAGGGCGTTGCTTGGAATCAACAGGTACATTATATTACTATCAGGAGCCATGCAGTACCCAGCATGAATGAGCTGGCTTGGACTGGGCAGTACCACTCTCATACTATATATATATCAACTTTAGGTAGCAATAGGGTCGGCCTCAAGTAGAGGTGAGTAGTACCGGACCTTAATAGTTTCAGGACGTAATAGGTCTTCTACTGGAAAGAAATATTTCTAATCCAACCACCCTGCCGGAATAGCTCCACATGTTCTGTCATGTACAAGACTGAGTAAACGAAAGTTGCTACCTGCTGTTTACAGAGTTATTCAAGAGGAAGGTTAATATCAATAGTTTGATACTGTGTTATGTTAATTGGTTGAAATATGACGATATTTGTTCGCGATATAATGCCTAATCCCTTTAAGAGGTAATAAAACAATGTATGGACGGATTGTTCCTCTTTTATAGGTCTACAAAAAATCCGCGATGGCATATAGCTATCTTTTAAGAATGGCTTGCTATAGCCATTTTAACTTCTAAAAAAATGGTCACAATTGGTATTAGCATTCAACGCGGTATTGCCGCCAGCCTTCTGGGACCGCTAAAAAAAACGCGAGGTAACGCCGCATACGTCATATGGTAACGCCGTATACGTCGGTAACGCCGCATACGTCATGTTAATTTTTAATTGTACACATTTTAAGCTCTGAAATGTAATTACCTTAACTGATTAAAATTGTTCAGAGCAATTAATTGGAATGCTATTTAGACGAATACACTATTAATTTTTATCATATAAAATACCTAAGTTACATAGGCATTTCATACACATAATAATTGCTTTTTACACCACATCATTTTATAGAATATCTTCGAAAATATCGTAATATTAAAAATGTGCAACAAAATTAAAAGTTTCGCGTCGCGCTTAAAATAAATAAAATTGCAGTGTCTGTTTGAATCTAATATTGAAATAACTGCTTCCTACTAAATTTTACAAAATGAAAAAAAAAATGGCACTCCGTGAGTGCCAACGGGAGTGAATACTTGAATAAATGTAGGTGTGTGTAGATCCCTTAGACACTAGTGGCAGGTACATAATTCTATTTGAAAAAAGCAGTAGCACTCCGGGAGTGCTGACAGAAGTGAAAACTTGAACAATTATGTGTGTATTTCTTGAATTGTCATCATCCATGTCTCCTTCCCTCACTCTCTCTCTCCTTTTCCTCCTCCCGTTCCGACAGAATAAAGAATCATGCAATGTCCGGACATGATACATACATGCCTAGCCTCTAATATGTGGGATCAGAACCAGTTAGTGAAATATGGGTGTTAATACACTTCTGCCTATAGGCCTATGCTCTTAGATGCATGAGTAAAAATGAAACTTTGAAATTAATTTCTCAGGCCTCTGTGATTTCTATTACTGTGATTACATACAGGGGTAATTATCTGGTTTGTAATAATAGGGCACCTTTTTTCAGGTGCAACACATCCTCGCATCAACCTTCGCTTCGAGATGCGTCGTTTGGGACCTGCGTAAGAATGAACCAATTATGAAACTAAGGTACCTAATTTTTTATACTGATTTTGAGATTAAAACTAGCTTTTCCTATAGATTTAGATCGGAAAAAGAGAACATCTAGGACGGGATTTGAATCCGCGACCAGTCCCATACAATGTTTACAAACAAGTTGAATTCCTGAGACGAGCTCAGCCGAATACAGGGGATTTTATCTTTTTTTTTTTGTTTTTTTTTCTTTTTTCTTTAAAGAGATAAAAGATAAAATAAAAGAAAATCCCTTGTATTCGACTGAGCTCGTCTCAGGAATTTTTCTTTATCTTGCAATGGTTCACCCCAGCACGAATCTATTACCGAAAACAGCAACTCGATAGGTCATCTCCTTCATACCCAAAACCGTGACAGAAAATTGGCAACGACGACGTCGACGACGACAACTCGATAGCAATAGGGCTATTCTAAAGAAAATCTCTAAAAATGACTGTGAAGTCGTCCATTGTTTTCGTGGTTCGCAAGAATTACGGTAGATGGCTCCAGCTTCGCATTAAGACGTATATAATATATCGGAGAATTTCGAATATCTGGGACGTGGCTAGGTGGCTCAGCTGGTCAGAGCGTTCCCCCTGTAAAGGACTGGTCTCGGGCTCAAGTCCCGTCCTAGATGTTCTCTTTTTCCAATCTAAATCTATAGTTAAAGTAAGCATACAAATTGCTTGAAAATTTAATTGAATTAAAACTAGCTTTTTCCTTTTTCTTTTATTAACTGTCGTATCAGGGATTTAGTTCTCTCGGGGTGCGAGGGATATTCGGGGTGCGAGGGATATGCTCTATGGGCAACCTTACACCCCGGCGTCTGTAGACCCGAGACGGCGTGCGGTTTTAGTCGGTTCAAGCCCGACATAACCGCCCCCGCTGGCACGCGGGGGGGTATCCGAAGGGATTTCCGCACGAAAAAAAAAAAAAAAAAAAAAAAAAGGTATTTAGTTCTCGGTAACATTCATTATCGATTTAGTCTAGAGTTTTCATTTTGATCAAATATTAGGTTGTTGCATATGAAATTGCCGTTTTTCTGAAATCCAATTTTCAGTATTAACATTTATGCATTTTTTTTAAGAATGACAAATTCAAACTTTATGATTTTTGTGTGTATGAATGAGACAACATTCAAGCTTACAAACAGCAACTTTCATTACATTTTTGAAAAGCGACAGCTGTTCAGTAATACGAAATTTATCATCAAAATGGATAGCATTTAGGAAGTACTGTTTTTGAAGATCGAACGGCCAATAAAAACAAAATTTAATACAGAGTTGTAAAATGTTGAAATGAACTTTCAAACAAAATATAAATAATGGAAATAGCTATTAAATTACAGGAATAACGAACTCATGAATTTGTAAGAAAATTTGGGCAGTTTCATAGGTAAGACCTATGATTGGCGGGAACTGTAAGGTGTGCGTTTGCGTTGCAGCGACTCGCAGGCGCGCACCCGCTGGCGCTCGGTGGCGTGGCAGCCCGCCGTCGCCACGCAGCTGTGCGTCGCGTCCGGGGACGACGCCGTGCCCGTCGTGCAGCTGTGGGACCTGAGGTGACGCCTGCCATATACTGCCAGTGGGGGCGCCGTTTGACCAGGCGGGTGATCAGCCCTTCTATGTGGGGCCATTTCACCCATTTCCCCTATAACGACTGTCATACATATTCGTATGGCAACCGGGACCGACATCTTAACGTGCTCTCCGAGGCACGACCAGACCAATGCAATTCATGCATACAAATATTTGCACTGAGCGGGGATCGAACCCGCGCCTCCTGCGTAGGCCGCTTTCAATACCGCCACGCCACGGAGGCTGTCGAGGCGCTGTAACGCCTGCCATGAACGAAACATTACCTGATGACGTCAGATATACTAATCTAAAGTATTACAACTGTTCACTTTAGCGCTAACGGGAACCTACTCCACTTTTATACCACTTAGGTGGCAGACAAGCACATGTCTCACCTGATGGGAAGCGTTTACAGTGGCTTATTGACGTGTGTAACAAAAGGTGTCAATCTCGCGCTGCAGTACCTGTAAAAATGCTCTTCTTGAAGAACCCCATATTTTAGTGGCTTGGGCAAATCACAACAGGATAATATATCTGAACATGTTTCATAGCTTGGGAAAGTCTGCCGGATTTCAAAAAATGACAATTGTGTTGTTGAGAGCTGGTGAAGAATTGGTGGCAGGACTATTGGTCTATCAGTTATGTTATGTTATCCACGCACAACACACCATAGGTAAATCTCTTTCTAAAATGTGTCATGAATTCTTTATAGGCTGGCTTCATCTCCTCTAGTCACACTAGAGGGTCATCAGAAAGGTGTGATGTCTTTATCATGGTGTAAGCAAGACCCAGACCTATTGTTGTCAGCCGGCAAAGACGGAAGAGTACTGTGTTGGAACCCTAATAATACAAAACCTGTAAGTTTATATACCTTACTATTCGATTGTAGCTTTTTTTTAGTGCGGAATTCCCCCCGCGGTTATGTCGACCTTGAACCGACTAAAACCGCACGCCGTCTCGGGTCTACAGAGGCGGGGTCTACAGCACGGGTCTCGGGTGTAAGGTTGCCCATAGAGCATATCCCTCGCACCCTAACTGACCTTGGGCTATCTCTGGTTTCGAGATGGCCCCCTTCGGGTTTGGGAACCACGGTGCCCCCGTCTTGTCCCGGTTTGGGGGAGGGGCGCTAGTCGCCCCACCATCCCGGCCTGCTTCTGCTGGGGTGACAGGCGGCTCCACCTGTCCACCCCCAACTATTCGATTGTACCTGACTCAAGCTTCTGACAAAGTTTCCTTATCTTTGCTGGTCAAAAAGCCAGAATATCTCGGATAGATGAGACGCTCAGTTGGAATATTTTCATTGGCTATCTAATGAATCATATTCAGACGGTTAAAAATGGTAAAAGTTCCGGTAGCGACTTATTTTACACAGGGATTTCCACAAGGAAGTAAACACAGACCACTGTCTAATAGGAATGTTGACATGTTCGTCAGATTCTTACCTTTTTTCTGAAAAAATATGCATTGTAAAATAAGATATTGCCTAACTACTTTCCATTATTTGTAGTACCCAAAATAGATCGAAATATAAACAATCAAATTAAGTCAAAATTTATAATATTTTAGATTCCTTATTAAATTTTAAATTAATTTTAGTATGCACTATACACACATTAACGCAACGTTGATATTCTCTTGCACTCAATACATTTGCACTACTCGTAACTAAGCTGTGACGTCACTACTAGGCACGATTTTTTGTAGGGACCGTTTTTGGGCGGCTCGACAAATTTAATTTCGAAAATTAAATATTTTGAAATAAAAAATTTATTCATTTTGGCAGTTCATTATATTATTATAAAACGTAAATTTTTCGACAATATTGTTTTTGTCGTTTTTACGTATGTTACTGTATTACTTTTTCAGGGTGATTTGTAGGCAAAAAATCGGTAACAGCACTTGTATGTGATAATATTTTTTCTGAAATTTCGAATATACATTATTCGAAATTTGAAGATCAATATGCATACAGTACTCGGCGTTTGAGTTGGTACGTCGTCGGGAAGAAAAGTGATATTTCGGCTAAGATCGCCTTGCTTCGGTTTTGAAGCGAGCTCTCTATTGCTCATCAACCTGACAGCTTAATTATAAAGGTATCAAGCTGTCAGTCCGGTGTACGACAGAGAGACAGCTCTACAAAACCGAAGTAAGTCGATTTTAGCCGAACTCTCTTCTTCACGACATGCCAACCCAAGCGCCGGGACCTGTACTTTTTCTCGTTTGTATGATTATGGTTGTCAGAACTCAAGCTACATACAAATGAACTACCATAAAAGTAAAACATCTCTATTCAATTAAATTTTTAAGCATTTTTTATGCTTACTCTTTCTAAAGATTTAGATCGGAAAAAGAGAACATCTAGAACGGAACTTGAACCCGCGACCAGTCCCTTACAGGGGGAATGCTCTGACCAGCTGAGCTATCTACACACGTTCCAGATATTCGAAATTCTCCGATATATTATATACGTCTTAAGGCGACGTTGGAGCCATAGCCATCTACCGTAAATCTTGCGAACTACGGAAATATTGTTTTTGTATGATACCCCGGGTAAGCCTTCGAAAGGATAACCTCAGGGTTACCGGTGGACTGTGGCCGCCCCGCCCCCGCGTCCTCGCCTGGTGGGGTCGGGTTTTATACCGCGTCGGTGAGTAGGCAGGTGTGTGTAGGACACACACGACACGCCTCCGCCACGGCCTGCTTCTGTAAGGACGACGAGTCGGCCAACTGCCGTCCTCAGGCCCCGATCCTGGAGGTCGGTAGTCCCGGGCGTAGACGAGTCTGTGGCGTCCTCGCCGCAGACTGCGGAACTCGGGGGGCAGGGTTCTCTCCCGCTCCCTCTCCGCCGTCTCTTTCGCGCGCATTACCTGCTCGCAGAAAGAGGCGGCGGCGTGCCACTTGCTCCCGTCGGAGACCACGGCCCTCACAATGGTCTCCAGCGAGACAACGTCCACGCCCAGGACCGTTTGAAACTCAGAAGTTTGAAAACCTCAATATTTTTTTAATGATTTATTAATATTTATTATTAATTCTTAATAAGACTTGTTAAGTAGAGCTGTCATATTCTGTCCACGAGCAGCACATTCTTCATGGTGACCCTGTATTTCTATTTAACTCGTTGTCGTTCCCAGGGTGGTGAACTCCTGACGGAGATCAGCCAGCAGCAGCAGTGGGTGTTCGACGTGGCGTGGTGCGGCCGCGACCCCGGCCTGTTCGTCACCGCGTCTTTCGACCAGCAGGTGGCAGTGCACTCGCTGCTCTCACCCGAACACGCCGTTAGCGTGAGTATTTCTACGCATACTCGTACATTTTTATCGACTATTGTTATCGACTAATGAAGTAAGAAGATAACTATAATAAAAAAGTATTCTCTTACAGCCGGTTTCAATAATCCATCTATCCTTTACCAGCAGTTAAAATACCTACCATTAGTATCTATCGGGGATTTTTTCTGTTTCAATAAACAAAGATAAGCAGAAAATGACTTATTATAATATTGAAACCGCAATTACAGATAGATTAATGTTGACTGTTTATCTGGGATAGCTTCTACCTTTAACTGTAGGTAGATTATTGAGACTTGCCGTTAGAGAATCGGTAGATAACCACAGATTTAGATTAGGCTAGCTTACCGGGGCAAGACGGGGACACCGTGGTCCCAAACCCGAGGGGGCCATCTCGAAACCGGAGATGGCCCAGGGTCAGTCGGGGTGCGAGGGATATGCTCTATGGGCAACCTTACACCCCGGCGTCTGTAGACCCAAGACGGCGTGCGGTTATAGTCGGTTCAAGCCCGACATAACCGCCCCCGCTGGCACGCGGGGGGGTATCTGAAGGGATTTCCGCACGATAAAAAAAAAAAAGGTACCGCTAAGCTCTCAGTCCTAGGACTGAGAGCTTAGCGGTACCCATTAACCATTTCCCTGGGGGTAAATGTTCATTATGAATCACCACCATGTCGCCTATGTTTACGTTTTGCCTAGGCTCTTGCCACTTAGACCTGACTTGTAATTGACACAAGTATTCTACTTTCCATTTCTTCCAGATTTCTTGAAAAATCTTTCTAGTTAGATCCCATCTTGTTCTGGCGGCCTCTTTAGTTTCTATGACTGTTAATCCAGACCTTCCAGTAAGAAAATGGGCAGGTGTCAAACAGTCGAAGTCTTCTATATTTTCACTCAAAGGCCACAAAGGTCTTGAGTTCAAACAGGCCTCCAATTTTGTTAGTAGAGTAGTGAATTCTTCAAAGGTTAATTTTAGTTCCCCCACTACTCGTTTTAAGTGGTGTTTCAGGCTTCTCACAGCGCGTTCCCACAACCCCCCGCAGATGGCCAAGCGGGAGCATTTAAGTGCCACTGTATTTTCATGTAGGCGATACTTGTTTGTGTTTGTTCATGTTTATAAGTGTCTTCAATTTCTCCATATTGTTCTAACAGCAGACGATTGGCGCCGACGAAGTTTGTGCCATTGTCACTGTATATGTGGCAAGGCGCTTCTCTTCTAGCCACCATTCGACTAAGCGCCGCTAAGAACGATGAGCTTGTTAGGTCGGAAACCAGTTCCAGATGGACCGCCTTAGTCACCATGCAGATAAAAACAGCAATGTACCCCTTCGTTGTCCTCGCTCCTCGACCTTTGTTCAACTTAATATCCACGAATCCTGTATAATCCACTCAGGTATGATAGAAAGGTGGAGCTATGTTGGTTCTGGAGGGGGGTAGATCAACCATAATTTGTTTACGTAGTGTTGGACTATTCTTGCGGCATATAATACATTTTCTAACTTGCATCTTGGTGACAAGAACGCCGACGGCTATCCAATATTTTTGTCGCAAATACGATAAAGTTAGGCGGGGACCTCCATGAAATGTCATTTGGTGTGCTTGATCTATGAGTAGATGAGCCAAACGACTATTATGTGGGATAATCTTCGGGTGTTTCACGCCTTCACTCAACAGTGTGTTATTCAGCTGACCTCCCACGCGAAGTGTACCGTCTTGAGCGATGAACGAGTTTAAAGATAATAATTTACTAGTTGACCTCAATTTGCCGTATCTTTGTAAATTATTAATATCTATTTCAAATGCTTTGTTTTGCACTTGTACAATAATGATTCGAATTGCATTGTTTAATTCTTGCAATCTCAGATAGGTAGGTAATTGACGTCGCTTCGGGGTCAATGCTTTTAGTATCCATGCGACGACTCGAATCATATGATTTATAGAACTATATTTTTCTAATAATTGTTCTATAATAATCAAAATATAATACAACACATATAATCAATTTTAGATAGACATGGTCATTTACATTAAAATTAAAATTATAAACGGTATATTTACCATGTTTATTATCTTTTTCGAGAATCCGATATTTCTATATTTCTATATTCGATAAACATGTAATGAAATTCTTCAATATAATAATTTAGTACAAATGTATTTCAAGTGCAATAAGTAATTTGCAGTTTCTTAAATCACGTTATTTAATCTTCATGTTTATGATTCCGGGATTTTAGAGGAGGTATTATCAACTCTATGTTACTTCCTTCCTCGAATTTTAGTTAAATATACTCTACCTATTCCGATCTCTGTTGATAACATATGGAAGAGTATTGTCCTAATACTTTTGATTAGGCTTATACGGCTTTTATGTGAGTGTGTCTGCGCCAGAGTCTCGGTCGCCAATCAGCAGGTGTACTGGCTCGCAGGTGAGGCTGGCTTAGCTTGTAGGGTTTTGGTGGGGCTCCGTACATGTAAGTGTTGACAAGCAGCCGGTGGGTGCCGTTGCAGAACGCGCACAACCAGAGCAACATCATGGACTCGTTCGGCGGCCTGGACTCGTTCAGCGCGCTGCCGGCCGTGGCCCGCGCCGCGCCGCCCGCGCCGCTGCCCACGCACGCGCTGCCGCGCGCGCCCGCCTGGCTGCGCCGCCCCGCCGGGGCCGCCTTCTCGGTGAGCTTTTGTTGTTACAAGATGCTACAAGTGCTTCCAATACATCGCAAAATGCCGCGCAACGCGGTTGTAGTCAAAAACTTCTTTAGGTGCGTTTAGCATTCTTTGAGATGGGAAAAAAAATTCGCGACACTGTTACCGTTACCGACAGCGTACTCGCTCACTGTGCTCAAGTGAGGGAGTCCACAGTACACGGAGAGCGTCGCCTGGGAGCCCGTCACTCCCGTACACATGGCAACATACACACGTAATTGATCTTTCCACTTCTGTCGGCATTCTAGGAGTGCAACTGTTTTTTTTTCATTTGTATTTCCGACATAAATAACTTAAAACAATCTTTAGGCTTTCACGGCCGGCGTTGCATGTAGAATATACTGCTCCCGGACCGTTTGGCCGTAGCCCATCGGAAACTTGTATTCCAGATGTTTACTGCAGTCGACATCTTCAGTGGTACAGGTCCGGACGCCGTCGAGTGCGGAGAACCTTCCTCGGCGACGACTTTTCTGCGACTGATGTAGAGGCCCGAGTCACTGGCGTATTTATAGGCGCCGTTTAAGGGGGGAAACGACGTGATCGATTCTGATTGGTTGAGAGCTGCGGAACCGTTGTGCTCGAACCTGATTGGTCGAGGCTAAGCAAGGGGGTGTGGCCTCCCGATACCGGGGATGGTGTTGGATTCGTCATGTTTGAATGGTGATGACGCGCGGCTCTCAGTGCTGGGTACCAATCTTTTTGCAGATAAAAACCTTCGTTTTTTCTATTAAAATTGTTGGGATGCTTGAATATTTCGATGGCTTCTCGAAGTAGCCGTGGGAAGAAAGCGAGTGCATCCGTTCCGTAGCTCTCAACCAATCAGGATCGATCACGTCGTTTCCCCCCTCCAATTGCGCCAAAAATACTCCAGGGACTCGGGCCTCTATATCAGTCGCAGAGAAGTCGCCGCCGAGGAAGGTTCTTCGTACTTGTCGCCGCCCGGACCTGTGCCACTGAAGATGTCGACCGCAGTGATCGACGAAACGTCTGCAATACAAGTTTCCGATGGACCACAGCCAAACAGCCCGGAAGCAGTATATTCTACAAAGAACTTAAAACATTAACATTCCAACGTTTGTAAACATAATGGTCGCATTCGCGTTTGTTTGAGAATATATTTTTTTTACAAATTAGAATTTCATTTTTTTTACTTTTTACTAGTTTGGCGGCAAACTGGTGACGTTTGAAAAGTGTTCACAAGACGCTGGTCCTCAAAAACTTGTTTACATAAGTCAGGTATGTAAACCCTCATTCTATCTGAATAACTAATATCCTTATTTCATAAAGTCTATAGAAAGCGTCGGTAGTTTAGTGGTTAAGGAGTCGGCCGTACGATCCCAGCCGTACGATCACGAAGGTCCCAGGTTCGGATCATGGCCATTACACTACCGACGTGAAATCCACTCTTTAGTTAGTAATTTTGGTTATTAATATTCTTTCAAAAAAAAAAAACTAAAAATAATTAGATTTAGAATGTCTTTCGCAAAACGATTGGTCGAACTTGTGTCGTGCAGGTGGTGAGCGAGCCGGAGGTGGCGGAGCGCGCGGCGGAGCTGGCCAGCGTGCTGGGCTGCAGCCTCAGCCGGGAGCCCGGCGCTGCCGACGCGCTGGCCGAGTGAGTGCTCAGCGCGACCTACTGAATACTTCACTTGCACAACTTTTACATTGCTTCACAATTAATCACTTCGAAGTGGTAGATTCAAGCAACAGTCATTTTGGCCGTTGTATGAATGGGCCGACTCGCCCGGGGAAGCACCACCCTCTCACAGAATATCGACGCCAAGTAACAGTATTTGAACTGCTGCGTTCCGTTTGGTGAGTGAGAGTGCCGGAGCCCAAACTTCTTTCCCATCCCCTCCCAAACTCCTTTCCCATCCCCTTTCCTTTAAAGGGTCGGCAGCGCGAGTGTGACGCCACTGGTGTTGCACACGTCCATAGGCCGCGGTAACCGCTTCCCATCAGTGGGCCGTGTGCTTGTCTGCCACCTTAGTGATATAAAAAAAACTTTATTATCCAAAAAATGATGACATTTTTACATTTTTACTAAATATATAGTTTGCTTTGTCTATTCATTTCAGAAATCATCATACTCTCTCATATTTACCTGAACTTGAACGCTTGAGGCCTATACGTTGCGGAGGGATAAACATCCCAAAGCTTAGCAGTATTCACGCTAATATTTTAATTACAACCTATAGAATTATGGTTGTTCCGTGTCGCAGGTACTGTCGGCAAAAGGGCGACGCGGCCTCCGACCAGAACGCGCGCTACACGTGGTTCTTCCTCCGAGCCAACTTCCTGCCGACCTTCCGCAACGAAGTTCTCAATCTATTAGGTTTGTACTGTATTGATAAGCTACGGAATGTGTAATACTTGTGACGACACTACATATATATGTTCCGCGCCATCTAGTGAAATGAAGCTGAACTTCTAAGGAAACTACTGAGCCTGCATCGCGCAATGCGTGTTTATAACATTCTAACATCAATCATGCCCTAGCAGGCATAATAATTATAGAGGTAATACATAAAGGAGGTGTAGTAATTGGATTTCCTTATGAAAGAACGCGGGACACTTTGCGGGGTAAAAGTGTGGTGGAAAGGGGTTAGATCCCACCCATTTCTTGCTTTTCCATCTGTATTTTAATCAATCATGACTTTTTATTGTCAATAGCAAAGCAACAACACCATAATATTAGCCGCGTGTTTGCTTCCTAAATCAACATAACATAACTTCACGCCTGTATCCCTACAAGTACGCAGAGGTGGACACACCCACGATTCGCCAGCTATGTTTAGGTGCCAATGCAATAGGGGGCGAGCCTATTGCCATCTACTGGGCACATTACTAAGCGAGCGATAATACACACATAACTACGAAAAGTCAGAGGTGTGTGCCCGGGGCGACTGGGGATCGAATTCGAGACCTCTCGGCAGTCCGTTACGTACGCCAATCGCCGCTTAACTTCCCAAATCAATAGTATAATACAGTGTTTGTTTTCTTTTCCAATCGTATTATTTTAAAAGAGATAGAGTTATTAGAAACTATACTCCGTTTGTTTAGGTACTTAAAAAAAGGTAAACAAATCGTAAAAAGGGTTCTTTTATAGAGGCATTTTTCGTTCCGAAATAAAAAGAAACCAAAATAAATCATTTTAGAACTTAAAATCCCTTTTGTTCTCTTACATTTTTCTATATTTAACTACTTTGTTTAATATTAAGTTGCAATTATTATTTCCTAAGCGGAAAAGTCATAATAATTATATTATTTAAAATGATTTTAAAAAGTATTGCATTGTGCCTACCATAAAGAAACTAAAAAGACAGGTATTCAAAACAGTTTTCTCCAGATCGCGCCATAAATTCGTGACTGTCAGTCTATTCGCAGTTCGTATATTGTTCGTTACCATAATTGTTAAAATTTGGTGTTTCTGTGCTGTTATTGTTATAGTTTTTATTGTTATAGTTGTTAGTAGTTTTGATGGTTTAACTGTGGAAATGGGTGATCCTGAACCTGGTACTAGTCCTAGATCCCATTCATTTCCATCTCCGAAGAAGAAACGTACCTAACCAAATGGAGTATAGTTAATGTTGTATGTATTCTTCAGGTTTCAAGCAAGATGAAATACCTTCTAAGTTCAAAGGTACGACCGTTTCTGGCGGGGATGGTACTCAACCCGACGTTGCTGCTTTGAGTAGAGTGAGTTAAACATCAATAATTTTTTCATACAATTTAACTAAATTGTCAATGCGTGGCTTTGAACCTCCCGTCGCTTTCTTCCTATGCTTATTTATAACATAATCTTGTCATGATAATACTGTAATTTGTATCCTTGTATAATTTAAGCTTAATATGATTAAAAAAATTACAGTTCTCTCAATCTAAGAAATACCTAAACGAAACATGTATCAATTATCGATCCTTTTCAATGAAATAAAGAAACACATTGAATTAAAACTATTTTTAAAGGATTTATTTAGTGTTGTAGTCAAGATTCAAACGAAATATTTTTTTGCACACACATTCATTCGTTTTACACAGAAGTTACACATGTGCCCGGCAACAACGCGGGAGTTACTCTGAACCGCGGCGAGCGGCGCGTAGGTTCGTTCGGGAAAAATATGGTCGCGTTACAGTATTATTTTATTCTTTACACTGATCCCGACGTTTCGGTTGCTTCTTAGCAGCTATGGTCACGGAATAAAATAATATACCACCACTATCAATCAATTAATAGGTGTTTCTTAGGTTGGAAGTTCTATACGATTTAATAGATAAGTTCTTTATTTTTTTTGACATCCGCCTGTTTTCTGACTTGTAATAATATCTTATCTCTTTGGACTTTATATATCCCTTCATACTGACATTAATTTTAATCATTTATTCCTTTATTGACCGATAATAGATAAATTTAACTATGCTCAGTAGAATTAAGTAAACTATGATTGTCAAATTATTTAAAACCAAAAATATGTAATTCTTCTATCTAACATCTTATCTCTAGCTGATCCGGCAGACTTATCAGTATCAGACTGGTCAGTACTGCCTCAATCGGTAACAACTTCCATATTTATTCACCTTTTAAACCTTCTCTGGACCTCCACAAATAATTCAAGACCAAAATTAGCGAAATCGGTCCAGCCGTTCTCGAGTTTTAGCGAGACTAACGAACAGCAATTCATTTTTATATATAAAAGAAGAAGATTAAAGGAACCTTATTATACCTGTCTCGTGCTCATACAAAAGCTCGCGAATACTCACATTTGTACGCCTACATTGACAGAACATGTTGAAACTTTACTCAATATTATGTAACATCATCTGTACACATGTTTCCACAAATAAATTTATCTTTATCTCTCTTTATCTCTTTATCTTAAATACAAGCATGCAGTCAGGATGTGCTTGCAGTTTCATTTAGTACATGATTGTGCTCATGGAAACATTTTGTTCTGTGCTATAACAAGCCTATTATTTCTATATTGTTATGTTATTTATAGTCGACTTTTATTGGTGTAAAACGTTTGAGCTTAAAATTGTACATTAAATACCTTCTCTATTTTAGAATTTCCTAATTATAGATACTTTTAACTACATTATATGGTTGATATAAAAAGTCCTAATTTTATGACTAAATTTAGTATTTTTTTTAGTATTTTATTTTTAGTATTTAGTATTTTATTTAGTATTTTAATAAAAAAAAGCAGTTATACTTGATGTAGACTACAGGTTAGAATTTAAACAAGAATGAAATATATATATTATCACTTTGTGCAGATCGTGTTCTATCTTTTTTAGGGTTCCGTTGCCAAATGGCAAAAAACGGAACCCTAGAGATTCGTCATGTCTGTCTGTCTGTCCGTCCGTTACAGCCTTTTCTCCGAAACTATAAGTACTATGCTGTTGAAACTTGGTAAGTAGATGTATTCTGTGAACCGCATTAAGATTTTCACACAAAAATAAAAAAAAACATTAAATTTTGGGGGTTCCCCATACTTAGAACTGAAACCCAAAAAATTTTTTTTCATCAAACCTATACGTGTGTATTATCTATGGATAGGTCTTCAAAAATGATATTGAGGTTTCTAATATATTATTTTCTAAACTGTATAGTTGGAAGAGAGACACTTCCAAAGTGGTAAAATGAGTGTCCCCCTCCCTGTAACTTCTAAAATAAGAGAATGATAAAACTAAAAAAAATATATGATGTACATTACCATGTAAACTCATTCGTTTCGGGTTTCCTTTCTTAACTGTTAGCTATCGTCACCGTAAGCATGTACAGCACGTTAAAAACCCTCTTGCATAAATTACCTCTTGTTACTTTTGCATACAAAGAAAAAAGAAAATTGACTATATAATTTATAACATTATATTTTATTCTTGTCATAATTCTTTAAATTTTTCAATATGCTCACCAATTGAAGTCGACTCATAATAAAACTCTCGATATGCAACTTTTCATTTCAACTATGTATAAATCACTCGCTATATAACCCTCTGTCTGTGTAACGCGGCTAGGGCGAGTCCACGGAGACGGAAGCGGAACTGTCAACCGACACCAGCACTGATCTATCGGTAAGTAGCTTTGACTGTCAAAAATGACAGCAGTCACGTTGACGTTTCTCAGTGGTGACAGATGTTTTATTTGCATGCAGATATTTTTTTAAATGGAGTTTACGTTAGATATTATTATGTCACCAAATAATATTAAATTATAATAAACTTGAAATAATAATTTTGGTATTAAAAATATTGTTTTTTCCGCCTTGTCTTGGGTATCGTCCCGTTCCTTTGGGAATGAGCCAAACGCGCATGGAACACCCACTGGTTAGTCCACGCCCACACTATAAGAAATTACCTGTATTATTTTGTTTACAGGATGCACACACACTCATCGAAAGAAAATTAGCCAACATAGATTTAGGAGCATCACTGGGCAATAACGTTGTTATTCCTAATGGGGAAGGTATTACTTTTAAAATCAATGTTTGCTTTGCTTAACGATGAAAATCTAAATTATATAAGGCCAATTTAATTATCTGTATCAAAAGTTGCTTCATTGATTATAAAAATGAATCATGACATTTATCCCTCGTTTTTTCGTATAGCCAGCGCGTCAAAAGTAGATGATCATTTTCAGATTTTGTAAATTAGTTCTCGAGCAAAGTAATAATAATATAAGTAAGGTTGCTGTCAAACTACTTAGTGGGCTCTTTATAAATATTTTATTTAAACTATTATTATTAATTTTCATGCAGATTTTTATTTTTTTAATTCTTAAAATCATAATCTACCTTTGACGCTGACTGTACGTTTGTCAAACAAGTCAACTTAATACACCAAATACTGAACGCTCATTGGTTACCTTGGTGCGTCCATTCGTGTACTGTTTTAAGTGTTTAGTTGACGCGAGTTCGGCAAACGTACCAAAAATCGGTAGTCGCTTAAATTTTTTTTTTCCATGTTCTACTCACATTAGTTTATTCGAAGAACCGTTGTTATTTCAATCCTTTTTTTTCCGCCCCAGTAATATTTATTTTTATTTACAGATTCGACCAGTTTAATTTGCCGCGCGTTAGTGTGCGGCAATCTGGAAGAGGCGGTGGAACTGTGTCTAGACGCCAAGAGGATGGCGGACGCGCTTATCATCGCGAGCTTAGGTAATTATGAAATATTTCTATTATTTATTTTGTGCTTTTAGATAGATATTGGTACTGTTCAAGACACAGAACATAAAATCATATTATTTTTATTTTCATAAATTCAGTAATAAGTTATTAGATTGGCAACACACATTGTAATTTTTTTAGGGATTTTCTTTAGAAAAGCCCTATTGCTATGGAGTTGTCGTCGACGTCGTCGTCGTTGCCAATTTTCTGTCACGGTTTTGGGTATGAAGGAGATGACCTATCGAGTTGCTGTTTTCGGTAATAGATTCGTGCTGGGGTGAACCATTGCAAGATAAAAAAAAAGCTTTTTTGTTTTTTTTATTTTTTTTATTTAATAATACAAAAGGTAAATACATTTTACAATCTGTTTCATACCAGTAAACCGGAAGGGTTTGTATAGGTACTCACATTCGTACACATATATAAATAAAATAGGTACAATAAGTAGGTCTGTAATGGAATCACAAATGTTATAATATATTAGCTAAGAGTCTCATGCAGAGTATATTGAACATTATGTTTTTACAGGTAAGCATCAGTTCGCTACGAGACCGGCCGTTTGATAATAATGTATTAATTTGTAGTTCGAGTGTGCAGGCATCTTCGCTGCACCGTTAAGTAGGTAACTGTAACCGGTTTGTGTCAACAACACGAAGTTGGAGTTAACAATATTATACAGGCTGGTTGAAGTTGTAATAGTGATTTTTATATTTTACTTTGTAATTTTTCGAATTTATTTGTCGCAAGTAATCGTGATTAATTTCGTTCATTAACTTTGGAACTAAATATTCTATTGTCCGCCGTCCGTAGTAGTTTTTGAATCTAGGTACCTCTAACTTGTTCTTGGTAATATTTCTTGTGGTAATTTTATGTGATATAGGTACTTGAACGTCATTGTTATTGCGTTGCTCAATTAGCATATTCATTTTGAATTTTGTCTGAACGGGGAGTATGTTGCAGTATTTAAATAATCCTAATGGGTTGTCTTTGTATTTATGCCGTATTTGGTCGGGTACTATCAGTTTTAGAAATCTAACTTGTAGGTTAAGAAACCTATCAATGTGTGTTTTAAAAGTCCTACCATAGCTAGTGATGCCATATGATATTATTGACTCTGCTAGGGCACTGTACATATTACGCAAGATACTATACGGTATTTTTGACTTGACAATATAAAATTTGGCCAAGATAGCTCGTAGTTTTTCACAAACTGAGTCTATGTGATAGCTCCAGTTAAAACGGTTATCTACCACAAGTCCCAGATAAGTGTGATATGTGACTTGATGCCACATGCACATGAGGTTCTACACGCAGCTTTATGTAGACAATCGTGACTGTGTGCAATTATTTGAAATGTATTTGCGGCTTTTATATGGCTTGAATGAACGTGTACAATTTTAGTTTTATTGGCATTTAAAACCAGACCAGCGTCGTGAGACCACTCACAAATTCGGGTGAAGTCTTGTTGTAGCCATTGCGCTGCTACGTTTATGTCCTTGTCAGCAACTAAGAGGCAAGTGTCATCGGCATACTGGTATATAGAACATTGATTGACTACGTGCTCCATGTCGTTGACGTAAGCAAGGTAATGTAAAGGTCCTAAGACTGAGCCTTGAGCCGTCCCTTCAGTTACATCAAAAGGATCACTAACAGTATCACCAATTTTAACGATGCATTGTCGGTTTTCCAAATAGTTTTTGCACCAAGATAGGAGTGGTCCTCGAATACCAGAGTTATCTAATTTTGTTAAAAGCGTGTTGTGCCTGAGCGTATCAAACGCTTTACTAAAGTCTATGAATAGTAGAATTATATGTTGTTTATCGTCTAAGTACTTGTTGACTTCGTTAGTAAATTTAGACAATAACTGCGTTGTAGATTTGTTTGGTTGGAAACCGTATTGGGATATAGACAAGACTTCGTTTTTAGAGTAAAAGTCGTGTATTTGGTTGCATATGTGTTTTTCTATAACCTTATCTATCACTGGAAGTATAGTAATTGGTCTATAGTTCGTGTAATTCCCATGACTTCCTTTTTTATATATTGGTCGAACGATGCCGGTTTTTAGTTCTGTTGGATATTGACCTTTCTCTATACTACAATTTATAAGTTTGGATATTACTTCTGACACTTTCTCACAGGTAGACTTTATGTCTGTACATCGAATATCGTCTACCCCTGGACCCTTATTAATGTTTAAACTTTTTATAATTTTAAGTACGTTTTCATGAGTAGCTTTCTTATAGTAGATCGATTTATTTTGTGGGTATGTATATTCCGACATATCTAGTAAATTCTGGTCGCATTTGGGTAGGATTTTCAGGATACTGGTTTTAAATTCTTTAGCAAAATTATTAGCTATTATTTTTGCGTCTGTTTGACCCTTTTTAAAGGCCCTAAGGATAGTTTCGTCTATAGAGGCCTTTTGATGACCTGTAAGTGAGTTAAGTATTTGCCATAGTTTCCTAACATTTGTTTTGTTTGCATTGATTTCTTCCCTATAGTAATTGTTTCGTGATGTTTCTATTAATTTCCGAGTTTTATTTCTAAATTTATTATATTTTAGTCGTAGTTCGTTGTTAGTATTATCGTTTTTCCATTCTATATATAACAGGTCTCTTTTTTTGCACATATTGATTATTTTACTATTTATCCAAGGTTGTTTATTTCTCTTACTATTTTCATTAATATTCTTTTCGTAAATAGATTCTTTGTAACATGTATTTAGTTTGTCTTTGATACAATTATAAATTTTATTCGGACACTCTGTATCATATATTTCACTCCAATCTATATTATTAAGTAACGAATGTAGCTTTTTATTGTTAATTTGTTGTATTCTTTTTTTACCATCCTGTATATGTGAGCGGTCAAACCCAACGCACGAGAGAGACACTAAACGGTGGTCCGCCAAAACAGTTCCGAGTGCAGCCGAGTATAGGTCTAACGAGCGCGTTCTTACGAATATGTGATCGATGCAACTACGGGTCGTTTTATTGTTACGCGTTTCTATTCTTGTGTAGTCAGATATCACGCTAGTTAGACCACACTCAGCTAAGCTACTAACGTAATAATCTCGAATGCTGTCGCATGTTTTCAAATCTATGTTTATGTCACCTATCAAGAATGTGTCTGATAATTTGACCGGGAGTCTAGATAGTATAGTCTTTTTGTTTCCTTTATGAATAGATGCTTACTTTCACATGGTGGCCTATAAAGTGCACAGATATTTGCGGTGTAGTTGAAGTTAGTGGTAATTTGACCGATGATGGATTCGCAGTGTATAGAACAGTGATCAATTGGTGTAAATACATGAGTGTTTCGAACGTAAATTATTATTCCACCTCCTTTTCTATTACTACGCAACTTACTGTGCATTCTATAGCCATTTACGTTGTACATAGAAACAATATTATAGCTTATGTTCACCTCAGTTAGGATAACAACATCAAGTGACATTTTAGAAGAATTGATTAGTTGGAGAATATTACTAAAGTTTTTCTTCATTGATCTAATATTAATGTGAATGATATTTAGTTTGATTTTATATATTGACGGTAGAAACTTAAGAAAATCGTTAATATTTATACAGTCGAAAATTTCAAGGTGGTCTAGATGTATGACGTTTGTGCCTGTTTCATAAAGGAAATCTACTATCGATGAGTCGTGGTCCTATTGCCTCCTGTGAGCGTTTTTTGTACCAACTTTTCGACGTCGTCTTCAGACCTAATCACTTGGGCCTTATCCTTGTCTTCTCTACGGATTAATACCTTTCCATCCTGGAACCAGACATATTTATAGTGTTGTTTTAAGTGTTGTTGAGCTTTCCATAGTAGTGACTTATTAGCCTTGGACAGGGCACGCCGTACATTAATTTTTGAGCTAGCCGTCTCCATATTGGCATTTGGGATAAAAAAAATTACGGTTATAGTCTCTTTTTTGGAGGCTTTCACCCAGCTGCTTGCATGTTCGACTTGTTTGAGTTCCAGTTGTATGTGCCCGTCATTCTCATTATACCCTTCCAGGCGTCTAACGTTCACAACCTGGGATTTTTGCATATTGAGGGTTTCGGCTAGCTGGCTAGATATTGCTTCAAGGTTTTCATCTTGTATTTTAGGGATGCCTACCACCTCAATTATGTTATCAAGACGGTGTTGTTCAATGTCCCGCAGTTTTATTTTCAGGGAACTAATCTCGAGATCAAGATGAGTTTTTTCATTAGAAAGGTGGGTACACTTTTTTTCTAATTGGTGTATGCGCTTGTTTTGCTCATCGACAGTTTTTGTGAGTTCATCTATTTTCGAGCTGCAGAAGTTTAGAGATAGCTCTATCAGTTGCAGCTCCTTCTTCAGAATCTTCTTCATTTCTATAGTTATTTCTATCAAAAACTTCTCCGAATTGACAGTATAGTTCTTCACGCTTCCGCTACTTGTCGCATTGTCTTCTTCTTCATCTTCTTCTTCGGGAATTATGAAGGATGACCGTCTGAGAGACGAGTCCCTATTACACTCACCACAGGTCCACTCCAGGCTGTCGCTATTACGGATCGCTGATAGTGCTTTCGCAGTGAGTCCGGAGCAGGCCTGACTTGCATGAACTATTTTTCCACATGATCTACACTCTAGCCCTGGTGATTTCTTGGTAATTGATTTCACACAGTTATCGCACTTGTTCATTTTTAAACTTTTTATTATTTTTTAAGTATCGTAGGTATGCACACGCGAGGAATGTATGCGAACGAAAGTCTCAGGAATTCAACTTGTTTTGTTTTTTACCACGTCCGGTGGCCATTTCTTTATTTGTTCGATCACCTTTGTCTAAACTGTTATACATATTGGTTCAATGAACCTTTTTTAAAATCAAAAATTTATTTTGCCTTTAATTTTAACAGTACAGTAACAGACTTTTGAGTGGATACATCGAGACGAAGTGTGGGAGTTTGGTTATGACCGGTTTTGTTCTCTCTATTGTACGCTGACTGGACGCACTCACAGTTTGACCTTCTGACTTCATATTTGAACAATAGAATTCAGAGGGGCGATGTGAACGCTACAGTTCAGTGAGGTCATTCCACAGGGTTCGATACTGGGACCATTCTGATTTTTAATTTATATAAATGACCACCCTTACTTCGCAAGGTATAAAAATAGTATTGTTTTGTTTGCCGATGATACTTCCTTAATATTTAAAATAAAAGACAACAGCGGATTCTATCGCGATTAATTTGATGATTGACAACAAGATGCCACTGTGAGCTCATTCTGCGTAAATAGTAAGACCAACAATTCAACATAATTAGGGTACTTTGAGATAATTTATACTTCAAACTACAAGACAACAACCATCTTTAGTCTCCCCGTGACCATGGCTGCTGAAAAGCAACCGAAACGTCGGGATCAATGTAAAATATAAAATAACATCAAATAAATCGCGATAGAATCCGTTAAAAATAGTTTTTTTTCAATGTGTGACATACGCGTAAACTTCCGACAGTATCATAAAAGACAATTAGATAATAATAATTATGACGAAGTAAAAAAAGCAATCTCAAGAGTTGTTCATTGGTTTCATATAAATAATCTTTGCCCTAATGAAAAATAACCAAATGTATTAAGCTCACCGTACCTTTTTTTTTTCCAAAAAATAGTTCTGTATTATGTATTACAACATAAAATGCAGATTGCATATTTTTTTGAGAACTGTTATATTTACGATACAAATCGATATTAAAGTTTGATTTAAAACAAGTACGCGCAATTACGCATTTTTCAATATGGCGCGGATCCCGTGACAAGTGACGTCACACCAAAATAAACAGTACCTTTTTTTTTGTCGTGCGGAAATCCCTTCGGATACCCCCCGACGGCCAGCGGGGGCGGTTATGTCGGGCTTGAACCGACTAAAACCGCACGCCGTCTCGGGTTAATGTTAGACAGGTGGAAACCAATGCACAACTCCATGGACAATTGAGCCTTGTGGAATCGACTGTCTTTTAAGTATTGACGCTAAGTTACAGTGGGGATCACATATTGAAAAAAAAAATTCGGTGTAAAAAAGATTAGGACTTTACGTACGTAGATACGGCAAGAATAGTTTATTTTAGTTATTCTAATAGTGTTAAGAGCTACGGTATTCTTCTTTGGGGTAATGGTGCAGATTTAAATACAATTTTTTTTTTGTAAAAGCAGTGTAGTGGTATGCTGTGCGTCCAGGAAAAGTTTAAAAAATAACCATTCTAAATGTAAAGTCTAACTTTTTATTAGCTGCAGTAAAATGACGTTTCTAAATGTCATTCCGTAAAATAATGTTGACAGCTTAATCTCAATAGTGATGTGATTCAGTTCACAAAAGTTTACGGAATATCTAATCGTTCCATAATTTGCCTCATAATGATCATGCTAAATTCTATTTAATATTAATGTAAATATAAGGCTGTATAATACGTTGATTCTTTTACGCATTAAGGAAGATAACACTCAAGCAACCGCTCTCTCAAGTTGGTAGTACTGATTTTTGGTTATGGTGCTACGATGACGCTTGGCCGCCATTTTGTTTCGGTTGTCATTCGCTCATTCGGCTTCTAACTTCTGTTTTGAGTACCCAAATAATTTTGATTTGCCCACTGCGCGTTGTTTTTGTTATCATTATTGTTAAGTTTATGTTACGTTGTGTTTGTTTTTCATTGCCTGTTTTCGTTAATAGTTTTAGTTTTTTTTGTTTGATACATCAAAGACATGGATGCTCTGCCGGGCACATCGCAAGATGGAGACACGTTTTTATCTCCTAAGAAAAAGAGGCCACGTGTAGCTCTAAGTGCAACAGAAAAACTTTGGGTCAGAAACGTTTACAAATATGTGTTTGAAGTGAAATGTTCAGAACCAAACATTGAATTACCAAAAACGAGTGAATGCGTTGACAAGGTGGCTGAAGTCTTGGGAATATCCGTCCGCACTGTTTATTCTGTTTTAAAGGAGCACAAGGAGAACGACAGCGAATCACCAAAACCTCCCGAAAAAACTGGCCCAAAACTTACCTTTAAAGATAAACTTGATAATTTCACATTCACTGCAATTAGACGAATTGTACATCAGTTCTTTCATAGAAATGAAATACCCACCATCGCAAAGGTTAGTTTACATGTCGTCACTCATCTTTTTATCATACGTTATGTATGTTTTCTCCTATCACATGTGTAATATTAACTAATTAGGTAATAACTATATTATTTTTTAGGTGCTGCAAGTTGTAAATGATGAACCAGGATTGCCCAACTTCTCGAAAGAGACACTGAGAAAAATTATGAAACATCTCAATTTCGAATTCGTTACTCGATCACGCAAGAGTGTGCTTATTGATAGACAAGATATCATATCATGGCGCCAGCGCTACCTGCGTTTAATTAAACAATATCGCAGGGAGGGAAAATATATATATTATCAAGACGAGACCTGGGTCAATGCTGGTACGTGATTTTTTTTTAATTTATTTATTTACAAATAATGGTTACATAATAATATTACAAATAATATCTCGCCAAACTAAAAAGTTTAAGTGTCAACTATTAGTTTCTTATATTTGTACCATTTTTGTTTTGCTATCGAAACTTATGATTTTTCTTGTTCTTTTCAGGTCATACTACAAAAAAAGCCTGGATTGATGGAAGCATTACCTCTTCTCGACAGGCATTTTTAGACGGCCTGACTACGGGATTAAAAAATCCCACAGGAAAGGGAAAACGACTAATAATTAGTCACATAGGCGGAGAAGAAGGCTTCCTGGACGACGGACTTCTTATGTTTGAAGCAAAGAAAGGTACAGAAGACTACCATGACGAGATGAATGCAGAGTGTTTCGAGGATTGGTTCCGCGGTATTCTACCCAAACTCAAACCAAATGCAGTAGTCGTAATGGACAATGCGCCCTATCACTCTAGGAAGATCCAAACAATCCCGAAGATGTTGTGGACAAAACCACGAATTCAAGAGTGGCTGACTAATAAAAATATTGTATTTGAACCAAATATGGTAAAGGCCACTCTAATAGATATTGTGATACAGCAAAATCTTACTGAGAAATATGCCGTAGACGAGATGGCTGCACATAAAGGCATCACAGTTTTAAGATTGCCCCCTTATCACTGTGAGCTGAACCCCATTGAGTTGGTATGGGCGCAGGTAAAGGGTCACGTTGCAAATAATAATAAGACGTATAAAATGCAAGAAGTTAAAAATTTATTTCAAGAAGGTATAAACAAAGTGACACCGGCTAAGTGGAGTGACTGTGTTTCTCACACTATAAAAGTGGAAGACAAAATGTGCCACCTCGATCATATTATAGATGAAGTGACAGATAGATTTATTATTAGTGTTACCGAAAGCGACAGTGACAGTAATTCCGAAAAAGATTGATTAAAGTACATTATTATGGCATTTTTGTTTCATTTTAAATGTACCTCCCTATACTTCCAATAAAAAAGATCAATCCTCTAGTATAGTAACAATAATAGAATAAAAAAATACATTACAACTTAATATTAAATCTCAAACACAAAACCAAACTGTTCATTCATTTACATCCCTATTTATTTTTCTTCAAAAACCGGCAACCCACAAAACGTCATTTTACTGCAGCTAATAAAAAGTTAGACTTTAGTATCTGAGTGTATTTTAAAAATCTTTTGTATGTTCGAAAAAAACATTTCCAATTTTTTAAGAGTTAACATACATAACATAAATACCAAATATAAAAACAATCTTGTGGTTTGTGGTAGTAGACTCCGTAAGATCAGTAATTTCTTTCAGGGTAACTTTATACGCTTCCACAACAAGCTCCCTAATGAAATTAAGGATTTACCTCTTCATAAATTTAAACGTCAAATTACAACTAAACTTTGCCAAAAAAAGAATATTTAGACAACAAAAAAGCTTGGATATGAACTGTTTGCTCTCTCACTATGCTACTCAAATACAATATCGTAATAAGATTAAGTAAAGAGGTTTCTAAATAGTCCAAAAAAAAAAAAAGAAAAAATAGCCCGCCGAGTCTTCTGAGAACAGTGCCGCGTTTTGAACCGGTGTGGACGTCCATTTGCTAAACATTCGTCTATATTTTTTGACGCTTTTTAAGTGCCGTTATAATGGTCTATAATGATTGTGGTATAAATGATTTTTGACTTATGATACTTTTATAGAGTAGTTAAAACAGTTTGTATGTATAAAATATTGAAACTATCGGTTTTAACTACTCTAGAAAGATATCTAGCGGTGTGCGATAGAGTAGAAGACGGAAACATTTGAGTGAAATTGGCATTCCGTTGGCCGGCAGGTAGCCAAGAGCTGCTGTACAAGGTGCAGAAGTACCACCTGCAGCAGGCGGCGCGCTGCCCCGTGGCGGCGCTGGCGGCCAGCCTGCTGCTGGCGCGCTGGGACCTGCTGGTGGCGGCCGCGGCGCCGCGCAGCTGGCGCGACACGCTGGCCGCGCTCGTCTCGCACTGCGACGGGGACGCGCTCGCGCACTACTGCGGTCAGTGCCCCCCCCCCCACTGCGCCACAGGCGCCGGCAAACTCCTGCAAATGTACTCTAGTTCGCAGAACGTGTTTTAGCTCTCCGGGGTGGCCCGCACGGGGTACGACGGTGGAGGCGCGACAATCAACCAATCATAGATAATTCTTTGATTTTTTTTTTAAATAGATTAAGCCAATCATGGACTCAAAGGGCTTGCGTTAATGATTAATCAGTCCTTTTATTGGTTTTTGGTTGGCCACTTGCGCGAACTCTTTGACGTTTGTTCACAAAGTGTGCTGGTAACTATACTTTTGTTCAGGTTAGTGACTAAACGTTTCGCGCGATCAACACATTGACTAACTCTGTGTATACATTTTTGTATAGAAATGCTTGGCGATAAACTATCACAAGAATCGGACCCATCGCTGTCGGAAGCGGCGACGATATGCTACCTGTGCGCGATGAGCCCCGAGGCGCTGGTGGCGCGCTGGGCGAGCGCGCGGCCCCGCCCCGCCACCGTGGCGGCGCTCGCGGCGCTCACGGAGCTGGCGCTGCTGGCTCGCCGCGCCGCGCTCGCTAGAGGGAGAGAGGTGCCGGTAAGTACCTACAAGCCCCGTACCCGTACAAGGAACCGCGGGGCTCGCAGTACCAACACGCTACGTACCACCTGCTTGAGTGAGGCAGGTATCGAGAAGTAACTACACACCCCGTACGTATAGCCGGGATTGCGGGGCTCACTGAACTGATGCTCCTGCCGCACTGCGTAACACTCGCTAGATAGAGGCAGATGCCGGTAAATGATTAAAAGCCCCGTACCCATAGCTGGGCTCGCGGGGCTCACTGAACCGACACCCCGCGCGGGTGTGGGTGTCGGTTCAGTGAGCCCCGTGAGCGGGTGCGGACTCCATTTGTACTGCGTAGCACTCGCTACCGCGTTAGTGACTAGTATTCGGAGAAGAACCCGTACATACATATAGCACTTGCTATGGTTGAATTTCTCCTTCTCCACAGGCTGGCGGGAAACTAGAAACGGTACTGAATGAGTACGCGTCCAGCCTAGCGTCGCAGGGGTGTCTCCAGAGCGCGTTGAACACGTTGGAGGGCATTCAGCACACGGAGCTCAGGGACCGCCTCATGTACGCACTGGGGCTTGTGCAGCAGCAGCAGCAACAGCCGAGGAGGCCTAGCCATGTGAGTGGGACTCCGACCTTAGTCACTGTGATTTACTCCCAGAGTAGGATATAGTATGATACTTGTAGTCTCCAATGCAATGATGTTTTTGGGGCCATATCAACATCTTCCGGACCCGAGCCAACCTCACCTGACGGCCGGTACACCTGCTACCAGGTACCAGGCTCTGGCGTAGATTTTCCCTCGGGGTTGGGAGATCAGACTGGAGGAGGATTCCATAAAAGCGGTATAAGCTAAACCAATAAAAGGATAAGGAGTAACCTTACAGACTTCCAAACTTCTCGAAAATTTATAAATAATTCAATTGCAACGCCATTTACTCCAATTGAGTAATCAATCCTTCTGTATCCGTGGTCAGATAGCATTGTTAGATCAGTCTAACCACGTCAACTCTTTTGTGTCCTTGGTCAGACTGATTTAACCCAAGTCCATTCTTGTGTGCTTGGTCAGACTGATGAAATTAAGAGTCCTAGTGAAATGGTATTATTTATATCGCCACGATGGCGAAACGACCCTGAGAATTTTTACCTCACATCTGTTAACAATACAAATACCATTCATACAACATAAAAAACTATTCATCTTCACGACGTATTTGAAATAAATAAATATTAACACGTGTTAATAATTGCAAAATGAACTCTATGGACGTCTACATTATCTCATTGGTTAATGCGTATTAAAATAATTTATAAATGGTTTTAATAACCAAATAAGATGTAATTTGATTTCTTTGTCAAGCTTTGATACGAGACTGTGGGTTATGTAAACGGACGTGTTTACCAAATTTTGCACGATTGAATGTCGCTATGCTTTGGCTGACAATGAGTGTGTATTACGTAGATTGAGAGTTAAGTGTTAAGCGTGGCATGTTGCATGGAATGTTGGTAATTTAAGGTTAATGGTGTGTATATAATTAAAATATGCTTAATTTGAACTAGTTAAGATGTTTGTTTTAAAATATACAAAAAGTTCGAATGTTTGGCTAGACTCTCATAAAAAAATACTACCTGATACCCAAGCGACGAAGAGGCATGTGACGTCACTAAGACGCACCAAGCGGGGAGTCAGTGGAATATAAAAACTGATTTCGAACGGGGACAAGGGATAGTTTTTCGTTGTAGCTGATTGAAGTGCACATACTCTGTTAAATAAATAAAAAATAAAAAAATTAAAGTAAACGTGAATTTTATAGTAAAGTTGTGAGTAAATACGTTATTCAGTAATTAAAAATAGTTATATCGAAGATAGTTCCAGAACATTGTCTGAATAAATCGTGATAGTGTTATATTACTTTAAATATATTACTACATAATATAATTAAAGGTGTCTGATAAATTTCTACTATTTTATAGTATATTGGTTTGAATAGCAAGATATAGAGCTGTTGTTTAAATTTATATAAAATTACGTTCGGAAGTGATTTAAATGAATACGTGAAATATCATTATCATTATAACATTTTATCTAGGCACTGTAATCAAATAATTAAGTGCATTATAACACGGCCGAATACATCATTCGAGAATTAGAGCAAGTATAAATAATTATACCGTTATCAGTTATAGAACATTGATTTGAGTGGGCAGAAGTTGACGAGTAATATATTAGAGTAAATTATCTAAGTGGCTGATTATTCAATTAACATTTGCAATATATCGAGTAACACATGAAAACAGTATTAGTAATACCTGCGACTAATCCCTGACAATGCTCTGACCAACTGACCTACCTATTACTTATTAGTCAATAGGCTAGTAGTCCATTGAAAAGTTACATTTGGAGTTGCGTTTTTTAGAGGCCGCAATTTTATTTTTTTGATGTGTAGCCCCCCACGATCAGTGTAAAGCTAAAACCAAGTTTGTGGGGTTGCCACCCTTGTCCCACGGCCGCCATCTTGAAAATAGGGGTTGAAATGGTTTTTACGATATATCTCTTAAACTATTTATCTGATAAAAAAAAAATTTGTCAACATTTTTTGTTGCAAATTAAATTCTCTATAACTTTGGTCCGTCGCCGGTCGTTCTAAAAAACGCAAAGTAAGGCCTAAAAAATGTAACATTTCAATGGACTATACATTGTAATATAAATAGCGTATTGAATATGGTAACTTATTATAAAAAAAAACATTATTGCGCAGGCGCAGACCCCGCAGTCCCGCGCGGGGGTCCCGCCCCCCCACAGGCGTGGGCACGTAGCGCACGCTGAACCTGCGTATGGCGCCGGTGAGTGTTTCGTTTCAGCGTACTTTTTACCTATTTCATCTACAGTCAAGTCAATTCACAGACAGTCAAGCCTCTCTGACTTGACTATATATATATATATATATAAACTTAATTTGTCTATTATGTACTTAAAAATATTATTTTCACTGAAATGTGACTTCCATGCCGAATTTTTAACCATATAAGTAACCCGTTTATTTTCACGTAGTTCCACCACCATTCGAGCAACCATGGCAACAAGCATCCGTCCCGGCACCGCCGCAACCTTCCTTCAACCGCGGCGGCTTCTCGCAGCCCCCCCAGCCCCTGCAACCCGCGCAGCCGCTGCAGCCGGTGCCGCCCGCGCAGCCCTCCCAGCCGCCCCGGCCCGGCAGCGTGGGGCCGCAGTCTGGTGAGATCTTAGTTATATATTCAGTTGATGTGTTAGTCCAACAGCTGATGACAAATTTGAGGCAATACATTATACAAAAAGCGGCCAAGTGCGAGTCGGACTCGCCATGAAGGGTTCCGTAGCAGCAAGTAACATAATAACGCTTTTTTTTAAATTTTTATATTTGAGTTGATTGAATGAAAGGTAAATTGCGGTTTACGATTTATGACATATAAAAAACTACTTAATAGTTCACGTTCAAACCAATTTTCGGTGGAAGTTTACATGGTAATGTTCATCAAAAATTTTTTTTAGTTTTATCATCCTGTTATTTTAGAAGTTACAGGGGACACATTTTACCACTTTGGAAGTGTCTCTCGCGCAAACTATTCAGTTTAGAAAAAAATGACATTAGAAACCTCAATATCATTTTTGAAGACCTATCCATAGAACCCCACACGTATGGGTTTGATGAAAAAAATTTTTTTGAGTTTCAGTTCTAAGTATGGGGAACCCCCAAAATTTATTGTTTTTTTTTCTCTCTTTGTGTGAAAATCTTAATGCGATTCACAGAATACATCTACTTACTAAGTTTCAACAGTATAGCTCTTATAGTTAGGTGTCTTCTTAAGTGACTGTGACAGACAGACAGACAGACATGACGAATCTATAAGTGTTCCGTTTTTTTGCCATTTGGCAACGGAACCCTAAAAATTTGTAAAGTGGGGGGTATTTTGGCATAAAATCCTCGCGGCCCATCCGACCTCACCTGCTAATGAATGAACGAGGCTCTGGTGTTCCTCTCGGGTTTAGGAGGTGAGACGACAGTCGTTATCGTATAAGCCATATACGTCTTCACTAATATTATAAACAGGAAAGATTTGTATTTTCGGATTTTTGTATGTAACAAATAAACTTAAAAACTACTAGACCAATTTCAAAAATTCTTTCACCGTTATAAAGCTACATTATCACTGAGTAACATAGGCCATATTTATTACTAGAAAAATTAGGGATCCTTAGAAATCCCTACTAAAACCAACCCAAGGTGTAAAAAATATAGTCATTAAATATCTTTCATCGCATGCGCTGCGGAAAGTATTAATGATAGAACAAAAAATGTTCTATAATAATATCAATATCTGTAAAACACTTCGCGAGAGCATATGTCCAACTATTGTAGTTATTGACATAAAACTATTTTTAACGGCTTCTATCGCGATTTATTTGTTGTTATTTTATTATTTAAATTGAACCCGACGTTTCGGTTGCTTTTCAGTAGCCATGGTCACGGGGAGACTGAAGATGGTTGTTGTCTTGTAGTTTGAAGTGTAAGTTATCTCAAAGTACCCGAACTGTGTTGAATTGTTGGTGTTACTATTTACGCAGAATGAGCTCACAGTGTCATGAAGTCTTGTTGTATTTTGATTTTTCTTGGAATTCATTAAGTGAATGACTGGGTCCCAAGCTGGTGGCACATTCCAACCATCTGCTCTATTAAAATTAGGATGTTTTTTAATTTCAATAGCTTTGCGGAGCATCCTAGGTAGTAATCGGTTTTCGTTATCATATTGCAGTTATGTCGCTATAACTACTTTTTTACATTTTTAAAGTTGATAGACATGCCGTTCAAAATCAGACCATGTTATACCCTGGTTGTACCATGTTGTACCATGGTTACATTTGTATTATTTCTTATCCAGATAAATGATTTTGTATTCAAACCTGTTGATTACTCTTTGAATTGTTGAAATCGGACATTCCATTCAAAAGATATTAGATAGATAGATAGAATATGGAATATGGATAGAGAGAATTTGGAACATTTACAGTTAAATGCACAACCTTAGGATGGACACGAATGAAGAGTACATAATATAAGTGAGTTTTGGTTTAGTTTTATTGTACACCAAAAACATTATGGACACAAATTTGGAACATTTACAGTTAAATGCACAACCTTCGGATGGACAGGAATGAAGAGTACATAATATAAGTGAGTGTTGGTGTAGTTTTATTGTACACCAAAAACATTATGGACACAAATTTGGAACGTTTACAGTTAAATACACAACCTTAGGATGGACAGGAATGAAGAGTACATAATATAAGTGAGTGTTGGTGTAGTTTTATTGTACACCAAAAACATTATGGACACAAATTTGGAACATTTACAGTTAAATGCACAACCTTAGGATGGACAAGAATGAAGAGTACATAATATAAGTGAGTGTTGGTTTAGTTTTACTGTACACCAAAAACATTATGGACACAAATTTGGAACATTTACAGTTAAATGCACAACCTTAGGATGGACAGGAATGAAGAGTACATAATATAAGTGAGTGTTGGTTTAGTTTTATTGTAAACCAAAAACATTATGGACACAAATTTGGAACGTTTACAGTTAAATGCACAACCTTAGGATCAAGGGCGGATCCAGCTTTGGTGCCAGGGGGAGGTCACATAGTCCTGGTCAAGTCAAAAGTTATAATTTAATTTTTATAATCATAGATACAAGTAAAAAGTAGGTATTTAATTAATATATGTAACTTATGTAATGTATATACTTAAAAATACCTATATTTAAATAACAAAATCAATTTTTCTTTTACGTCTTCTCCCGAAACGCGTTATCACTTCATCTACTTCAATGGGTACGTTTTTATGGACGTGGAGAAGTGCCAGTCTGGTTAAACGTTCTTCAACCATTGAAGCTCTTAGCCACGATTTGATTCTTCGCAACGTAGAGAAAGACCTTTCCGCTGTCGCTACACTAACAGGTAGTGAAAGGTGGCGATGGCACGGTAAAATTCAAATTTCGATGAGTTCGTTCCCGAATGAATGCGTTTGCCAGTATACAAAATATTATATTTAATTACTTAATTCAATATTGAAGGTACTTACATAAAATATATATTGTGACAAAAAAATATATAAAAACATTATGTTTAACAATTTTAATTAGTGGTCCACCTAGGTCCTGGACCCAGCCCAGGGGGGGGGTCATGACCCCTATGACCCCCCCTGGATCCGCCCTTGCTTAGGATGGACACGAATGAAGAGTACATAATATAAGTGAGTGTTTTTATTGTACACCAAAAACATTATGGACACAAATTTGGAACATTTACAGTTAAATGCACAACCTTAGGATGGACAGGAATGAAGAGTACATAATATAGGTGAGTGTTGGTTTAGTTTTATTGTACATCAAAAACATTATGGACACAAATTTGGAACATTTACAGTTAAATGCACAACCTTAGGATGGACAGGAATGAAGAGTACATAATATAAGTGAGTGTTGGTGTAGTTTTATGAACATTTAATAGAATTCGTCACATGAATAATACTGACATAGTATACAAATATATAGATACATACACAAATAAATAAATAGAGTGTGAATATGTGGAGTGTTTTCATAGACTACAATAAAGAAAGGTAATGATTGTGTAACATTTTTTTGAAAATATTTATGGATTGTGCTTGTCTAATGGTTACTGGTAATCTATTCCATAGCCCAACGGCCTTCGCAGTAAAAGATTTGCCATAATAGGTGGTAGAGTGCACTGGCACTTCCAGCGTCAAGTTCTTAGATGACCTCAAGGATCTCACATGTGTGTCACGAAGGAATCTAAAACGTTCTTTAAGATACGTAGGAGTAGTGGGATTGAAGAGAACGTTATATAATAACGCCAAAATATGAGCATTCCTGCGAAGGCGAATTGGGAGCCACTTGAGTCTGTTGCGAAATTCAGAAATGTGATCATATTTACGTAAACCAAATATGAATCTAATGCAAAAGTTTTGGAGACGCTCAAGCTTATCAAGTTGCTCCTCGGTGAGATCAGGATAGCTGACATCGGCGTAATCTAGTATAGAAGAAGAAGAGATTGAGCAAGCGAAATTTTAGTAGAAGTTTGAAGAAAGTTTCGTAACCGCCGCAAAGCCCCTGCTGACGCAAAAAGTTTCCGACTTGTTTCTTGGAGTTGAGGTCCCCAGGAAAAGGTATTGTCGATGTAGATGTCCAAGTTTTTCACATTGGTACTTATTGGTAAAACAGCTCCTGCAAATTGGACTTGCGGTAGTTGCAACCAGTGAATTCTCTCGAAACCAACTGTGGTCCACCTGTGACAATTACTTGTGTTTTGGTCGGATTCACCGTGAGTCCATAATTTATACTCCACTCGGAAATATGCTCCAGATCCATGTTGATCCTACAAATGGCTTCTGGTAAGTCACTTAAGGGAGCTTGTGTATATATCAGCGTGAAGGTGGTAGGATGAAACAAGTTTTTCAGAGATGAAATTTATAAAAATTGCGAATAGTAAGGGAGACAAAACGCCACCCTGCGGTACGCCAGCTGTAGCGCTGCACCAAGAGGAATAGGATTCATCGATGCGAACACGTTGCCGGCGACCAAACAGGTAACTACGAAACCATTCAATAGCCGTTGGAGATATGTTAATAGAGCTGAGTGTACCAAGCAGAATATGGAAATCCACTGTATTAAAAGCATTACTGAAATCAATTAAGGATAGAAGAGTAAGTTTTTCACGGTCCATGCTTTGTCTTATAACATCAGTTATGTTAACCAATGCTGTGGCGGTACTGTGTCCACGACGGAACCCAGATTGAAAAGGGTTAAGAATCGCATTTTTAGCAAGGAAAGAACTAAGTTGAGTGTGAATGAGTGGCTCAAGGGCTTTGGAAAGGAATGGAAGGATGGATATAGGACGGTAATCAGTAAATAAGCATGGTTTGGATTTCTTCGGTAAAGGAATTAACTGTGCGTCTTTCCAAGCAGACGGAAATTTCCCACAGGATAGTGAATGGTTTAGAATGTGGCAGAGACCGTGAAGGATTTCATCAAGAATAGGTAAGATCATATTCCTGCTGACACAATCGTTCCCCACAGCATTGGATGAAATTGCTACTATGCTCTTCTTAACATCACAAGCGGTCAATTGATCGAAGACAAAAGGTGGATATGTAGGAGTTGGAATAGATGAAAGATATATTAATGTATTTGTTTTCGTAGCCCCATCAAAATTGGGCGTAGCAGACAAATGTGTCCTTCCAACTCCTAATGTATTTAGAAATATCCAGACTTTAGCTGGCTCTCCGTTCTCGATCGAAGTATGAATGTGTTGGTGTTGCGCATTCCTACACACCTTGTTGCAGCGATTTCTAATGGTCACATATGTATCCCAATTTGCTTGCGTGGAAGGAAATACCTCGTCCTAGCTAAAGCTTTTTTTGATATTAAATCTTTAATATCCTGGGTAAGCGGTAGGGTGAAGGCGAATGCTTTAGTTTAATTGCACGCATGGGAGCATGTATGTCACGCCGCTGTATTATTTGAGATATTAGGATGTTTACTTTAGTATCTACGCAATTTGACAATAAAAGAGGTTCCCAGTCTATCTTAACAACATCCTCGCGGAGTTTTATTGGATCTATGGCGTTAAAATGCGTTGAAAAATAATTTTAGGTTTTGGTTTGGGTGGACGAATTCGATAGGAAAGAAAAATTAAGTCATGATAAGAGAAGGCGTCAGCTGCGTTGACCATGCGTAGCTACATGATTAGGTGAAGAAACTTAGACTAGATCGAGAAGAGAAGGGACACAGTTAGGGAAATGATGAGTGGCATTCAGAGGTAGAATGGAAAGATTACAAGATTCTGTAACGCGTCGAAGGGAGGAAGAACGTGAGTCATTGAGTAAAAGGCAGGTGATGAAATCGCTCATTAAAATGACATGATCGTAAGAAGGCAAGAATGTTTCTAGAATACGTTCAAAAGATTCAAAGTAATCCACACGTTTAGATGGTGAATAGTACACACCAAGAAGAACTTTGTTTTTTTTTATACCACTAAGGTGGCAGACAAGCACACGGCCCACCTGATGGGAAGCGGTTACCGCGGCCTATGCACGTGTGCAACACCAGTGGCGTCACACTCGCGCTGCAGACCCTGTAAAGGAAAGGGGATGTGAAAGGAGTTTGGGAGGGGATGGGAAAGGAGTTTGGGCTCCGGCACTCTCACTCACCAAACGGAACGCAACAGTTCAAATACTGTTACTTGGCGTCGATATTCTGTGAGAGGGTGGTGCTTCCCCGGTCGAGTCGGCCCATTCATGCAACGGCCAAAATGACCGTTGCTTGACTCTACCACTTCAATTGCTATTGTTAAGTTCCAGCTCTAGGAGTAAATATTTGCCAGTTTGATGGTGGTGGTTGTGGTGACATATCAACAATAACGAATGGAATCTGGGACCGCAGGTATATGGCCACACCACCATAACCATCACGTATGTTAGTCGTTCGATCATTGCTAATAAGTTGAAACCCTGGCAGAGAGTAAGAATTAGATGGCAGACAGGGTTTCAACCAAGATTCGGTGACCACAATAGTGTGCATATTTTCACAGTCAAAGGTTGCCAGCATATCCGGGAAATGAGCAGGAATGCTTTGGGCATTTATGTAAACTACAGGGCGCTATGGCGCTCATTAGGGGAGATCTATGTCCAGCAGTGGACTAGAATAGGTTGATGATGATGATGATGACATTGAAATTCCTTGGGACATACAGAAATCGAGACCGGAGAGTGTCTGCAAGTGACTGTGAACGGTGACTGACAAAACTGTCGCTTAGGCTGCTTTTTTTTTTTTTTTTTTTTTTTACGTGCGGAAATCCCTTCGGATACCCCCCCGCTGGCCAGCGGGGGTGGTTATGTCGTGTCTCGACTAAAACCGCACGGTGTCCTCCCCAAGTGTCCGTTGCCGGGCACCCCGGGTAAGCCCGCTTAGACTGCTTATAGATGAAAAGCTATCATTATTACCATCAAAGTCGTTCATTAATTTTGTAGTGTTAAATATATCAATAAATAATTATATAGGTATATATATTATATATATATATATGTGTGTGTGTCAATTCAGTACAATGAACAAATAACAATATATAAATTATATTAATACAAATATAAGCATTCTGTCCACCCGCTAGTCGCGTGTTACAATAATGGAAAGCATTTAAATAACAATAATTGAAATACAAAGAGTATCAAATCGAATAACAAAGTAACATAAAGGATACTGATAAGTAAAATAGTAAAGACCTAACAGCATTATGCCGGGTAGCAAGTGTAAACATCATAATAATGTTCTAAATTAGTGATATTAGGAAAGAATACTAAAAAGGCCAATATCCAAAACTAAAAAACAGACGACAAAGCTTTAATTATTGACCTACACTCCGAATCGAACATGGAACGCTGCACCGTATTCATTCACTGATGACTTTGAATTTGACCTTCACCATAATACTATACTACATGTAAGCAGGATAATCAGTTTACATTATAACTTTGTATTGTATGTTTATTGTCGTAAGTAAATGCGAATATTTAACATAAAATAAAACAAATCTCGTCAGATTAAAGAATTCGTTCAGAATAGATGCACTCCCAATGTTATTGTAGTTCATCCTGTTACATAGGTACCCATGTCGAGGGGTGTGTGTTGGGTAACCTCCTCGAGTGTCGCTCCGATTCCGATCCCGCTGCAGTCCGTGGGGAACGGAATCGGAGTGGCCGGTACACCCTGGGCGGCGGTCAATGGCTTCCCCTTCACCCCTTCATAGGGTTGGCATTGATCGTCGGCCAATACCCAACGTGGCGGGAACACATCGCTATCCGTACTCCTCTGCTTTCAGAGGAGACAGGATGAGCGATGCTGTTAGTGGTGAGATGGCCCAGGGTCAGTCGGGGTGCGAGGGATATGCTCTATGGGTAACCTTACGTCCCGGCGTCTGAATACCCGAGACGGCGTGCGGTTTTAGTCGGTGCAAGCCCGACATAACCGCCCCCGCTGGCCGGCGGGGGGTATCCGAAGGGATTTCCGCACGATAAAAAAAAAAAAAAAAAAAGGTACCCATGTCGAAGATAGAAGAAAGTTGTGAAAGTTATCAGAAGTTTACGTGAATGTTACACATTGAAATAAAACTATTCTCAACGGCTTCCACCCGTGACGCCGGTTGCTGAAATGCAACCGAGACGTCAAGATCAGTGTAAATAATAAAGTAATTCAAGGAAAATAAGCACGGTGGAATCCGTTAAAAACTGTCTCACTACTTAGCTGTGAAGTGTTTAATGTGTAACAAATAAGGCCATATTAAGAAACATGTAATCATTACAGTCGCCCTCGGAAGTAGCCGAACACTAACAAATTTTACAAAGAATGTTTACATTGAAATTAATCAATAAATAAATTGATATATAATTATTTTTGTAATCTTTAGTGGGTAAATTTTACATTTTTCATTTTTTGATGATTATTTTATATAAAGTTTTAGAGCCAAGGGGTCGGTAACTAGGAATGTGTTAAGCGAACACCGATGGCGAGCGCACATGACAGACAAGTTAATAGTTATAACTATGCGGGCAGGGACTGTGGTTGCAGCACTAGTGGGACCCGTGGGTGTCACGCGGTGCTGCGACGACAATCCTCTTTTGATGAGGCCGTCAAGCTGACACCATTGTTAACATGGTACGTGTATGTAATGGTGACCCTCTTTCCTGAGACTTTACCTTCAGCTTATCATCAGGCGAGGTGAAGTCAAATTGACGTGTCCTAAATATATATATAAAAAAAATCTTATATATAAAAATGAATTGCTGTTCGTGAGTCTCGCTAAAACTCGAGAACGGCTGGACCGATTTGGCTAATTTTGGTCTTGAATTATTTGTGGAGGTCCAGAGAAGGTTTGAAAGGTGAATAAATATGGAGTTGTTATCGATTGAGGCAGTACGAAGTCTGCCGGGTCAGCTACTACTCAATAATTTTCAAAGCTAAAATCTCCTATTTTTTCGATGCTGCATGTCGCGTGTGGTGCACAGTGGTCGTTTTAAGTGCAGTCTTTTCATTATCCGAACACTTTATTTTGTCGAGGTCACGGACAGAAAGGATTCGATGCCGGTTACCGTCCGGGCCGAGTACATATACCGAGCCCTCCCTGGTCCAGCATTTGTTTACACCGAACTTATAACGGGCGGCCATAAATGCAAGATGACGTGACCTAGTCAAAAACTCGGAAATAGTGACGCCTGTACCTTTTAATTTAGTTTTGGAGAACCATATACTGTCCCTCAATGCAATATTCTGGAACTTAACCAATATACATCTGGGCTTTTCGCTGATAGTTTGGCGTCCCATTCTATGGCACCGTGTGACGTCACTAGAAGAAAAATATTCTAACTTTAGGTGCTTCTGAATAACGGCAGCGACTACTTCGGCTGTGTCTTCACCATTTCGCTCTGCGATACCATGAAGGAGCAGCATTTTGCGGCGGCTGCGCGTCTCCGAATTGTCCACCTCACGAGCCAACATATCAAGCCCCAGCGAAAGCGAGTTAAGCGCTTGTAAAACAAAAGTCTTAAACGCCGTAAACTCTTCCACCAGGCTCCCTGTAGTAGATGAAGACTTTTCTTGCAACTTGGCCTCGAATTTCGCCATCCTTTCTTTAAAATATGACTGCATGTCAAGTATAGTAACTTCCGAAATTTCCATTATGCGTTTGTGTTATAATGCGTGATCCGATTAGGGCGATAACACTACACCAGCAGGTATAAAACGTTATTTACTGTACTTAGTCATGAAAGTACTGAAAACACTGTATTTACTATGTTTATTTTTTTATATAGCACATAAAAATAATAGTGTTATCGCAATTACCCACTCCTCGCAACTGTTTATCGGATTAAGATTCCTAAGTTATTATTTATTATCGATGGAATTACTGTCCGGCGGCTTGACGTGATGTGCTTCGTACACGTGTCTCATCTAGGCCGGGTACCTTTTTTTTCGTGCGGAAATCCCTTCGGATACCCCCCCGAATGCCAGCGGGGGCGGTTATGTCAGGCTTGAAACGACTAAAACCGCACGCCGTCTCGGGTATACAGACGCCGGGGTATAAGGTTGCCCATAGAGCTTATCCCTCGCACCCCGACTGACCCTGGGCCATCTCCGGTTTCGAGATGGCCCCCTCGGGTTTGGGAACCACGGTGTCCCCCCACCGTCCTGGCCTGCTTCTGCTGGGGTGACAGGACTGAAATAAACGCCTAATACAGGCGGACAAATATTTAATATTATCTACTACATCTAACAGGCCAAGTCTTCTGAGGAGAAACAATTCTGCAATCAGCAATACGGACAGCCGTTTACCGTGGTGAAATACCGTGCATTTTTACAACAGAAAATGAATAATCATAGTAAAAGTAGACAAAACTGCGAAAATCTTGGAGCTTGGAGGAGTGGCCATGACCCTTCGGCGCTTGAAAACGCTATTCTCTATCATTTATGTATCTATTAAACAATTGCATTATATAACATTGATATCTGCGAGAATTTAGTGCTCAATTACGAAATTAATAATACTAAATAGGTCGTTGATCGCGATAACCGACATCTACGCGGGCGGAGCTGCAGGCAATAGCCAGTCGAATCTAAAGAAGGAGACAAAGTAAGCGAAACGCGGACTCCGAGTTGAAAACATCGGATGCAATCGAGAACCAAGCTGAAAAGATGATTATGATTTCGCATCTTGAAAACAAAAGTGGCATTATGCCAAAAACGTCAATTTTGAGATTAAAAGACATCTAGATTAATTAAAAAAAAGCGTTATTAATTCATAGCATGATTTAATGCGATTATAGTGCCTATTAGAGTTACTAGTGGTTCCGGCGCTTCTGGGTTAGGGTAGGTTAGAACTGTGACCCCAACGAACGGAACCACTAGTCCGGAAAGTTGGATTTCGATAGCATGAATTGTTTTTTAACTTGACTATGTTTTTAAATAATGTTCCTATACGTACAATTTACGTACATTTAATTAGTAATGTAAAATTAAAAAAAAAGTAAGTATTCGAATTAGAATTCGCCCGCCAACCTGACATCAAGATGGCGGCTCACTTTAAAATAATGTTTATACCATACCTACTCTAAAAAGCTTATTTTATTCACGCAAAACAGTGAATAAAAAGGCCTTTTATTCACTGTTTTGTTTTTATTCACTATTTTGGTGTTTGAATTTGGAACACAAAAATATATCCGGTCTCTATTTCAATGCTTACATAAACTCCTTGCGCTAAGATTCGAAATTCAAAACTCTTTGGTGCAAATAAATTCTCGAGATTTGATTGGTCGATATTTGCGACAAGGAGTTTGGCATTAGATTAAATAAATATTGTTTCACAAGTTGACCACTCTAATGATAATAATAAGAAAATTAAGCTTAATTTCAGTAATTGCTCTAATTTTAATGTCCATTTCAATTAAAGTAACAATTCTTACTTCTTGATTAAATTTCTATTTTCGCTTAAATTATGTCTTTTCTCGTAGTCATGGTATAAAGTATAGTATGCAACTCCTGAATAAAGTACGAATTTATATCGAGGGCCATAAATCACTCGCGTCGTTCAGGATTCTAACAGTTGAATCACTCGCTTCGCTCGTGATTCAATCATTAGAATCCTTCACTTGCTCGTGACTCATCTACGGCCCTCGCTTTAAATCCGTCCTTTATTCACTAGTTGCATAATATACTATTATACCATACCTACTCTAAAAAGCTTATTTTATTCACGCAAAACAGTGAATAAAAAGGCCTTTTATTCACTGTTTTGTTTTTATTCACTATTTTGGTGTTTGAATTTGGAACACAAAAATATATCCGGCCTCTATTTCAATGCTTACACAAACTCCTTGCGCTAAGATTCGAAATTCAAAACTCTTTGGTGCAAATAAATTCTCGAGATTTGATTGGTCGATATTTGCGACAAGGAGTTTGGCATTAGATTAATAAATATTGTTTCACAAGTTGACCACTCTAATGATAATAATAAGAAAATTACGCTTAATTTTAGTCATTGCTCTAATTTTAATGTCCATTTCAATTAATGTTACAATTCTTATTTCTTGATTAAATTTCTATTTTCGCTTAAATTATGTCTTTTCTCGTAGTCATGGTATAAAGTATAGTATGCAACTCCTGAATAAAGTACGAATTTATATCGAGGGCCATGAATCACTCGCGTCGTTCAGGATTCTAACAGTTGAATCACTCGCTGCGCTCGTGATTCAATCATTAGAATCCTTTACTTGCTCGTGACTCATCTACGGCCCTCGCTTTAAATCCTTCCTTTATTCACTAGTTGCATAATATACTATTATTACGCATATAGAAACGTACATTTATACATAGTTTAGTACAAAAAAGTACATTTTTCGTACATTTACATAGTTAATTTTTGACCTATTTTGAAGTTATACAACCGCCATTCTGACGGATACGTAGGTATATGGCGACTAGGACTGACGGCTTAACGTGCTCGTGCCTTTTTTTTTTTTTTCGTGCTGAAGTCCCTTCGGATACCGCCCCCGCTGGAGAGCGGGGGGTCTCCAGCGGGGGCGGTTATGTCGGGCTTGAACCGACTAAAACCGCACGCCGTTTCGGGTCTTAAGACGCCGGGGTGTAAGGTTACCCATAGAGCATATCCCTCGCACCCCGACTGACCCTGGGCTATCTCCGGTTTCGAGATGGCCCCCTTACTTGCTCTCCACTGTGCCATCTGCTAATCAGAGGGACACGTGGAAAGCTTCCGAACAGCCCTCAACAGGGCCATCCTCGCCTCGGTCGGAGTTGGACGTAGGCGGCAGCGTCTCTCCCGCCCTAGGAGAGAGGCGCTGCTGTCTCCGTTGCCCAGGGTGCACCGCGTGGAGGTCCCCAACCAAGCACCCCAACGTGCTCGTGCCTTTGGCTATCGAGTACTGCAATTAAATTTCGAAATTAGATTTTCAATGTATCTCTCGATTTTGAAAGAGTGAGGCTCTCTTTTAGCGCAGGAGCAGCTTTTAGGAGCAATAATGACCGGATAAAATAATTAAAATCTGATTTTCAAATGAACAAAAAAGCCTCATTCACGCGATTGGTATTAAATTAAGTAATTTGTTCATATACACAAGACAAAAAAAAAGAAAACGAAATCGGACCAGCCATTGAGGAATTATCACCGTTAGAAAAAGTCGTGGTGAAATTGCTTCGCTCAATTTTTGCAACAGTAGCATACTGCTGTTGCAAAAATTGAGCGAAGGTGAAATTGACTAGGTCTGCAATTCATAAATTGCAGACCTAGTTATCTTCAAGACCAAAAAACGAAAGAAATTAATTTGAAGTGTTTTTACAGGTGGCATCGCATCCCGTTCCAAATACAAAGTGGACCCCTCAGTGCAGTCCGCACCTCTATACAACCAGTATAACTTCAACAACTCTTCCTCGCAACCCTACGGCGGGTACAACAGCCCCCTGCCAGATCAATACAACAACGCTAATGTGGCGGCGTTTAACCCTGCCAACTCCCTCCCTGGCAACCCCGGGCCGGGTCCAATGAACCCCGCAGTGAATTCGACAATGAACGGAGGGTACTACAACCCCGTGCAAGCTGCGCCGGAGCCCGCGGCGCCGCCCGCGCTGCACAAGCCGGCGGCTCCGGGTTGGAACGACCCGCCCATGTTGACTTCGAAGCCCAAGGTGAGTTAACTTTTTCTGAAATTTTAACAAAATAAATAATTATAATAATATTGTGAGGAGATTCCTCTCTCTGGAGCCCTAAGCACCGGTAGCTTGGTCCCTGTACCCGATGCCGGTGGGCCAGTATTTTTTATATTTTTAAATATATTTGTTTTATATAGAATGGATTTAATATAATTTATATGTATTTAAAGTTTAATAAAGGAAATATACTACACGGCGCTTTCTAGACCCAAGGCAAGCATAGTTTAACTAGCTTGTGTTATGGGTTCTAGAATGCGGATAAACATACTTATATACGTTTTTTTTTTGTAAATATGTACATACATATTATACATAGAAACACCAAGAACAATGCAAATAGACATATTCATGCATACAAATATTCGCACTGAGCGGGAATTGAACCCGCGTCCCTGTCGTAGTAGTCGAATGCACTACCGCTACGCCACAGAGGCCTTTAATTTAAAAATTATTTAAGAAATAACTTTTTTACGTATCATCACCATGTGAGCGTCCTTACGGACCTCCCTTTTCACCTCGGAGTACATGGTTCGCTTACCCCTCTAGATTTGGCTTCCATGGCTTTTATGAGAGCGCCTGACGTCTGCTTCCGAACCCCGAGGAAAACCTGCGCCAGAGTCTCGTCCGTCAATCAAAAGGTGGACTGTTTTGTAAGTGAACTACTCTTCTTCTTTCTTTGGGGTAATGCCGCAGATTTAAATACAATCTTTGTACTGCAAAAGCGGGCGGTGCGAGCAATTTATAAGTTGGGCCCAAGAGTCTCCCTCCGAGAAAAGTTCAAAGAAATAAACATTCTAACTGTAGTTTCCCAATATATTTTTGAAAATCTTTTGTATGTTAGAAGAAACATTTCCAATTTTTTAAGGCTTTGTGATATACATAACGTAAATACTAGACATAAAAACAATCTTGTGGTTTGTAATAGTCGACTCCACAAGATTAGTAATTCCTTTCAGGGTAACTGTATACGCTTCTACAACAAGCTTCCTAGTGAAATGAAGAATCTACCTCTTCATAAATTTAAAAGCCAAATTAAAAGTAAACTCTGCCAAAAAGGCTACTATAAAATTCAAGACTATTTAGACGACAAACAAGCTTGGATATGAACTGTTTGCTCTCTCTCTATGCTACTCAAATGAAATATTGTACTTAGGTTAAGTAAATATGTTTCTAAATAGACCAAAAAAAAAAACAGCCCGCTGAGTTTCTTGCCGGAGTCTTCTCAGGACAGGGCCGCGTTTCGAACCGGTGGTCCATTTGCCAAACATTAGATTATTTTTTTTATGACGTTTTGTAAGTGCCGTATTAATGGTCTATGCAGAATAAATGGTTTTTGACTTTTGAGTTGCCCCCAGACTCTTGGTGGGCTCCATACAGCCGAGAAAGGTACTTTTTTACGATTTGCTAATATTAAGCTTCAATAGCTTAGTGGTTAAGTACGACTCCTTAACCACTAAGCTACCGACCTTATGATCGAGAGATCCCGGGTTCGAATCCTGGCCATTACACTACCGACGACTACTAATATTCTTTAAAAAAAATATATTATAATCAAGATTCGGGACCTAAGCTTACTTGCAAATCAGTACACCTGTTGATTGACGGACGACGGTCTGGTATAGGTTTTCCTAGGGGTTAGGACGCAGATGACAGTCGCTCCAATAAATTCCAAGATAAGTCAAATCAGGAGGAGAATGCGTATAAGAGTAGACGCCCGGCTCCAGCGCTATAAACGCTTGCAACACCGGTGTCACCGGTATGAGATGGTGCCTAAATCTCCCTAAACACTTCAGTGATTGGAACTAAGCAAGTAGTTCAGTGTGAATGAATCACAGTTTATGTCATGTAGCTTTTTTTTTTAATATTTAGGACACGTCAATTTGACTTCACTTCGCCTGATGGTAAGCTGAAGGTAAAGTCTCAGGAAAGAGGGTCACCATTACATACACGTACCATGTTAACAATGGTGGCACTCAGCTTGACGGCCTCATCAGAAGAGGACTGTCGTCGCAGCACCGCGTGACACCCACCGGTCCCACTAGTGCTGCGACCACAATCCCCTTGCCCGGCTTTCCCCTTCTTCCTCTTAAGTATGACACTATAATGCTATGATTCTTATTTATTGAACATATAATTTTTGTATATCTTAGTAATTTATAGAAGTATGTATACATGTATATTAAATAAATATTCTAAAAAAATATTTTATGACATTCTACACAGCGCTTTCTAGACCCAAAGTAAGCATAGTTTAATTAGCTTGTGTTATGGGTTCCAGAATGCGGATAAACTTTTTGTACATAGAAACACCCAGACGAATGCAAATAGATATATTCATGCATACAAATATTTGCACTGAGCGGGAATCGAACCCGCGCCCCCTGTCGTAGCAGTCGAATGCACTACCGCTACGCCACAGAGGCCGTCAATTTATAGGCCGTCAATAATAAATCTGGCTTATTAATTACTCGCAATGCCTTGGGCTCAACTGAGTATTATATAGAGTACCAAGCCAAAATAGATTTATGTATAAATGCGTGAAGCGAAAAACCTTAAATCCCTTTTTTAGGAATATTGCTTGCACGTAGGAGTGTGAGATTTGGCACAGTTATAGCTTATACTAGCTGATGCCCGCGGCTCCGCTCGCTCGCAGGTCGGTTATCGTTAATTGGTCATATCTCCAGTTCTATTAAATCAATTGCAATACGGCAGATTTTAAGTCTGACCAATACTTTTCTAATAGAAAAAAACTCCAAATCCGTTCAATAGTTTTTGCGTTTATCGCGCACAAACAAACGGACAAAATTCCAAATAAAATAGTTTTGTATTTAGAATCGTCCATTTAACATTAACCAAGTTTTTTAATGTCTCAAATGTACATACACAGCTAATTTACAATATTATAATATAAATCTTAAGGCTTTCACGGCCGGCGTTGCATGTAGAATATACTGCTTCCGGGCTGTTTGGCCGTGGTCCATAGGAAACTTGTATTCCAAGCGTTTCGTCGATCACTGCGGTCGAAATCTTCAGTGGCGACTTCTCTGCGACTCGCACTCGGACCACGACCAAATAGCCCGGAAGCAGTAAATTCACTATTATAATAGTATATATATATATATAAGGTGTCACAAAATTAGGTCTCTGAATTTGGTGAGATGACTTGGTATCGGAAAAATATGTATTTAAACCAAAAAAAAAAATCGGGTAAAATAAAAAAAAAAAAATTAATAAAGTGAAAAATGAAAAAAAAAAACACCACCAGCGACCAGTGTCACGTGACGCGACGAGCACACGTGACGCTGGTCGCGATTTAGTATCGCGGATTGGTATCGCGAATAGTATCCACGCAGTATTCGCCAAGCGGATGTGTGGGAAATACCTAAATCGCGACCAGCGTCACGTGTGCTCGTCGCTGGTGGTATTTTTTTTTCATTATTTTATGTTTAATTTTTATATTTTTTTATTATTTTTTTCTATTTTACCCGATATTATTTTTTTTTGTTTCAAATAAGTACATTTTTTGTCGATACCAAGTCATCACCAAATTCAGAGACCTAATTTTGTAACACCATATATATAGATGGAATAGAAGTGCAGAAATCTAAAATTTTGTCGAATTTCGACTATCCAAGCGGCCACTAGTTAAATGTTAAGAGTCAATTCCCACTGAAAGAGCTGCGATTTTTTGAGACAAAATATTACAAACCATTTAAAATCTTATCTTCGTGAGTTAAAGTTCATAGTCATTCGAAGGCGAAGGAAGGCCAGCGCGACACCGCAAGACTAAAAACTACTTCTAGTTTTTCCGGCCGCTGATCTTTCAGTGGAAATTGACCCTAAATCGTCATCGTATCGCACTTAGTATAAAGTAAAATGCCTATATTACTTGCTCTGTAAATATGGTTCCGATCATTCTTGGTTTGTCATGTTAGTTTGTATTCACCAGCACTTAGGTTCGACGGAAATGTCTGCGTTGCACGCCGGCACCAGGCGCTGGAACAACATTATAGAGCATAGGCGGCACTTGGACGAGGTACACTAGGGGCCCCTGGAATCGTATGGTTCCGTGAACTTTGTGAGACTGTTGTGTTGCCTAACATATTTAAGAACCCAATGAAGGATATCCTTGTTTTGTTGAGTTTGTTATAACATTTTTTCTGTTTATATTTGTGTTTTGAAGCGAGTAGTTATTTTAAAAACTATCTAAATTGTACACATAAGGCAAGAAATTCACATTTAAAATAAATAATTAAATTAACCCGCCCCTCACCGTACCTTTTTTTTTCGTGCGGAAATTCCTTCGGATACCCCCCGCCGGCCAGCGGGGGCGGTTATGTCGGGCTTGAACCGACTAAAACCGCACGCCCTCTCGGGTCTATAGACGCCGGGGTGTAAGGTTGCCCATAGAGCATATCCCTCGCACCCCGACTGACCATTGGCCATCTCCGGTTACGAGATGGCCCCCTCGGGTTTGGGAACCACGGTGTCCCCGTCTTGCCCCCGGTGCAAAGGTGCCCATTACGCTGCCTGTATTGCCCCGTTGAATAGAGATGGCTAACCTTTGCATCAGCTACGAGCCGGAGCGGGAGTCGCCCGTTTTGTCCATCAACCTACGCCCCAATTCGCCCACTAAACTTTTAGCGTCGGCAAATGAATATTGCTCCGTTAAGGCCGCATACTTTTCCCGTTTTCTAATAGCGACGTCTTCGACAGCAGCTGCTGGAGGCAGGACAGTACGACTCAGATATCTTCAGATATCAGACTATGTAAATATCAAAGATATTAATTAGCTGATAAGTATGGCAGTGATAAGATATGTTTCTTTTGTGTTAAGCCGAAAACACTGTTTATACAATTATTCAAGTTGGCGTCGGTAGCTTACTGGTTAAGGAGTCGACCTTACGATCGAGAGGTCCTGGGTTCGAATCCTGGCCATTAAACTACCGACGTGAACCCACTCCTAACACAAGCAATTTAGCTTAGCTGGAAGGTTAAGGGGAATATTAGTAATTTCGGTTACTAATACTCTTTAAAAAAACATAATTGTATTGCAGTCCACTGGGCTTTATAAGAAAACTATACCTACTACGATCAATTGGAACCTTTTTTTATTTTTTTCGTGGTGAAATCCCCCGGATATCCCCCTGCCGCTGTGGCCGGCCTACAGGGGTGGTTATGTCGGATTCGAACCGACTAAAACCTCACACCGTCTTGGGTCTTCAGACGCCAGGGTGTGATGTGGCACATAAGGCATTTCCCTCGCACCCCGGCTGACCCAGGGCCATCTCTGGTTTGAGATGGCCCCCTTGGGTTTGGGAACCACGGTGTCCCCAAAGATCAATTGGACCCATCGTTAAAGGAATTGACGGTTTTCTTGTCCATTTTCTTCATTAATTAGAAATTCTGTACATATACAATCTATTTTAACGACATGATCATGTTGATCTCCACTTGCATAACTTTATTATTTTGTGTACAGTCAACGACAAAAGATTGATAAACACTAAAATATTTACAAACCTTATATACATTGGAATAAATATACCGACGATTGATGTATAAGCAGTTTTATTATCCCGAGAGGACAAAGTTAATAATATATTTCATGTTTTGTCTATTATTTTATAAAAGGTTTAAGATCTAGGTCCCCCTTCTGACCAACGGTACCACCGACCATACCCCTGGTGGTACGGTGGGTAAATTTTTTTCCCTTCGATACCACCGTAATGCTGTTACAAATCATGAATCTATAATTTATTAAGTACTTATCAATTATTTTATCATAGTACGAATAGAATATTAGCTTGCTTCTTTACCGTTGCTGCCAGCAGATTTTATAATAGAGGGCTTTGATTATATAAAATCGCAATGTGAGAATTAACCTCGTATATAAAAATTTATAAACTACGTTGAAAGGTTTTGGTTTAAAACTTTTTCACCAAAAGTATTCAGTGTATTCGGTGAATGTCATCGAACCACTAACGTATTAGAAGCCTTCTATTCAAAAATTAATAAATTGCTTAACAAGAACACAGTCACTTTAATGCGTTTACTTAATGTGATGAAAATGCTCACGAAACTGAATATCGTCCTAAAAAGAGAAGAAGTCAGGAAATCGTAAATGACGATTTCATAACAATGGTTCGAATGGAAATTGTTACCAAAGATATTTCAATTGGCCATGCATTAGACAAATTAAGATCATAAACATTTTTGCTGTAATCATTTAGGGGAAGGAGTGTAAATTCGTCACATTTTGTTCTCAGAATTAGCGAAAATTCATGTTTTGTTATTTTTTTTGTAAATGATACTATATAAATATAACATGTTATAAAAATACATCGGCCGTCATTACATCACTATTAGTCAGTGGTACCGTTTAATTTTAAATTACCCACTGTACCACTGTATGGTCGGTGGTACAGTGGGTCTAAAGTGTCCCTGACCTAGGTGATCAAGAATTTTGAATTTATAAAGCCACTGTTGTCGTTGATTGTACATCGTAGAATATGTAAATATACATTGTTTCTGAACTAAAATATTCTAAATTAAAAAGGTTTGAATCTAAATTTGAATTTAATCTCGTAATCACAGCTTGGTATGCGTTTTCGTATCATATCACTTTCAATTAACTTCGTTCCAGATATTCGGGAATAATCCTGAATATTTTAATTTTTAATCAGAAAAAAAGAATATTTTATACGAGTACTCTTTTATTGGATTGTCGATATTTACGTGTCCATTAATATGTTAGGTACTGTTAATAAGGGGTGTGTGTTGGGTAACCTCCTCGAGTGTCGCTCCGATTCCGATCCCGCTGCAGTCCGGGGGGAACGGAATCGGAGCGGCCGGTACACCCTGGGCGGCGGTCAATGGCTTCCCCTTCACCCCTTCATAGGGTTGGCATTGATCGTCGGCCCATACCCAACGTGGCGGGAACACATCGCTCTCCGTACTCCTCTGCTTTCAGAGGAGACAGGATGAGCGATGCTGTTAGTGGTGAGATGGCCCAGGGTCAGCCGGGGTGCGAGGGATATGCTCTATGGGTAACCTTACACCCCGGCGTCTGAAGACCCGAGACGGCGTGCGGTTTTAGTCGGTGCAAGCCCGACATAACCGCCCCCGCTGGCCGGCGGGAGGGTATCCGAAGGGATTTCCGCACGATAAAAAAAAAAAAAAAAAGGGTACTGTTAATAAAGTCGTACAAAAAACCAAATAATGAGTTTCTTAATGGTGGTAATCAAATGTTCTATTGAATCAATCTATTGATTGCCTAAAATACTTTCAATTTCGATTTGTATATAATGAGTACTAAATATATTTATTTAAATAAAATACTGTGCTTAGATACAAATATGCTTTGTAGATGTTTCATGTAGGAATATAAAATCCAGAGAAAGTATCGTTTATTACTCGTTAGAATGGAAACAATTGCCGATATATAGCGGTTGTTGAGTGTGTATTTCATCGTTGTGTGGAGTTCAGAGTGCCCTTACTAATGAAATTTATATGTATTTCTAGATATTTATTATTTTCGCCTTCAAATAACAAGCTTCATATCTATATATAAATTTTACCATCCAGCATATTCAATCAAATTGTTGTAACTTATTTATGAAATATGATTAAACGGCGATAGCCCAGTGGTGTACGTAACGGACTGCTGAGACGAGGTCTCGAGTTCGATCCCCAGTCGCCCTGGGCACACACCTCTGACTTTTCGTAGTTATGTGTGCATTAATAAATGTTAATTATCGCTCGCTTAATAATGTGCCCGGTAGATGGCAATAGGCTCGCCCCCTATTACATTGGGACCTTAACATAACTGGCGAATCGTGGGTGTGTAATACACCTCTAACTACCCCTACAGGGACGCAGGCGTGAAGTTATAACACAACTTTGACCTACAGTTTCTTTACAGATTATAACGGATACTTTTATGAGATAATATTTTCAGCTGTAATGTAAATTTCAGCATGTACAAGAAGTAACTGCTCAAGCACCGATCACACATCCTCTCTTCGGAGTGGAACCTCCGCAACATGTACCGCTAGCACCTGCGGCGCAGTATCCGGGCCAACAACAGTTCCCGGGCCATCAACAATTCCCAGGCCAACAACAACAATTCCCAAACCAACAACAGCAGTTCCCTTCTCAGCAACAGTATGTCCAACAGCAGTATGGACAGCAACAGTATTCCGGACAATATCAAGAGCAGTATGCGGCCCCGGCCTATCCGCAACAGGTACGCTCGAGTTAAAGCTATTTATAATTCTGGCCCTTTGATTGGAAGATATCAGAATATTATTTTTCATCTCTCCTGTTCGGAAAGTTTAATTTTCATGGGTAGATAGCCGGGTGGAAAGTAGCTTATTTCATCCCTAGGGTGGAAAGTTTTTTTATTTTTTTATTTTACGTTTTGCCATAGAGTTTGCATGATAATTAAGTTACGTCATAATGCCTTGATATCATGACGCTTTTTTTTACATGGCCGCCTAGGTTCACATTTCGTGAGCAACTCGATTACAATGTAACCAATAGATTCGATTTTCAAAACTTTTCTAATGTTGGTAGTATGTACGTGAATTTTTTTTCAGAATAAAAAAAAAACAATGACTGTTTGCTAAAGAATTAGCGGGAAAACGAGATTAAATATAAATAAATACCTTGTGTTAATTGTGGTTAAAAATGGTTTCGGAAAGTGATTCCAGTGACATGGATATTAATTTAACTCCCGATGAGATTAAAGAACAGGCAAAAGCTGTTGTTAATAATATAATCTATTACCGCAGTGCTCAAAGGAGATTTGTCTTTTTCAAATTGTTCTAATTTTACTTCAAATTTTAACTGATTATTAATATGCTTGTTTCATTAAATATGAGTATAGTATTTTAATTTCTTCACATAGTCGAAATGAAAAGTAGAGTGTTTAGCTCGGGTGAATGTCACCCATTTCACCCTCGAACCAGAAATATCTCAGGTGAAATGGGTGACTTTAAACCCTTGTCTAACAATATACTATTCCTTTTGCATAGAAAGACGTCCAGTGACTTTCTGATGATATAGATCCCTTGAGCGCTGTGTAGTGTGGTTAGAAGTTTGGATTTCATTAATAAATATATTTGCATTCAATTGCAACTACACTAAGTTCTTACGTTTTACGCAATGAAATTTATCGAATGAAATGTGATAACGATAACTGCGATCACGTCGGACTAATTCATGTTCGTATTTATTTCTTTTGTGAAACATAGGTTACAAGAAAAGGCCCATAATACAAGCCATGTTGCGTTAAAAGGCATACCAAAATATTGAGTTAAATTTACATCATAATAGTAAAAAGATGTAAATACATGCAGAATAACCAAGTAAAATATTCAAAAAAAATAGTCAAAAAGCAAAAAAAAAGTGAAAACTGGACAAATATGCATGTCATATAGAAAAATATCTTAATAAAAATTAAGGGCAAGTTATAATAATTCTATTTACAAATAATTATTTTATTAATTAATAACTAAGCACCTTGGCTTCGCTCCGGTGCAATTATAGCACCTTTCCAGGACTTTCCAAAAAATCACTTTCATATAAATCTTTTCTGACAATAATGAAATAAAAAATTGGTTGTCTGTAAAGTCGGTTTACTGAAGATAGTTGAACGTGACAACGTCATATTAAATGGAACGCCTCAGAGCGAGGTAACGCCGCATACGTGGTAACGGCGCATACGCGAGGTAACGCCGCATACGTCATGTGTTTTCGTGCGTGTAGCCGGCTCCATCGAATTATAAGACGTTGTCACGTCAAAAATTGTCCAGTATAGGGTTGGTGCAGTCGTACAGAAGTTATGTAAACATATTTTGGCGATTCATTTTGACGTGACAACGTCTTATAAATCGATGGAGCCGGCTGCACGCACGAAAAAACATGACGTATTTGGCGTTACCACATGACGTATGCGGCGTTACCGACGTATGCGGAGTTACCACATCACGTAGGCGGAGTTACCTCGCGTTCTTATGACGTTGTCACGTTCAACTATCGTAAGTAAACCGACTTTACAGACAACCGGTTTTTTTATTTATAAATATTTTTCATTTCATCGCAGTTACTTTGAGTGGGGAAAGCCGTCCTAAGTTTGCTTCGATATATTTCAACGTGTTGGTATAGAAATGTGTTGCCCCCACAGAGCGAGAGCCCGGCGCCGGCGGCGGCGGAGGCGCTGCCGGTGGCCAAGCCGCCGCTGGAGGGGCCGCACGCGGTTCTGCAGGCGGTGTTCGACTCGTTGCGGGCCGAGTGCGTCAGCAGGGCGGCGAACCCGGTACGTACCGCGCGTCACGAGCTGCAGTCGGCGCCACGCTCCCGGGCCCAGAGCTCCACCACCGCCCTAGATAGTGCCAATAGATCAATAGAACATGAATGAAGTAGCAAATTTTGTCCTATATTAAAAAATCCCTACTGATTGTGAGTGCAGCATTTCAAGTTAGGAAGAATAGGATGTTGTAACTCAAGTAAATGTACACAAAAAAACCGTACTAATTTTATTTATCTATACTCAAATCGAAAAATTCGAATTACGAATTCAAAGACGATTCTATAAATACGCACTTTATAAACACACATACATAAAATTTAAAAAAAAACTTATACTGTATCATAAAACTCATTACAGTACCGCTATCTTTTTTATTCATTAAACTAGTCTAAGGTTTTAGGCTGAATATGAAAAATAAGGCGCACGCTAAATTACTTCCTTGTAACCTACCTACTTTACGCTAAGCCGTTTGGTGGAGACTGTACTCCTCCGGAACCACAATACCGATCTTGACCAAATTTGCCATGGTGATAGTGTAGACACCGCTGAGTGCTTAGAGGGGTCAACTGTACAAATACAATGTACTAATGAGGAATAATGATCGAAAAACAGTTTGACGAGAGCGCGGCCTTAGCTATTCGCGCGACCGTAGTAAGATGCCTTATTTTTCAAGTGCGAGTCCTGCTCGCTCAGCTCAATTTATTTCAGTCGCACCCTGCACTGAATTCCTAGTTATTTAGTTATCTAGTTTGTAGTGAGCGAATAAACCTTTTCATTGTATAAACGGCATTTAATTGTACCCCGCGCACGTAACATTATGTACATTATTTTATATGACTTTTTCAAGCAAACATTGTATTGCAGCAAATGAAGAGGAAGTTAGAAGATGTACAGAGGAGACTAGAGACATTGTATGACCTGCTGCGCGAGAATGGGGTAAGAGACCATCACATCACTATACTGCACTATGGGATATCTTATTGATTAACTGAATCTTTTACATATTGTGTGAGGATATTGGAATTGACATTTTTTGCGTGGAATGTCTGTTACGAGCACTGATGTTTTATATAATCGAATTTTTTATTTAACCACATACATACATAACTTCACGCCTGTATTCCCTGAGTTGTAGGCAGAGGTTTATTACACACCCACGATTAGCCAGTTATGTTTAGGTCCGAAAGTAATAGGGGGTGAGCCTATTGCTGAGCCGGGCACATTAATAAGCGAGCGATAATCAAATTTTTTTACGAAAAGTCAGAGGTGTGTGCCTGGGGCGACTGGGGATCGAACTCGAGACCTCGTCTCGGCAGTCCGTTACGTACACCACTGGGCTATCGCCGCTTTTATTTAACCACAGCTTAAGTCGTAATCTTAACGAGCAACAACGGTGACTCTTTGGACTCCTCTAAACTTACAACGCCCTTGGACCCTTGCAGTTGCGTAGAGATATTGCCTCTTTGGTAGTATTCCGATGAGCTCTTCCAATTAGTTCCACCCTCTCCTTTCCTCTGCGGGTCAACACGTGCAAGACTGAGGTATCCCCCTCACACGGTGCAAACAATTCCATCAAGAACCAAGCGGTTCGGCACCTCTTTTCTTCCCGCAGCATCAAGATTTGGAATTTTTTACCAGCACACGTGTTTCCTTCTTCCTACAGTTCCAGGTTCCCAAAAAGCATCTGTTGAGGCCGTCGAGCTGAGAGCCACCATTGTAATATTATCGGTGTCTGTACTGGTGACCCTCATTCCTGAGACTTTACTTTTAGCTTATCATCAGGCGAGGTAAAACCATATTGACGTGAGCATTATAAAAAAAAAGAAATAATCTGGTGGTTTGATGGTGGTCGACCTGCTAACCTCACTCTATGAATGGGTTTGAAGAAGACGCATGCTCATGTTTAGGTGTGTTTCTTAATTTGATGACACAAATTTGTCACAAAATTCGGCCAAGTAGGTACCACCGTGCACGATTGCGAAAAACCCTCCATAGTAATCCAATTTCGGTTTGATTGCGTTCAGGGGTCAGCAAGTGCATAGCCGGGCAGGGGGGTTGTGGTCGCAGCACTAGTGGGACCGGTGGGTGTCACGCGGTGCTGCGACGACAATCCTCTTTTAATGAGGCCGTCAAGCTGAGTGCCACCATTGTTAACATGGTATGTGTATGTAATGGTGACCCTCTTCCCTGAGACTTTACCTTCAGCTTACCATCAGGCGAGGTGAAGTCAAATTGAAATTGTCCTAAATATAGAAAAAAAAAAGAAAAAAAAGAAGAGGTTTGTTCTATTGAGGCGGTTTGGTGACTTCTTTTTTTGTCGGATCAGAAAGAACTGGAACGCTTTATTCACACACGTATTCCCTTCTTTCTACCTTCCTGGGTTCTTTAAGCGGGGCGTGAAAAAACATCTGTTGAGGCCGTTTAGGTAGGGGCCACCATTCTAGGGACAATCTCTCGAAATGGTGGCCACTACTTTTTGGACTTCACCTCAGCTTACCATCAGGAGTGCAGTCAATTTGACGAACTAAATATAAAAATAAAGTCGCCAGTAATGGTGGTCAATAGTTATCGATGCATTTTATCGCTATTTTATAACCTATGTGTAGAAATAAGTTCCCTTACCCGCAGGAGTTTAGGATCGTGTGAATCGTTTTAAGGAATATCAGTAGGTAACTATTCGAGTCTACGGTTAGATATTTTCAAAGTATTATGAATTTTAATTTAGGTTTCACTGTTCAGTAATTCTGATTTGAAAAACTGTATTAGTTTGTCGTATGAACATTATTTCAACCCCTTTTTTTTTTATTTTAAAGTTACGCGATGTTTTTTTTTATTTTTTAAATTTAGGATACGTCAATTTGACTTCTCATCGCCTGATGGTAAGCTGAAGGTAAATTCTCAGGAAAGAGGGTCACCATTACATACACGTACTATGTTAACAATGGTGGCACTCAGCTTGACGGTCTCATCAGAAGAGGATTGTCGTCGCAGCACCGCGTGACACCCACCGGTCCCACTAGTGCTGCGACCACAATCCCCCTGCCCGGCTATAAACTTGTGTAGTAGTCTGTCCATTCCTCTGGGTAAATACAGGCGTGGGTCTCGTAAGTGTGGTGTCGTGTGAGCGTGTCTAACTGAGTGTGGTCTCCAGCTGTCGGAGAGCGCGCAGAAGGCGCTGCACGGCTGCGGGGCGCTGGCGCGCGCGGGGGACCACGCCGGAGCCCTGGCGGCCGCGGCAGCCCTAGCGAGCGGCACGGACTTCGCGGCGGCCGCCAGCTTCCTGCCGGGCCTCAAGACGCTGTTCCAGCTGGCCGCGCAGCTGCAGGTGCACCTGTGACACTCCGCCCGCTCTCGTCCTGTGCTTAGTTTTAAACATGTATAATAATATACCCTTTCTCGAAGGAGATATTTGATGTTTTAATGTAAAGGTCCTTCGTTTGTATACTTTCGGGCAAAAATCTTGAATAAACGTCAAAAAGTTCGCGCATTTGCCCTAAATGGGCAACCAAAGAACCAATAAAAGTACTGATCAACCAATGACGTGAACCCTTTGAGCAGTGATTAGTTGAGCTGAGAGTGAGACGAAGTCGAGCGAAAAGCTCTCTATACTCCACTCGGTGTATTTCTGTTGTGACGCTACTCCTCCTAAACTAATCGACCAATTTTGACCAAAATTGGCATGTAAATACAACTCGATATTCGGTTTAGAAAAAATAAAATTGAAAATCGAACATACCATGGAGGAATAATCACCCTTCAAAAATTTCAAAATCTGATTTCTCCAAAGTGATCAATGTTGAGACCACGATTTTGGCGCCAAAATGTGCAACTAAACTATTGGCTTAAGACAGAAAACGAGAATTGAATATCGGTCTAGCAACGGAGGAATAATCACCGACAAAACAATTCAATGGTATTGAATTGATAATTGAAAAGAAATTGGGCGTGAATTGTAGGTGCACACACACGTAGAGTGCACTACCTCTCAGCTCAACATGGCACCAGCAGCATGCATTGTGCCCATTTGACCGGCGCGCCGGGCTAACCGCCAAAGAGATCTAAAAGCTGGTTCTGCGCATCTATAAGCACATTGTCAAGATTTTTGCCCACTATACGATACTCGGAATACAAAATCCAGAGAACAGCCTAAACTATCGCATGTGTACTACAATGCTGTGCATATGTTCAACAACTGAAATTTACTTTTAAAATTGGTCTTTGTTCAAAATTATGGCCAATCACGTCACTGTTTAATATGACGTAATCTAAACTTAATATTATAAAGCTGAAGAGTTTGTTTGTTTGTTTGGTTGAACGCGCTAATCTCAGGAACTACTGTTACTAATTGTAAAATTATTTTTGCGTTAGATAAACCATTTATCGAGGAAGGTATATATCATCACGCTACTACCCAGGAGCGCGGAGCAGTAACCATAAATATCAATAAATCGGGCAAAACATTATTGTAGAACTAATAAATTACGTGCATGTTTTTGGGATAATTGGGTGCTACGGGGGCCAAATATACCACAGGCGACGCCGCGGGGGATAGCTAGTTAATCATATGTGTGAGTTTGAAGACGCTAGTTTCCAGACTATCAAGGTTTTACGACCTCTCGATTCTGTATTCCTTGGATATTCTGGGCGTCTACCACGAAAAGTACATCCGAAATTTCGGGCCGGCACGAAACACAAAGAAACACGCAGCATTTAGGTACTATAAAGTCACCCCAAGGTCTGAAGACCCGCGACGGCGTACGGTTTAAGTCGGTGCAAGCCCGACATAACCACCCCCGCTGGCTGGTGTGGGGGGGGGGGTATTCAAGGGGATTTCCACACTATAAAAAAAAGTACTATAAATACTATGCGAGGGAAATGCTTGTCCTATATGTACGTATGGGCCACCTTACACTTTGGCATCTGAAGACCCCAGACCGGTTTTAGTCGGTTCGAATTCCACATAACCACTTCGCTGGCCGCCGTGGGGGGGGGGGGTCCAGGATAATTACCGCACGAAAAAAAGGTAGCTACTGTGAAGTTAATTTGAATTTCTGTCACGTGCCGTCTGCAGGCCTGATACATGTGTTTCATTTCAGAGTACCAATTTCCCGAAACTGCTGTCCGCAACTTCGGATAGGTATATGTTTCATGGTAGGCCTCGTGTATTACATTAATAATGTCTCAGAACGTAATATGATTTAGACATTAATTAAATTTTACTAATAAAATATAGCAACAAAATTCGTATGTCCATATTCGTACGCAAAACAATTTAATAACATCGACTTACTAATCCTATATGATAGGTTTCAATATTCAATTTTTAAGCATTTTGTATGCTTACTTTTTTCTAAAGATTTAGATCGGAAAAAGAGAACATCTAGGACGGGACTTGAACCCGCGACCAGTCCCTTACAGGGGGAATGCTCTGACCAACTGAGCCACCTAGACACGTCCCAGATATTCGAAATTCTCCGATATATCATATACGTCTTAAGGCGACGTTGGAGCCATCTACCGTAATTCTTGCGAACTACGGAAACAATGAATAACTTTACAGTCATTTTTAAATATTGTTTTTTGATGACTCCGCCTAATTAATTCTATTAAATTTCGAATATCTGGGACGTGTCTAGGTGGCTCAATTGGTCAGAGCATTCCCCCTGTAAGGGACTGGTCGCGGGTTCAAGTCCCGTCCTAGATGTTCTCTTTTTCCGATCTAAATCTTTACGTTTCAATATGTTCAAAATTTCATAATAATAATTTACGTAAACTGAATACTTTGGAAACATACTTAATTTATTCATTTTAATTAGGGCTAACATGGAATAATTGTGTGCAATATAAATCTTGAAATCAATATTAAGTTAAATTAAAATTAATTATTTGTCATTTTTATGTCTTTTTGACTATATTAGACTAAAATTCCAAAGTATCACTACATGCATCCATACTGTGTAATATCAAGAATATCTAATTCAATTAAATTTTTCAGCATTTTGTACGCTTACTTTTTCTAAAGATTTAGATCGGAAAAAGAGAACATCTAGAACGGGACTTGAACCCGCGACCAGTCCCTTACAGGGGGAATGCTCTGACCAGTTGAGCTATCTAGACACGTCCCAGATATTCGAAATGTTCACTTTTTCCGATCTAAATCTTTAGAAAAAGAACATCTAATGTCACAAAAAATCATTTGGGTATATATTCGATTATCATCATAGCCCTTGGATAGCTTAGATGATAGAGCAAACTCTATCAACAGACCCAATTAATATTACCATGAGTTGAACCGACTTAACTGAATTGAAAATATTGGGTAAAGGGGTAAATTATAGTGCCAATATATCAAATGTCAAAAGCCCTAAGCAGTTATTTTTATTTTCCAAATTTTTGGAATCAATATCATAATATTAAGCTAACTTCATTCAAAAGCAACCGAAACGTCGGGATCAATGTAAAATATAAAATAATATCAAATAAACCGCGATAGAATCCGTTAAAAATAATTTTATTTCAATGTGTAACACTCGCGTTAACTTCCGAGAATATAACTTTATTTTTACGAATTACTACCACTGGCCTCAAATATTATTCGACGACGCACATATGCGTCATCGGTATTGCTGAGGATTTCATGACGCACATATTCGTCATCATTGTTGCTGAGGATTTGATGACGCACATATGCGTCATCGGTATTGCTGAGGATTTCATGACGCATATATGCGTCATTAGCCACGAGTTGGTTAATCACTAGGCAAGAGACTATCCAATGACAAATATAATCATCAATGCGATTGGCTATTAACTGGCATTTACGTTCAAGCTTGTTCTCTATTGAAATTTATAATCAACTAGCTGTTGCCCACGGCTGCGCCCGTATGGAATTCTGATCCCATTCCCGCAACCCATGAGAACCCATTACAGGGGTAAAAGTTAAAAAAGCGGCCAAGTGCGAGTCGGACTCGCCCATGAAGGGTTCCGTAGCAGCAAGTAACAATAATGTTTTTATAATTTTTTATATTTCATTTGATTGAATGAAAGGTAAATTGCAGTTTATGATTTATGACGTAAAAGAGAAACTACTTACTAGATCTCGTTCAAACCAATTTTCGATGGAAGTTTACATGGTAATGTACATCATATATTTTTTTTTAGTTTTATCATTCTCTTATTATCTCTTATAGAAGTTAAAGGGAGGGACACACATATTTTACCTCTTTGGAAGTGTCTCTCGTGCAAACTATTCAGTTTAGAAAAGAATTATATTAGAAACCTCAATGTCATTTTTGAAGACCTATCCATAGACGTATGGTTTGATGAAAAAAATATTTTTGAGTTTCAGTTGTAAGTAGGGGAAACCCCCAAAATTTATTGGTCTTTTTCTATTTTTGTGTGAATATCTTAATGCGGTTCACAGAATACATCTACTTACCAAGTTTCAACAGCATAGTTCTTAAAGTTTCGGAAAAAAGTGGCTGTGACATACGGACGGACAGACAGACAGACATGACGAATCTATAAGGGTTCCGTTTTTTGCCATTTGGCAACGGAACCCTAAAAAGTAGCAAGCCTTTTATCTATACCTATGCCAAATTTTAGCCAGAGCCATTCAGCCGTTTGAGAGTGATTGAGTAACAAATCAAACTTAATCTTCACAAACTTTGACATTTATAATATTAGTAGGATCCCATTCAAAACCACACTCACTGCTCTGTGTGAAGTGATTGATCATAATTCATAGGTTTGGCGACACCAGTTTCCATAGTAACAGTTTAAGGGCACTTCCTTTTGATCTTGTATGCCGTGGTTACTCTAAAGATACTTATGTAACACTACATTACTGGTTCATTTTGTATCTATTCGAAAGTTCTCTTAAAGAACATAAAAACAAGAGACACTAACACTTATTTTGATGCAATGTGTATAACAAATAAACATATATTATATAAAAATATTAAATTATAAAGATTTAGATCGCAAAAAGAGAACATCTAGGACGGGACTTGAACCCGCGAGCAGTCCCTTACAGGGGGAATGCTCTGAGCAACTGAGCCACCTAGACACGTCCCAGATATTCGAAATTCTCCGATATACGTCGCTCAAGTCACGTCCTAGATGTTCTCTTTTTCCGATCTAAATCTTTAGAAAAAAGTAAGCATACAAAATGCTTAAAAATTTAATTGAAATATTAAATTATGTTCGTATAATAATTTTATTGTAGAAGACGCCTCATTCTGATGATAAAGTGTCATTTGTTAGGTTAATTTTAGATATTTGTTCGGTAATACGTTTTTTTTCTCTAAACTGTACTAAACATTCTTCAAAAACACTTCAAACTAGTATGTCTTAAAAATATCTACAGAGTTTTGTACAAATATCACGTATGTGTTTTAAAGGTATACAAAAATAAAACAAAAATAGTTGTGCTCTATGGTCTTTATTTTAGGGCCAATTTTTCATTACTATATAACTGTTATCTAAGCTAAACTTTTATATTTTTACAATTTTCTATAGAAAACATGTTACAACGTAAATATTTTTCAGGTATTAGTTCAATCTGGTAATTGAAAAATTAGCTTGAAACATAATTATGAAATTTGGTGTAAATATTTACATAAAGCACTCGTTGAGAAAAATCACAGCTACCATTCGGTTTTATTCCTAAAACGTCTGCAAATGCGAATTTTTACCACTAATAGTTTTTATTATATTTTTAAAATAATAATTCAGAGCGTAGATCCTAGTTTGAAGGTAAGCATATCTTAACTTGATTGTAATATGTCTTCTAGAAGGGGGTAAACATGGTATGTGGATAAATATATTAATCATAGAAACACCCAGACCAGTCGAAATATACATATTTATGCATGCAAACATTTACACTGAACGGGAATCAAACACGCGTATGATTCCACACGTTGGATTTTAAAAGTTTGCCTTTAATTACACATACGATGCAAATCTCAATGGATTATATATTTATAACGCCTGGATTATGAATTCTGATATTTGTCAATATGAACCAATCCATCCATATAATCATTTATTGTCAAAAAATATTAGAGAAATATATAATTTAATGAATTAACTGAATTATATTTGTTTATTGTTCGACGTGAGTTTGTGCGAACTCTGTTTCTAATATATAATTACTTAGTATAAATATTAATGTATTATAGAATTATATTATTGATGAAAATTATATTTTTCAGAAAATTATACACTTTGTTTCATTGTTTACAATCATAAGTACCTACATACATACTATGAAATCGCTGAACAATATGAAATAATTCTTGGTATATAAGATAAGGACACCGTTTTTCCCAAACTCGAGTTTTTAGTCGGTTCAAGCCCTACATAACCTCCCCCGCTGGCCGACAGGGGATCCGAGGGGATTTTCGCACGAAAAAAAAAACAAAAAAAAGTACTCAATAAGGGTAATATATGATATTGTCGGAAGTTTACGTAAATGTCACACATTGAAATAAAACTATTTTTAACGGATTCTATCGCGATTTATTTGATGTTATTTTATATTTCACATTGATCCCGACGTTTCGGTTGCTTTTCAGCAGCCATGGTCACGGGATCAATGTAAAATATAAAATAACATCAAATAAATCGCGATAGAATCCGTTAAAAATAGTTTTATTTCAAGGGTAATATATTATTTACCAGTCCAGGATCGGGGGCATTCTCCATAATTGGAGGTGGAGTAAGTACGTAGGTACTTAGCAACGAACCCTCCTACTCACCCCGAGCTGGCTATAAGTGCTTGCATATTTATTGGCCAAATATGCCTTTCATACTTAGGCTGTAATGTTATTACATCTCTTTTTTGATATGTGATTTTATTTCGAGGCAGTTCGATTTCTACCTAACGGGCTGTGGCGATACCACATGTACCCAGGTGACATCTAGCAACAGTAAGCTCAACTACTTATTTCGATACCCACATGAAATCAGCGCCATCTAGTTACCAACAAGCTGAACTACAACCGTCTACTATGTCACAACTACCACGTGATTTCTACGTCACAATCCTGCATCGCAAAAATGTAGTTCACGCGCTGATTAGCATATATACAGAATCCTAACTTCAAGAGCAAGGGCCTCGGCCCGCCAGGCGCCATCACCTTGCCTGATCAGAGGATTCTCCTTTCGTGTTGGAGGAACATCACTGCCACATCTCTCTTTTGTGAGACGAAGTCGAGCGAAAGCTCCTCATACCAGACTTCAGGATTTTCTTTGTCAGAGGTCTCCTCCTAAACTACTAATCCAATCAGAACCAAATTTCGCGTGATTAAAGAGGTCAATCAGAGGAAGGTTTATGGATATATTTTGAAAAAAATTATGCTACCACAGAGGAATGATCACCGTTAAAAAAATTCCAGATGGAATTACATAATAACCGCTCGAGACACTGACCAAACTTTACACGCTCAGAAAGCATGTCCAGAGTTGTGACTTTCAAAAAGAATTTTCAAAATCGGACTTGCCACGGAGGAATGATCACTGTTAAAAATTTTCTCACTCAGCTCAACATTGCAAGCAGCGATTCGCCTTGCAGACCTAGTATTATTATACTCCACGTACCTATCTCTCCCAATTGACACATATTCAAAAGGCCATTGTAACCGCATACCACATCATGATTCAGGGCCGTGTAGTGCAGTCCATAATATTTATAAAATTGATATGGTAACAAATTCCCCATAAACATTTTGTAAAAATGCTGAAACATTTTACGTAAAGACAAGTCGTTAAAGGATACGATATTTATACTTTTAAAAACTTAAACACTGTAAGCACTCAACTCGAAATATCCGTAGTATGAAGTGCATTCGTGTCTTGACGGTACGGAGCGCTGCAGCATTTACGTTCAGAACAATAATCGTCGGCCTATTTCGATAATAACTATTGCGTTTTAAACGTAGTCTGTGTTGCCCACGTAGATTTTGAAATGGGCATATCGTAGAATTGAATGTAGTAAATTGAAATAAGAAGAATTTGCGCTTAAACTTCATAGATCTTAAGATTTCCATAATCTCCTATTTGCAGTATACCAACTTGATGATTGGGTATTCTGAAGTATGGAGATCTACGTCGTTGGGACGGCTTTGTAAGGATTTTAGTTTTTTTTTTTTTTATATTTAGGACACGTAAATTTGACTTCACCTGGCCTGATGGTAAGCTGAAGGTAAAGTCTCAGGAAAGAGGGTCGCCATTACATACACGTATCTAGCATGTTAACAATGGTGGCACTCAGCTTGATGGCCTCATCAGAAGAGGATGTGACCACAATCCCCCTGCCCGGCTATGCACTTGCTGACCCCTGAACGCAAGCAAACCGAAATTGGATTACTATGGAGGGTTTTTCGCAATCGTGCCCGGTGGTACCCACCCGGCCGAATTTTGTGACAAATTTGTGTCATCAAATTTTTACCACCAGTAGGTAATTATCATATCGAGGACTATTCTCCTTCTAATACTTACGACTTGGCTCATACGGCTTTTATGTGAGCCTTTAGACCTCCCAACGCTGAAAGGAAAATCTGCGCTAGCGCCTCGTTCGTCAATCAGCAGGTGTCCCGTGGTGGGCCCCATAAACGCCCCCTTTTCTGTGATTACTAAACAGTAGGAGCAATGTGCAGTAGTGACCCATAAAAGCAATGGTCAACGCGGTAACCCCCTTTTAACAAATCAGGAGTAAATTGTGGGAGTTATTAAGTGCTTTTTAACCTACCTTATACCTCAAGACGGGGACACCGTGGTTTCCAAACCCGAGGGGGCCATCTTGAAACTGGAGATGGCCCAGGGTCAGTCGGGGTGCGAGGGATATGCTCTATGGGCAACCTTACACCCCGGCGTCTGTAGACCCGAGACGGCGTACTGTTTTAGTCGGTTCAAGCCCAACATAACTGCCCCCGCTGGCTAGCGGGGGCGGTATCCGAAGGGATTTCCGCACGAAAAAAGAAAGGGTACGGGCTACGGCTCGATTACCACGCAACACAAAATTTAGCCTGCCTTTGAACCCCCCCCCCCCCTCCATGATTCCAAAGGAAAAATGCTACTTCTTATTTTTCCGGGTCTGCCCTTTTTGTTTTTTTTTTCGTGTGGATTTCCTTCGGATACCCCCCGCCGGCCAGCGGGGGCGGTTATGTCGGGCTTGGGCCGACTAAAACCGCACGCCGTCTCGGGTCTACAGACGCCGGGGTGTAAGGTTGCCCATATCCCTCGCACCCCGACTGTAAGTGCACCTACCTGTATATAGCAGGATAGGTAATCTTAAGACTGCTTCAGAATATCCGGTTCCTATTCATAAACTTAACAATGAAACTTTCATAACCCTGCATCACAAATAATCACATCCTCGCATACTGTATTGAAAAGAAAGAACTCGAGAGCGTGCACATCCTGGAGCTCTTTAAGCGCAGTTACAGCGAGTGTGCAGTATTCAAAGTTCACAGTGATAAGTATAGACATGCACGTTGAGATGTGAACATTGTTATCTAGACGATCGTTGAGGTGAACCGCGACGCGGCAGCGCACGTTTCCACTGTTAATATTCGTCCCAGCACCAGTACCGGTTGCATCAAAATCTTGCATTTTGTAGCCCCGGGTCCGGGTCCACCCACCACACACAAAAAAATGTATATAAGTATGTTTATCCGCATTCTGGAACCCATAACACAAGCTAGTTAAACTATGCTTACTTTGGCTCTAGAAAGCGCTGTGTAGAACGTCATCGAATATTTATTTATTATTTATTACTGTTGTCGTCTAAAGCTACGTTTTTGGACTCCCTGTTGCTACTGAAACTTTCTTTACGGGTTTTTTTCTTTACCTGATCCAGGATTGCACTTTTATTTTTTCGAATATATGTATCATAATATTCTGACAACAAATGACGGTTTTAGTCATTTTTATCTACATTTGTCACTGGCCTCAGCTCACTTGGCATCATGACATCATAGACCAATATATAAACAATGCTTGACATTGAAGGACCAATCCTGGTATTCTTTGTGTGAAAGTGTTTATAAATCTCGACAGTGATAATCACCGCGGATTCAGATTATAAAAGTTTTTACAGAATAGCATAGGAGGCCAGACTTTCTAAGCATGCTACGCTATTAGTGCGACTCTGTCTGTTTAACCCTGGATCAGTACGAGTGTGATCCACTTCGTAAACAAGTTAAAAGTGGAGCATAAGTGCTTCCGTAGATCATTGATAAGACAGCCGCAAGACAGAATTGTCGCCGTGCAGATTTTACAGGTATTATAGCTTTGTTTATAAAACAGTATTGTACGCACTTCCATATGTTCTTGTAGAGTAACAGTCTGTCTTAACTACTAACTACCTCTACTACCTAACTCTTAACTCTCTTGTCTCTAATGAGCGCTCAACCTTACACATACTCCCTTTTTTTTTTTTTTGTGCGGAAATCCCTTCGGATACCCCCCCGCCGGCTAGCGGGGGCGGTTATGTCGGGCTTGAACCGACTAAAACCGCACGCCGTCTCGGGTCTACAGACGCCGGGGTGTAAGGTTACTCATAGAGCATATCCCTCGCACTCCGACTGACCCTGGGCCATTCGCAGTGTCCCCTCTGATAACAGCAGAGGGGTACCTGGAGCGACCACGCCTCCCCGCGGGCCTTGGAGGCCCGCCATACGCCGACCCCCTCGTGCAATGGGGTCAGCTGGCCCTGAAAAGGGTCGGTTGGTCAGACTCTTGGCCTTTGACGTTGACGCCAGCTACTCCAGAGGAGCAATCAATGATGCGTCATCGCCCACGTTGCCCAGGGTGCACCAAACTTGGAGGTGACCCAACCAGTCGCACCCCCCAACCAGTCGCACCCTCCAACCAGTCGCACCCCTTACACATACTACCTAGTTTAAATACATACAAATGAAGAAATCGAGACGTGCGACAGTGTATACAGATCCTCTGGCTGGGATTACCTGCTCGCGGAGTCGCAGCGTACCTGCATTGTGCCGCGGATTAAAAATAATACATGACTTGGATGTACAGTCTCAAGATGTGATCATGTTGTAATACACGCTTCCTGTTCTGTTATTATTAATAACAATGATAACTTACAAGGAAATCAGTTAGGCTAACTCAGAAAATAAGACATTCTATTTAGGTATTGAAATCAGTGATGTTTCATCACCGACAACGTCGATGACGCCATCCCTTAAAACTATTATCTAAATTCTTAATAATACCGATTATTAAATACTACCTGTGGCATGCAGTTTTGTGCGCATGGAATTCTGATTCCGTTCCAGCGAATCCCATTCGAACCTATACCAACGATAAAAAGCCTATGTGTCATTCCAGACTATAATTGAGCTGAGAGTGAGACGAAGTCGAGCGAAAGCTCCTTTCACTCCACTCGATGTATTTCGTTTGTGTCCCTCTAGCGCCTAGACCCTTTGACCGATTTTAATGATTTTTAGCATAATCATAGATGATAGTGATGTGACGGACATAGGCTATACAAATTTAAATTATGAAGTACCAGTGAGGAATAATCACCGAATAAGAAATTCAAAAGCTGATTTCTCAAAAAACACAATTAGTAAAATCTAAGTTTTGGCGCCAAAACGTAGCCTATAACCATAAATACCGATTAAACAAAGAACACTGAAAATCGGACAAGTCACGGAGGAATAATCACCGAACAAAAAATTCTAAAGCTGATTTCTCAACAACTACGATATTCTATGCTCCTTTCCAAATCACTCAGACATGGGCACCCTCAGCTCAACATTGCAAGAGCTACTGCGGACCTAGTCTCTATACATAATTTCAGTTAGATCCGTTCACCCGTATGAGCGTGATTGAGTCACAAACATCCAAACATCTTCACAAACTTAAACATTTATATTACTAGCTGTTGCGCACGGCTCCATCCGCGTGCAATGCTGTTTCCATCCTCGCTTCCCATGGGAACGTATTCCCGAGATAAAAAGTAGCCTTTGTATTATTTCAGACTATAATCTATCGCTATACCAAATTTCAGCCACATCCGTTCACCCGTTTGAGCGTGATTTGAGTAACAAACATCCATACATGCAAACGTAGTATATTAGTAGAATGAGTAGAAAGTAGGATTTGAACATGGCACACACAGCTGGGTCAAGAACCTTATGTAGAAGAAAACACACAGAGTACTGCTACGGAAGTATTTTACTGTGTACTTGTATTTTGTTCTTAAATTTTCTAAAAGGCCTTCAGCTGTATACTTTTTTTTTTTTTTTTTATCGTGCGGAAATCCCTTCGGATACCCCCCCGCGTGCCAGCGGGGGCGGTTATGTCGGGCTTGAACCGACTAAAACCGCACGCCGTCTCGGGTCTACAGACGCCGGGGTGTAAGGTTGCCCATAGAGCATATCCCTCGCACCCCGACTGACCCTGGGCCATCTCCGGTTTCGAGATGGCCCCCTCGGGTTTGGGAACCACGGTGTCCCCGTCCTGCCCCGGTTTGGGGGAGGGGCGCTAGTCGCCCCACCGTCCCGGCCTGCTTCTGCTGGGGTGACAGGTGGCCTCACCAGCCACCCCTAGGCCTGCGCTCATGGAGGACGGAGGTCAATTTTAAAAAGAAACTGCGGATATTTTTGCTCGAACATCAAAAACAATTTGAGCGTGTTCGAGCAAATGTATCGCTAATTTAGTTGTCAGTAATGGTTTGGTACAAGTTAGAGCTTGAACGCTGCTTGGAATTAGGTATGTTCGAATTAATACTTATGTTCGATTTTGTTTTCTTGTATTTTTTGACTCAATGTTATTGTTGATTTCAATTATTAGTATTATTTTTATTTTAAATTTAATTCAATTGTTAATTTTCATAAATTGATTTATTTATTTATTATGTGTCCAATTTCATATTTAAAATACTTTTATGATTATTCAATTTATTGTTGCTATTTTTATTACTGATTAGTATAACGTTGGTCTGGTCAACCAGTGATTTATTTGCCATTTTGAGCGTATGACACTCGTGGGTTGCAACTGAAAATCAGCGTTGGATACAACCCAACATTATGCTGAGTTGTTTTCCCATTGACACTCTCTATAACGTATATTATTATAACTTAAGTGTATCGCCAATGTTAGAGTGTTAATAAATATTTTTCTTTCTTTCTTTCTTTTCTTTCGTTAAGCGACCTCCGGCGCCTGAGTTGCCTGCGACGCGCGGCGAGCAAGTTGCGGGCTCGGCGGACCGGGACAGTTCTAAGTCTCTCCCGGGCGCGCTCCGCCACCTCCTTCGCGAGCATTACATGCTCGCAGAAGGAGGCGGCGGCGGCCCACGCGCTCGCGCTCCGCACCATTGCCGCAATCATGCTGCCGATCGAGAGGACTCCCACCCCGATGGCTGCCACGAGGTCACGCCTCGGTGCCTCCCACGCCGGGCTTCAGCTGTATACCTATGATCAGCGAACGCTTTCAGGAAATCAGCTGTGATTTCTTCAAATAAAATGTTATACGAGGTTGTGAGGTAACTAGCATAAGTGGAAAATTGTTACAAATGTGGACATAATGAAACTGATAAGATAAGGGACTACTAGCTTGCCGCTGAATTATGACGTCAATATCACAATCTCACAGACTAATTACAACACGATAAGTATCAAAGTCGCCAGATTTTGAACATCATTATATAAAAACAAATAACTTTAATAGATTTAGTGCAGGAAAAGTGAACTTCGAGGACGGGATTCGAACCCGCGAACAGTCCCTTACAGGGGCAATACTCTGACCACCTGAGCTGCCTGGACACGACCGTAATTCTTACTTTAAATCAACAACTATAACAATATTCTTTGTTTTAAAGCGGCTCCTAGCCGTGCAATATTCTGGTTTGTGCAATATAATTGATTGTGTGAGGGCGAGATTGAAAGATTGTCCAATACATTGCGTGATTTTCAAAAAGTTGAAAATTTATTGCACAAACTGAGAAAGAGGGCAACATTGCGCAATATTCCTCCTTATTTTTCGTCAGTGTACTTGTTCGCGACAGACACTCAGTGAAGTGAAAGTGATTTTGTGAATCGTAAAAATGAAATTGAAAATTAGTGAATCGTAAAACAAGTGATTTGTGACAAAACAGTAAATGATTATTTAGACATTCAATTAATATAGCCACCGTACGCATGAGACGGTCGCAGCACCCTTTTGTTAATAGTTTATAAGAATTTTTATTATGTAAAATCACTGTATCATAATTTTAGTAAATCAGCCATAAAAGCGCTGTTGTGTGTATAATAAACTTTATTCACTATATAGAGTCAATGAGTGGCTACCATATAGCAATTCATTTAATACCGTACGATGTATAACCTTTATGTAATCGACCAATAATGTCGCATGATAGAGCCCAGCCACTCATAATTTCAATTGTAAACCGCTATAATTATTAAACAATAGACAATACACGTTAAAAACCCTTACCATGGGATGGGTGACCGCCCTACCCATATTGTTGCATTTATATTATATAATTCTTGTACATAGTTTATAAAATAGAAGTAGAAAACCGTAAAATAGATAATGAAAAATCAGTGTAAATTTCCGTGTAATTTGTTCGTATTTTGACGGCTCTCGTCATGGTAAAGTCTGAGAGTACCTAAGCTGGCACAACATTTGAACGATGGCGACATCTTAGCCGAGTCGCCAGCAATAGTCTTCGAGTTAACTCTCAGACTTTGCACTGAATGGATGGGCCATTATTAAAGCCATATTATTCAACCGAATTCTGTGTCTTAATTACTGGTGTTCCTGTTCAAACCAATTCGGAACCGTACCGTTCGCGGTCGGTTTATCCTTTCGCTTAGAGAGACGCACAGGGACGAGTATTTCTACTTTCCCTGACCTCGTTCGAAAGATACAGTCCACACCTCCGCTGCATGGCAGGGAAAGAGTGTGCATACTGACAGCCAGTCCCTTTAAATGTACCTAAGGCGGACGTAAGCTGATCGCTGGCGTTTAGATCTGCGTTTATGACCAGATAGAACGTCACGTGAGGCCTGTTCGCCACAGTACTAGTCCCTATCAATAAACCATTGCTTGGCCCATTTTCTCCCTTTCTAAGAGCCTTTCTTCTTTTTTTTGCATTTGCAGCTACAGCAATCATCACGCAACACAAGACACTGTCACTTAATGTTGACCCGATGGAATCTGTCTGAGTGTGACATTGCGCAATATATTGCACAACCGTCAATGTCGCCTTCACATGGTACAACTTTTTGCACAAACGAGAAAATTGTGCAATAACATTGAGCATTGACGGCTGAGCATTGGATACGCCCCCGCCCGCCAGCGGGGGCGGTTATGTCGGGCTTGAACCGACCAAAACCGCACGCCGTCTCGGGTCTTCAGACGCCGGGGTGTAAGGTTACCCATAGAGCATATCCCTCGCACCCCGGCTGACCCTGGGCCATCTCACCACTAACAGCATCGCTCATCCTGTCTCCTCTCAAAGCAGAGGAGTACGGAGAGCGATGAGTTCCCGCCACGTTGGGTATTGGCCGACGATCAATGCCAACCCTATGAAGGGAAAGCCATTGACCGCCGCCCAGGGTGTCCGATTCCGATGCCGCCGGACTGCAGCGGAATCGGAATCGGAGCGACACTCGAGGAGGTTACCCAACACACACCCCAATAAGAGTGTATCTAAAATACAAATATCAAATGGAAGATGGCTTGCATGTGGTAGCTCTGTTGTTGAGTTTATCGTGACCGTAAGATCCAGGGCGGGTGCACAGCGCTATTGAACTCGTATAGCGATGCAGCTACCTTTCTTTTTCTGTTTTTTCGTGCGGAAATCCCCTCGGATACCCGAACCGACTAAAACCGCACGCTGTCTTGGGTCTTCAGACGCCGGGTTGTAAGGTTGCCCATAGAGCATATCCCTCGCACCCCGACTAAAACGGCACGCCGTCTCGGGTCTTCAGACGCCGGGTTGTAAGGTTGCCCATAGAGCATATCCCTCGCACCCCGACTAAAACCGCACGCCGTTCTTAAGACGCCGGTTTGTAAGGTTGCCCATAGAGCATATCTCTCGCACCCCGACTAAAACCGCACGCCGTCTCGGGTCTTCAGACGCCGGGTTATAAGGTTGCCCATAGAGCATATCCCTCGCACCCCGACTAAAACCGCACGCCGTCTCGGGTCTTAAGACGCCGGTTTGTAAGGTTGCCCATAGAGCATATCCCTCGCACCCCGACTGACCCTTTTTTTTTGTTCTCGTGCGGAAATCCCTTCGGATACCCCCCCGCCGGCCAGCGGTGGCGGTTATGTCGGGCTTGAACCGACCAAAACCGCACGCCGTCTCGGGTCTTCAGACGCCGGGGTGTAAGGTTACCCATAGAGCATATCCCTCGCACCCCGACTGACCCTGGGCCATCTCACCACTAACAGCATCGCTCATCCTGTCTCCTCTGAAAGCAGAGGAGTACGGAGAGCGATGTGTTCCCACCACGTTGGGTATTGGCCGACGATCAATGCCAACCCTATGAAGGGGTGAAGGGGAAGCCATTGACCGCCGCCCAGGGTGTACCGGCCGCTCCGATTCCGTTCCCCCCGGACTGCAGCGGGATCGGAATCGGAGCGACACTCGAGGAGGTTACCCAACACACACCCCACACCGACTGACCCTGGGCCATTTCCGGTTTCGAGATGGCCCCCTCGGGTTTGGGAACCATGGTGTCCCCGTCTTGCCCCGGTTTGGGGGAGGGCCGCGTCGTCCGGCCGTCCCAGTCTGCTTCTGCTGGGGTGACAGGCAGCCTCACCTGCCACCCCCCGACTGCACCTATACCTATCTACCGTTGCACAGTAACATAGCTATAATTATGTCTCATTGATAACAAGTACCTTCATTATCACCAACGATCCATCAATGTTGCACTACTGATATCATTTACCAATAATAGTGAATCACCTTTATACAAATTATATAATAATTTTACTAGTAACTACTAAATAGCTGCAATATTATCAGATATCTGTAATCAATAATCACTTGATACCGTCGGTAACCAATAACGTACAGTCAACGACAAAAGTGACTTAACAAATTCTAATTTATTAATCAGTTTAGCTCTTAAACCTTTCTTCACTACATTGTATAAAACAAAGTCGCTTTCTCTGTCCCTATATCCCTATATCCCTATTTATGCTTAAATCTTTAAAACTACGCAACGGATTTTGATGCGGTTTTTTTTAATAGATAGAGTGATTGAAGAGGAAGGTTTATATGTATAATAACATCCATTGCACCCGTGCGAAGTCGGGGCGGGTCGCTAGTAAAAAAATAAACACAACACGGAATATATTAACTTTGTCTGTGGTGATTATAAAACTACATGTATATTCATTATAGGATAATCATATCCCAATGTACCGCTTTTGGTTCGGTACTTCGCCATCGACCTGTAAGTTTGTATGTATGTTTGACAGATTTTCCACGGGAGGTTGAACCGATTTTGGTCTGGTTTTCAGAAAAGTATTTGTTACATTCTGGAGAAGGTGTCAATCTGTCAGTTCGATGTGTGATAAGAGAACGTTCTACAAAACCCACCTTAGCCAGACTCTCAGTCGGCTTCCCGACGTGCCAAGTAAAAGGGCACTGTATTCTATATATCTAAGGATTGTTACAATTCATTGCAGTACCTTTTTTTTTTTTATCGTGCGGAAATCCCTTCGGATACCCCCCCGCCGGACAGCGGGGGCGGTTATGTCGGGCTTGAACCGACTAAAACCGCACGCCGTCACGGGTCTACAGATGCCGGGGTGTAAGGTTGCCCATAGAGCATATCCCTCGTACCCCGACTGACCCTGGGCCATCTCCGGTTTCGAGATGGCCCCCTCGGGTTTGGGACCCACGGTGTCCCCGTCTTGCCCCGGTTTGGGGGAGGGGCGCTAGACGCCCCACCGTCCCGGCCTGCTTCTGCTGGGGTGACAGACGGCCTCACCCGTCACCCCCTCATTGCAGTACCTAGCTAAAAGCATGTATTGCTTCATCCGAGCTACAGAATAATAATAATTTATAGTGTAATATACTACAGTCAACAACAAAACTTGATATACACTAAAATATTTTCAAACATTTTTAGAAGATTTGTCATGTCTGTCTGTCTGTCCGTCCGTATGTCACAGCCACTTTTTTCCGAAACTATAAGAACTATGCTGTTGAAACTTGGTAAGTAGATGTATTCTGTGAACCGCATTAAGATTTTCACACAGAAATAGAAAAAAAAACAATAAATTTTGGGGGTCCCCATACTTAGAACCGAAACTCAAAAAAATTTTTTTCATCGAAGCCATATGTGTGACATATCTATGGATAGCTCTTCAAAAATGATATTGAGGTTTCTAATATAATTTTTTTTTAAACTGAATAGTTTGCGCGGAAGACACTCCCAAAGTGGTAAAATGTGTACCCCCCTGTAACTTCTAAAATAAGAGAACGATAAAACTAAAAAAAATATATGATGTACATTACCATGTAAACTTCCAACGATAATTGGTTTGAACGAGATCTAGTAAGTAGTTTTTTTTAATACGTCATAAATATTAAATACCTTTTTTTTTTTTTTTTTTTTTTTTATCGTGCGGAAATCCCTTCGGATACCCCCCCGCCGGCCAGCGGGGCCGGTTATGTCGGGCTTGCACCGACCAAAACCGCACGCCGTCTCGGGTCTTCAGACGCCGGGGTGTAAGGTTACCCATAGAGCATATCCCTCGCATCCCGGCTGACCCTGGGCCATCTCACCACTAACAGCATCGCTCATCCTGTCTCCTCTGAAAGCAGAGGAGTACGGAGAGCGATGTGTTCCCGCCACGTTGGGTATTGGCCGACGATCAATGCCAACCCTATGAAGGGGTGAAGGGGAAGCCATTGACCGCCGCCCAGGGTGTACCGGCCGCTCCGATTCCGTTCCCCCCGGACTGCAGCGGGATCGGAATCGGAGCGACACTCGAGGAGGTTACCCAACACACACCCCTAATATTAAATACCTATCATTCAATCAAGTCAAATATAAAAATAAAAAAAATAAAAAAATATTATGTTACTTGCTGCTACGGAACCCTTAATGGGCGAGTCCGACTCGCACTTGGTCGCTTTTTTTCCATTGGAATACCAATGTACCAATAATTGACGTATAATTAGTTTTATAATCCAATAGGCAAAGGTGATATAATTCATATTTTTTTTTAAATATTTTATGAAAGGTTTACGAGCTAAGGTGATCAATAAATTAGAATTTGTTAAGCTACTTTTGTACTTGACTGTACAAAGCCGATTGCACCTGAAGCTTGCACGCTGGAGTCCGGGACTTAAAAAAACAATGGTTTTTAATAACTATTGTACAAAACTTTATACAAAACAATACATCTGCTATTAAATTAGTCTAATTTGCCTTTGAATTCCTTGTCAATACGTATTGCATATCACATATTTCATAATTACTTCAACTAGGTTTATACAGTTAATGTTTCGAGTTAACTGCCGAGGTAATGGCGCGAAGTGTTACGATCGCGCCTAACTGTGATTATTATTTACTGCTAAAGTTAATGTTGGCCCTGTACTCGAATTTTGGGTAATTTTTTTTTGCGTATTCTATTAAATATACTTTAACAATGGTAAATGGTTAACCTGCAAAACTTGAAACACAAGAGATGTTACTCTTGTTTCGCCTCCTCCACAGGTGAAGGGCAAGAAAAAGGAGTAAAGTTTGAAAAAAGAACAGGAAATAGTATGCTAACTTAAAAAAATAGTATGCTAACTTTTCCTATGGGAAAACAATGTTTAAAAAATAATAGTTTATAAAACTAAAAAACACGCTTTTTATAGAAAACCGAACTACAAAAATAGAAAATAACTTAAAAAAAAAAATTAAATTAAGAATAGTGTTAAAACTTTCAATAAATTTATATTAATAAGTGTAAATAAAAAAAAAGTATTTTATTTTAAAAAAGCGTGGGGTGCATAGGTCTATAGATATAAAAATTTTATTGACAGACATGAGTAGAGTGATCATTGTTTCCGTAGTTCGCAAAAATTAGGGTAGATGACTCCAGCCTCACCCCGAGACGTATATAATATATCGGATGATTTCAAATATCTGGGATGTGTCTAGGTAGCTCAGTTGGTTACAGCATTCCCCCTGTAAGGGACTGATCGCAGGTTCGATTCCCTTCCTAGATGTCCTCTTTTTCCGATCTTAATCCATAGGTAAGTAAGGAAGTAAGGAAGGAAGCGGTTCCGTCCGGCAGTCTCAACAACCTTATGAATAGGACATACTGCTGTTTAACGTGGATCTAAAGTGAAAAAGTACGGTACTTCTGCGATTCGTGCAGCTCATGAAGAAGTGCTCGGTTAGAAAACTCGTCGTCTCTTTAACGTGAGGTCAAAAGGTTCGAGAATACATAGCTCGAATTTCTCGAAATCGGTGTTGGTCTACTTAAGATTCATGATTATTATACTGACGTCGAGAATCTATACTATTATAAAATTGTAAATGAGTTTTGTCTGTAAATTGGAGGTAAAAAAAAAATAGGGGTTATGTTAAATAAACGATTCTGAACACAGAATTTTTTGTTTTGAAATTCTAGTCTATTTATCTGGTTGTTCGCAATGGACGCCAAAACTACTGAATGGATTTTGATGAGGGTTTTTTTATTAGAAATGTCTTGGTTAGACTTAAAATCTGCCGTATGTTTAATAATTGGTTAAGTAGAACCGGAGAGCCGCGAGCATAAGCTAGTTCTCTATATAATTCTATACAAAAAATACAAACCACAAACAGCGGTGTTAGAGATTAACGGGATGTAGGTATCGATCTATTGGGGTGTGTGTTGGGTAACCTCTTCGAGTGTCGCTCCGATTCCGATCCCGCTGCAGTCCGGGGGGAACGGAATCGGAGCGGCCGGTACACCCTGGGCGGCGGTCAATGGCTTCCCCTTCATAGGGTTGGCATTGATCGTCGGCCAATACCCAACGTGGCGGGAACACATCGCTCTCCGTACTCCTCTGCTTTCAGAGGAGACAGGATGAGCGATGCTGTTAGTGGTGAGATGGCCCAGGGTCAGTCGGGGTGCGAAGGATATACTCTATGGGTAACCTTACACCCCGGCGTCTGAAGACCCGAGACGGCGTGCGGTTTTAGTCGGTTCAAGCCCGACATAACCGCCCCCGCTGGCTGGCGGGGGGGTATCCGAAGGGATTTCCGCACGAGAAAAAAAAAAAAAAAAGGTATCGATCTATTGGTTCCCAAATCCGAGGGGGCCTTCTCAAAACCGGACATGGCCCTGGGTCAACTGGGGTGCGAGGGGACATGCCTTATGGGCCGGGCCACCTTACACCCCGGCGTCTGAAGAACCGAGGCGGCGTGCGGTTTTAGTCGGTTCAGGTCCGACATAAACTCCCTCGCTGGCCGGCGGGTAGGTATCCGAAGGGATTTCCGCACGAAAAAATTAAAAAAAAGGTATCGATCTATTAAGTGTCCATAATGCGGAAATTCATTTTCAGCCACTCTCACCAAATTATGATTCTGGAAGTCCCAATACCATCATTCAACGTACATGTTAAATTCCTCTCATAAATCAAGCGTGTTATCTGTGTGGGACGCCAGTACCATTAACGAATCTAATATTTATTGCACGTGACAAATTGTTTTTTGTTTGTAAGCGATTTTAGGTTTTTTGAGATCGATTTCTCTCGCGCTAAAAGCGTATGTTTTTGGCGTATTTTCTACGAATAATAGAAATAGCAAATAGAATTGGTTGAGTTAGTTATTTAAGCATTCCTGTAGATTCTAGATTCTAGATTCAGATATGTAGGACGAGACTTGAACCCGCGACCAGTCCCTTACAGGGGGAATGCTCAAACCAACTGACCCTCCTAGACACGTCCCAGATATTCGAAATTCTCCGATATATTATATACGTCTTAAGGCGACGCTAGAGCCATCTACCGTAATTCTTGCGAACTACGGAAACAATGAATGACTTTATAGTCATCAAACCCATACGTGTGTGGTGTCTATGGATAGGTCTTTAAAAATGATATTGAGGTGTCTAATTTTTTTGTAAACTGAATAGTTTGCGCGAAAGACACTTCCAAAGTAGTAAAATGTGTCCCCCCCCCCTGTAACTTCTGTTAGATTAGATTCCTTGATAGTACCTTTTTTGTTTTTTCGTGCGGAAATCCCTTCGGATACCCCCCCGCCAGCCAGCGTGGGCGGTAATGTCGGGCTTGAACCGACTAAAACCGCACGCCGTCTCGGGTCTTAATACGCCGGGGTGTAAGGTTTCCCATAGAGCATATCCCTCGCACCCCGACTGATCCTGGGCCATCTCCGCTTTCGAGATGGCCCCCTCGGGTTTGGGAACCACGGTGTCCCCGTCTTGCCCCGGTTTAGGGGAGGGGCGCTAGTCACTCCACCGTCCCGGCCTGCTTCTGCTGGGGTGACAGGCGGCCTTACCTGCCACCCCCAGGCCTGCGCTCATGGAGGACGGAGGTCGTTAAGCGACCTCCGGCGTCTGAGTCGCCTGCGACGCGCGGCGAGCAAGTTGCGGGCTCGCCGGGCCGGGAGAGTTCTAAATACCTATTATAGTGTAGTTTTAGATTTCAGAAACAATCGAATACAAAAAAAGACAGATAAAGCTAAATCCGCATAGTCATATTCAAACATTTCTATAGAAACCTTCTACAACAGAGAGAAAAAAAAAAACCGGTACATAGTCACTTACAGTGGAAAACAATTTCTTGCACGCCCTCAGGGTTCTAAACAAACAAAAGATATATTTTTGTTATAACTCCTTTGTTTTTGTGTTGATGTATTGCGGGATGGGGACTGCGGACGTCGGGGCTTTGTATCAAATGTACTGATGTGGCTAACGTGTTATGGTCCAGGAGCCAGACTTACGTCATATAAAGGCTGATTTTTATAGTATATTTGGCTAGTGTGAACTTTTAATTTTGATTACATTGGTAATAAAACAGGTGGCAAAAGTAGGTACCTCTTTTTTTTCGTGCGGAAGCTCCTTTGGGCTTCGCTTACCGGAACTAACGATGAGGTGAGTATGTCGGACTCGAACCAACTAAAACCGTGTTGTGTTTCGTCACATCGGCCTTCGTGGCCGAGGAATCTGTTGTGCCTATGGTTCTTAAATAGAAGAGTTGTCCAAATATGTAATAGTATTGAGATTTTTGGGTGCTATGGTGTAAAATGGGAGAGGCCTATGTCCAGCAGTGGACTGCAATAGGCTAATTGATTGATTGATTGAGATTTTTTGATATTCTTTATGGGATATTATCTATGGTTAATAATAATCAGCTGTAATTATACTGGACATCCTCCGACAGAGATCTATGATGTTAATAATGTTGTACCTAATTTGGGTAACTTGTACTAAGGAAACCTTACATTCTGCACGACAAGGTTCAAGGTCATCTGCCAAAGTTACTTTCCAAAAGCAACGTTAAGTTTGCAACCAAACCTTCAGTATGTGAGACCGTTTGTTTAGTATAAAGTATGGCATGTTCTTTTTCAGGTTATAAGCCATCTTTGTGCCAAATTTTAATTAAATCGGTGTAGCGGTCTAGGCGTGTAAAGGTAATAGACAGACAGAGTTATTTTTGCATTTATAATATTGGATTATCTTAGTGTGACATCAGTAACTGCCATATAGATATAATCACGCGTATTCCGTACCCTAATAACTGTTATCAACTTAATTACTTTGATTTAGCCAATATTTTTCCCTTTACCCGATAACGTCTTTAAGGTAATTGACGTCGGTAGAATAATCAGTTTGATAATCATAATCATGCTGCTTAAAACGTATAAAAGGATTGCCTATTCTTAGAAACTAGTCAGTTGAAATATTCAGGGAGTAATATAGTGTTTCGTGTAGTTATTACGGTAACTCAGTCAAAATGGTTTCGGATTTTAGAAAGAAGAAGCTCCTACACATGTTCAATAAATTCTTTGACACTGACCAAAGTGGATCTCTAAGCAAAGAAGACTTTGAAAAAGCTGCCAAGAAAGTTGGCGAAGTGAAAGGATTCGCAGCTGATGATCCTAAAATGAAAAAAGTAGAGGAGGGGCTCCTAAAAGTTTGGAACTTGCTGCAGAGCCAGGCAGATACTGACAACGATGGTGAAATTTCTAAGAATGAATGGATCGCGATGTGGGACAACTATACTAAGAATCCCTCGACAGCTACACAATGGCAAGAACTGCAATCCAGGGCCATTTTTAATCTCGTAGATTCAGGTAGTGACGGAATTATAGATGAGGCTGATTATACAAACTATTACGTACATTTTGGTATCAGTAAGGAAGAAGGTGTGAAAGCTTTTAATAAAGCGACAAGCGGTAAGGGGTCTCTTACTTATGAACAGTACCAGGAGTTATGGAAGCAGTATTTCTTATCAGAAGATCCAGATGCCCCAGGAAATTTCATTTTTGGACTTCTTTAGAAGAAAAGAAATAGGAATATGTAAAGAAGAATGCAACGAGACATGTAACATAATGTATTTTGATATGTTTTTATGAATTTGCTTGACTGTAATTTGTTAAGATAAATAAAATTAGATTTATTGAAAACGTGTAGATTTTTTTTGACGAACACAGTAATCTAAAATTCTTTAAAAGGGGGTCAGTTGATTCAGGTCAGGTCAGGAAACTCAACACTCTGAAGTGTTCAAATTAAGTAAATCAAAAATAATACTTCCTTTTCTTATTATACCCGGCATTGCCGTTTGTTGATGGCTGAACTCCTCCTTAACCACTCTCACAATCTTGACCAAATTTACCACGGTGATAGTGTGGATACTGCAGAGTGTTTTGAAGCGAGATGGTTCATGTCCAATGTACCATTAAGGAATAATTACCGAAAAACAGTTACACGAGCGCCTGGCCTTAGCTAAGCGCGCGACCGCAGTAAGATGTCTTATTTTCAAGTAAGAGTCCTGCTCGCTCAGCTCAATTTATTTCAGTCGTACCCTGCACTGAATCCCTAGTTATAAAGTATAATTATATTTTCTAATAATTATGTTTATGTACACGCAACCAATCACCTAGCACCGGACAGTTGTATCTATCTCAGCATGTCCTCAAAATCAGAGAAACCGTGAGATTTAAAGCATGTTTGAAATAAGGTAACTTGCACTACGACAACAATACTAACTGAAAAACGCATACATATAACATAAACTCACGCCTATATCCCCGAAGGGGTAGGCAGAGGTGCTAGCACCCACATTTCGCCAGTTTATGTTTAGGTCCCAATGTAATAGGTGGCGAGCCTATTGCCATTAACCGGGCACTTATAAACCTGCGATAAATACACACATAACTTCGAAAAGCATCGAAAAGTCATTGGTGTGTGCCATGGTAAAACCTGGGATCGAACCCGAGACCTCGTCTCAGCAGTCCATTACCCATACCACTAGGCTACCGTGCTAGGCTAAACGCATACAATTCATTAAAAACAGTGAGGAACTCCCGCCGCATCCGCGGCACCTTCCTTGTCCTCGATATAAAATGCAGGTGAGTCGAGTCGCCTTCGCTGGTGAGGCCACGTTTTGCGGCAGCCGATTAGCTATTTGGGCAATAAATGTCTTGTCATGTCATTTTCCCTTATAATAATATAATAACCTGATATAGTATTATTCTAGCGCAATAATTATTTATCGATGTCACCATTCCACATGACGAGAATCTTGTGAAAGCCGAAAAAAAAACAAATAAAATTTTTCTTTCTCCTCTTTTTACTCTCCATCCTATGGTTGCCTGTAAGAGATTGCCTCAGAGCGAAAAGGCCGCCAATTGTACTAATACCACAAAATGTATATTCGTTCCTGTTTTTAATGTCTTTGGTGTACAATAAAGAGATATTAGTATTATTATTAAAATATTTGGATTTGGCTCACTAAATTGTCGGCATGTGGATTGTGGATTATTGTTCCAGTCGTCGTATCGGTTCACGGACTGATTGCCAAGAGCCTCGACCAATATCTCAAGAGACTTGCGTTAGGCAGTTGTGTCAAGTGCTTGATGCAGAAGGCAGTGCTCCTAGATACAGCACGTATTGTGAGGTGATTCCTATCTCTGGAACCCTAACCACTCGTAGCTTGGTCCCTGTACCCGAAGTCAGTGGGTCACTATTTTTTATATTTTTAAATATATTTGTTTTTTTTTGAGCTGAGTGAGACGAAGTCGAGCGAAAGCTCCTCATACTAGACTTCAGGATTTTCTTTGTCACAGGTCTCCTCCTAAACCACTAATCCAATCAGAACCAAATTTGGCATGATTAAAGAGGTCAATCAGAGGAAGGTTTATGGATATATTTTGAAAAATTAATGCTACCACAGAGGATCACCGTTAAAAAAAATCCGTTCCCGCAGGGGGAACGCACAGGTAGATTTCGTGAAGCAATTAATATTATTTTTTAACATGTTTAATTTTTTTTTCTCAAAAACGGTAACTTTTAGCGAAAAACTTTTCAGACATTTATTTTAGACTTAAAAATGGCCTATCGATTAAAAATGTTTCCGACGTCAAGAATGTTCACCGGGAGAGATCCGATTCTCAGCACTCCATGGATTCACTGTGCGGTCGCCGGGTCCATAGCGTGGTACAGAGAGGAACACCATGACGGCGACTGGGACTTGCGACCCAGATTTAGGTTTAGGGTGGCCACCTTGTGATGCATCAGCGCTCACCTCCACCGTCAGTAGTGTTCCCTCCCCTACCTATCCAAATTTGGTACGATCCTAACAATGCCGCTTTTGATATACGTTTTAATAAAGAGCTTACTGAAGCTCTTGGCAATCCGAGATCTTTAAGTAAGTTGTACAGGGATTTAGCTGGAATTCCCCTTGCTCCTACTTCTACGGCATAGAGTTTAACCACGTCGTCGTTTTTGGTTAACTCGTTAGTCAAATCAAAGTATTTGTTTGTCTTTATAGCGTGGTCTTTAGGTATATTAGTTTCCCACGGTACTGTGAGTTCTACAAGCACTGCACGCTTATGCGATCGTGAAAAAAGGAATATGTCGGGTCTGGATGATGAGGCACAGACATCCTCCGGTATCCTATAGTGCTTCTCATACGTGTCTACGAGTATTGTCCAGTCAACGGCAGCTATCAAAATTGAATATGGCTTTTGAGGTGATTTCTTTGAGCAGCCTTCCTTTACAAACGCAATGTCATTTCTTTGGTTTGTGGTTAATCCTTTTTTCGCTCTAGCTAACCGCCAAACTTACAGCCTTACGTATGATTTCTAATACCTTATCATGACGGCGCGAGTAATGACCCCGGTCTAATAGCGTTTTACAACCCACTAGTAGGTGCCTAGCCGTACCAGTTGCTTCACCACCTGAGTTACATGTTTTATCTGTGGCTTTTCCCCATCTGACCAGATTGCTTTGGTCGGGGAGGGTCAACTGGAATGCATTTATCTAAAATTTAAGTAAGGCCGGTGACCAGTCGTTTATTATGGTACGCCATTTTAAGGCTATGGGAATACAAAATGATGTTTTTTTTCCCGAAAAATTTTGGTTTTTCCCCCCTCCACTTTTAGTTAAAGTTTTAATCTTATAGGTTTATAATTAAAAGTTGCTGGTATTCATGTATACTATGGGATAAAATTAGAACGGTTCGAATATCTTTCATGGAACGTGAAATTTTGAGGAAAAACTGATTTCACAAAAAGTGAGGCCCTACCGTCCCCTTAGGCCGGATTAAACCCGTTCACGAACTTAAACTAAGTTTAAACCCAAGCAATTTTTGACCGCAGTTTGAAAGCGATCGGGGCAAAAATGCGACCGTGAGAGTGCCGCAAATTTTGGGAAGTGGAACCATACATCTTCTTCTTCTTCTTCTTTACGCGGGCTCATTTTCCGCATGTGGTCCCTTATAGTTGGGCCTTTTTGCGTGAAAAGGAACCATACATACATATATATATAAATATAAACTTTTTGACCAGTGGTCATTTCGGACTCAGGGGGTCATAACTAGACCTCCTATGAAGAATTTTTTTAAAATTCGACAGTAGTCAAGAAACCAATAGGTAGATCGAATTCATCGAAATCTACCTAAAATTCCAGATGGAATTACATAATAACCGGTCGAGACACTGTGACCAAACTTTACACGCTCAGAAAGCATGTCCAGAGTTGTGACTTTCAAAAACAATTTTCAAAATCGGACTTGCCACGGAGGAATGATCACTGTTCAAAATTTTCAAAATCTGATTCCGCTATAGCGGTCAAATTTATTGGACAAGAATCACGATGTCTCACTCAGCTCAACATTGCAAGCAGCGATTCGCCTTGCAGACCTAGTTAATATAGAACGTATTTAAACATATACTTAATATGTATTTTAAAATTTAATAAAGGTAATATTATAAGTACACATAATAACACTACGAGTCTATTATTCAAAACACAAATGCATAATGGTGATTAAAAGGCAGATGAATAATAAAATTGACAATATAACACAATAGAAATATTCGTTCTACGCATAATTTTAAACGCATTTGGATTATATCATGAAATGGGACGCAAAAACACCTATATGTTCTAGCTAAATATGATTAGCTAAGTCGACAATAAAACAGCCTCGTGCAAGAGGAACTTAAATGCTGTTTTGTTTAAGGGGTTAAAAACATTTAACTAATTTCATCTAGCAGATATTTAAATCGTATGTTACGCAAGCCTCCCTTATAACATAAAAGGTATGTAGTGTCAAGATTTCAAGTCTTAGCCCCAGCAGCGGTGTAAACTCTGCGTTCATGAATCAGTAACTATTTATGTAAAGATAGTTTTAATGGGTATATCAAGAATGGTGATGTATATATCGTAATATATCGAGCAACTAGCTTAGTTCCCTATTCTATTAAAAATCCTGGATGAATTTGTTATACTGTACAATAGGAAAACTGTGTACTTTCAACCTTTACCTGCTGAATCCCCACTGTACTTAAAAATGATTGGAGAAGGCTTGAAAAGAGTATACATAATAAGAGGATTTCATGCTAATACGCGCGGTCAATGGGTCAATTCTTTTAAGAAGTCGACCTTACCATCGAGAGGTCCCGGGTTCGAATCCTTGCCATTACACTACCGAAGTGAACCCGCTCCTAACACAAGCAGTTTAGCTTAGCTGGAGGGGATAGGGCGAAAATTAGTAATTTCGGTTACTAATATTCTTTTCATAAAATAAAAAAAATGTGCGATCTCCCCTTACTAAGGAACGCGCTGCCGGTAATATCTTCTTGATTGGTACGTTTTCTAAGTGCTCAAAATGTCTATTTAAAACCACTTCGGGGGTATTAGTATGTAAATGCCTTTTTATTTATTTTTTTTTCGTGTGGAAATCCGTTCGGATACCCCCCCGCCGGCCAGCGGGGGCGGTTATGTCGGGCTTGAACCGACTAAAACCGCACGCCGTCTCGGGTCTTCAATCGCAGGGGTGTAAGGTTGCCCCTAGAGCATATCCCTCGCACCCCGACTGACCCTGGGCCATCTCCGGTTTCGAGATGGCCCCCTCGGGTTTGGAAACCACGGTGTCCCCGTCTTGCCCCGGTTTGGGGGAGGGGCGCTAGTCGCCCCACCTGCCACCCCCAGGCCTGCGCTCATGGAGGACGGAGGTCGTTAAGCGACCTCCGGCGCCTGAGGACTCCCACCCCGATGGCTGCCACGAGGTCACGCCTCGGCGCCTTCCACGTCGGGTAGTCCGCCAGCGTGTGTTGCCCTGAGTCCTCGCTAGCGTCGCAGTGATGACACTCAGGCGTTGGCTCCTTCCTGATCCGATGCAGGTGGTTCCCGAAGCACCCCTTCCCTGAGACCACCTGCGTCAGTCGGTACGAGAGGCTTCCGTGTCGCCTCTCTAGCCAATCCTCCTTGATGGGCCTTACCGAGTATGTAAATACCTATTCTAGTTAGCATTTACTCTTTCATTATTGATTAATCAAAGCGATCAGCCTGTCAAACCCGTGAAATGAACGCGTATTGTGGTTCCTAAAAATAACAATTTGATTTACTAAAGATATTTCATTTTTCACCGATAACGTCATTAAAGTAACTTAATTGATATCGGCACAGTAATTACTTTGATTAAATTAATCCTGTCGTCAGTAAAGTATATAAAGAGTGCAAAAATCCGAAATCCAGTCAGTTTGAAGATTTGGAAGTAATATTAAGGATTATAAACAATTCATCACTAAAATCTATCAAAATGGTTTCGGAATTCAGAAAGAAGAAGTTAGTATATATATTCAATACCTTCTTTGATACTGACAGAAGTGGATCCGTTAACAAAAAGGACTTTGATGAGGCTGTCCAGAGGATTGCTAAGAACAAAGGGTACAGCCCTGGCGATCCTACACTTAAAAAAGTAGAAGAAATATTTTTGAAGATTTGGAATTTACTGCAGAGTTCAGCTGACACTGACAATGATGGGGAAATTACTCAAGATGAATGGATCGCCATGTGGGATAACTATACTAAGAATCCATCTACAAGTGAAGATTGGCAGAATCTGTATTCTAAGACTATTTTTAGTATAATAGATTCAGGTAATGATGGAGTTATAGACGAGTCTGAGTTTGTGAAGCATTATGCAGTATATGGTTTAAGTAAGGAAAATGCTGCAGTATCATTTAAGAAAGCATCAAGAGGCAAGGAGACTATTAATTTTGATGAATACAAGGAATTATGGAAGCAGTATTTCTTGTCGGAAGATCAAGATGCTCCAGGAAATTTTATTGTTGGAACTCAATAGATGAAGAAAAATTAACTAAGAGAGAATATTGATACATTTGATATGGTATGAGTTTGATTTCTAAATGTAATTTATAAAGTTTTGTAATTGAATTAAACAAGATTTTTAATAATATGTAGATTTTTTTAGTTTATTTACGTGAATTAATAATGTATTCATACAGAGTGTAGTCTGGCACACACAAACAGAACTGATTATACATTGATAACTGTGATTATTATAAAACATATATTTGAAGCACAATAACATTAACCATAGCTCAACGCATTCTTTAATTTTATATCTCGATCCCCTGAGGGCCATTTCTCGTAATAAAAAGATGTTCAAAATTCAGTCTCAATCAGATCTAGTCTCGACCTCTTGCAATCTCCCCAATATGTCAATAAAACCGGCCAAGTGCGAGTCGAACTCGCCGATGAAGGGTTCGAAAAGCAGCAAGTAAAAATTTTTTATTTGAGTTGATTGAATGAAAAGTAAATTGCGGTTTACGATTTATGAAGTATTAAAAAAAACTGCTTACTAGATCTCGTTCAAACCAATTTTCGGTGGCAGTTTAAATGGTAATTTACATCATATATATTTTGTAGTTTTATCATTCTCTTATTTTAGAAGTTACGGGGGGGGGGGGCACATTTTACTACTTTGGAAGTGTATCTCGCGCAAACTATTCAGTTTACAAAATAATTATATTGGAAACCTCAATATCATTTTTGAAGACCTATGCATATGACAAGTATGGGTTTGAAGATAAAAAAAAATCAGTTTCAGTTCTAAGTATGGGGAACCCCAAAATTTAATGATATTTTTCTATTTTTGTGTGAAAACCTTAATGCGGTTCACAAAATACATCTACTTACCAAGTTTCAACAGCATTTCTTATAGTTTCGGAAAAAAGTGGCTGTCACATACGGACAGACAGACAGACAGACATGACGAATCTATAAGGGTTCAGTTTTTTGCCATTTGGCAAAGGAACCCTAAAAAGGTGTTCTCATAACAAAATTTTGTTGAAAATATCGAAAATTTTGTTACGAGAATATCTTTTTTGATATTTGTGAGATCGAAATGAGATCGAGATAACATTGAGACTAAATATTTAGATCGGAAAAAGAGAACATCTAGGACGGGACTTGAACCCGCGACCAGTCCCTTACAGGGGGAATGCTCTGACCAACTGAGCCACCTAGACACGTCCCAGATATTCGAAATTCTCCGATATATCATATACGTCTTCTGGTCGCGGGTTCAAGTCCCGTCCTAGATGTCTCTTTTTCCGATCTAAATCTTTAGAAAAAAGTAAGCATACAAAATGCTTAAAAATTTAATTGAATTGAGACTAAATTTTAAATATTTTTTAATTACGAGAATTGGTCTTCTACTCATATTATCTTCGTTTCTCATCTTCAGTCCGGTTTTTGAATACATGTTACCATATAATCCATATATCGTCGAAGCAAAGCGTCGGTAGCTTAGTGGTTAAGGAGTCGACCCTACGATCGAGAGGTCCCGGGTTCGAATCCTGGCCATTACACTACTCCCCTACCCACTCCTAACAGAAGCAATTTAGCTTAGCTGGAGGGGTTAGGGGGAATATTGGAAATTTCGGTTATCGATTTAAAAAAAAAATCTGCAGCATATTAAATCCTGTTTTAACTGTTAGTACTTCTGTTTTTTTTTTGAACCAGGCTATATATTGAGCTAGATAAAAATATACTTAACTTAACTACCCTATTTCAATGAATACTCTAACGGGGATCCTTCCTACTGGTGTAGTCGTATCCCATCCCAGTTACGCAAACACCCATCTACAACCTTTTTTTTTTCGTGCGGAAGTCCCCTCGGATACCCCCCGCCGGCCGGCGGAGGCAGTTATGTCAGGCTTGTAACGAATAAAACCGCACGCCGTCTCGGGTCTTCAGATTCCCTCGCATCCCGACTGACCCATGGCCGTGTCCGGTTTTGAGATGGCCCACGGGTATTGGGCACCACGGTTTCCCCGTATTGCCTCCGGAAAAAGGCCTCCGGTTTGTAACGGTTACATGAGCAACATCCTATAAAGATAAAACAGACAAATATGAGGGTCCTGAGGATCCTGAATGTCTTCTCGTCATCATCATCTTTTCAGCGTACGCTTTTCCCTCGGTCTGCGTAGTCCATCTCCTCCTTTTTGACTTATACAGTTTTATAGGAACGACCCCGACCTTGAGAGGAATGTCTGCGCAAGAGGCTCAGCCGTCAATCAGCAGGTGTAGCGGGTTACAGCTGGGTTTGATTTGGTTCCAACGGTTTTCGTGGGGCCCTAGAAATAAGGCTTCTGTTTTTGAAGTGAAACTTCTTTATCGGCGTTGGAAAAAAAATTACCGTCACATTTTTCCGTTACGCGCCATCTTTTAAAAAAAAGTTGATTTATTCGACTGATAGTGATCAGCAAAATCAAAGGGTTTATTTTAATTCTAATTCCAGTGAATTTCTAAAAACAGTAAGTAATTATATCTCTTTTTCTAACACGTGGGTGTGATTATGGTATTTATTTTTTTCAAGTTATTTAAGGTTAACCTCAGTTTTTGATTGTAACTATCGGTCAATGTATATAATTCCATTAAAACAATTTATTATTAACTAATACGACTGTTTTGTACTTTAATGAAATGCTGTATTAGTAGTAATAAGGTAAAATGAAATAATTGTATTATTTGTATTCATGTCTATGATAATAAAACCTTTTGTTAAACTTTATCTAATTTAAGTTTCTTCAACAAATTTCTGTAAAGTTGCATATAGTAGATCATTTTTCGAAAAATAAGGTCATAAGGAAGTTGCACTTCTTACCTGTGTACACTAGTACCTACACGTACACATTTTTTAAAACGGCAAACATTGTGAAATTTGTAGATCACCTGAAAGTTGTACGAATTACATATATTTACTTTTAAACTTCCTTGTTCCATAAAGTACGATTATTTACTTGAATCAACACGGTCATTTTATGCATGCCAATGCAATCTAGGAAACGTCAGTTAGTTTATATGTTTGTTTGCAACTGCACTATAATTGTTGCAATTTCTGCAATTTCTATTTCAGACTTCAGGATTTTCTTTGTCACAGGTCTCCTCCTAAACTACTATTCCAATCAGAACCAAATTTGGCATGATTAAAGAGGTCAATCAGAGGAAGGTTTATGGATATTTTTGAAAAAATTAATGCTACCACAGAGGAATGATCACCGTTAAAAAAATTCCAGATGGTATTACATAATAACCGCTCGAGACACTGTGACCAAACTTTACACGCTCAGAAAGCATGTCTAGAGTTGTGACTTTCAAAAAGAATTTTCATAATCGGACTTGCCACGGAGGAATGATCACTGTTCAAAATGTTCAAAATCTGATTCCGCAATAGCGGTCAAATCTATTGGACAAGTTTTGGCGCCAAAACAGTCGTCCAAAACTCCCGAATAACTATCAAAAACAATATTCAAAATCGGACTTGCCACGGAGGAATAATCACCGAAAAAAACAAACATTGTTTGATTGTCTCACTCAGCTCAACATTGCAAGCAGCGATTCGCCTTGCAGACCTTTTTTTTTTTGTTTTCGTGCGGAAATACCTTCGGATACCCCCCCGTCGGCCAACGGGGGCGGTTATGTCGGGCTTGAACCGACTAAAACCACACGCCGTCTCGGGTCTTAAGACGCCGGGGTGTAAGGTTACTCATAGAGCATATCCCTCGCACCCCGACAGACCCCTGGCCATCTCCGGTTTTGAGATAGCCCCCTTACTTGCTCTCCACTGTGCCATCTGCTGATCAGAGGGACACGTGGAAAGCTCCCGAACAGCCCTCAACAGGGCCGTCCTCACCTCGGTCGGAGTTGGCCGTAGGCGGCAGCGTCTCTCCCGCCCTAGGAGAGAGGCGCTGCTGTCTCCGTTGCCCAGGGTGCACCGCGTGGAGGTCCCCAACCAAGCTCCCCTTGCCTTGCAGACCTAGTAATTACCTTACTGAAATATGGGTATATATTCACAAAAGAGAGTTAAATTAGTCAAACTTTGTGTCAGATGCTAAAGGTGTTTCGTTGCTGCCAAACGTTACATTTTATATTTTCATATAATTATCTTACCGCGGTAGCCTAGTGGTATGGGTAATGGATTGCTGAGACGAGGTCTCGGGTTCGATCCCAGGTTTTACCATGGCACACACCAATGACTTTTCGATGCTTTTCGAAGTTATGTGTGTATTTATCGCAGGTTTATAAGTGCCCGGTTAATGGCAATAGGCTCGCCACCTATTACATTGGGACCTAAACAGAAACTGGCGAAATGTGGGTGCTAGCACCTCAGCCTACCCCTTCGGGGATATAGGCGTGAGTTTATGTATGTATGTATATAATTAAGGATATCGAGAGCGTAGGGACTCGGTGCATGCAGGCTCTACAGACCGGTCAAAATGGAAGTCAATGGGGGAGGACTGTGTTCAGCAGTGGACTTCCTACGGCTGATATGATGATGATGAAGGATATCCAATCTCAGGACAACTATTTTGGTCCGAATACTCTCACTAAAGATACAAATATAACACATAGCATTGGTGTTGCCAACTATGCTGTTTTTACTATGAATGGGCTGGTACCAAGTGGAAAGTACTAACCTTTCACTTGGTTTGTTTAAGTTAGCTTCGGAAGCGTCGGTAGCTTAGTGGTTAAGGAGTCGACCTTACGATCGAGAGGTCCCGGGTTCGAATCCTAGCCATTACACTACCGACGTGAACCCACTCCTAACACAAGCAATTTAGCTTAGCTAGGGTTAGGGGGAATATTAGTAATTTCGGTTACTAATATTCTTTAAAAAAAAACCTTTCCGTTTTTCAGTATCCTTACGCATAGAGTTATTTGCATTGAACGGGGATCAAACCTCTGATATAACAGACTAACGCTCTACCGCTGTAGGATACAAAGTTGGAAGCAATTTCAAGGAAAAGTTTCCACCCCATGCATCTGATGAATTACCGAGGGGTAGGCTGATACCGTTGACTTATATGCGCTTTGTCAATGTACTCCATGAGTCTGGATCCCCCCTCTGCGATGTGCGTTGATTTGTTGGCTAATAATGATGATATGCTACGAGAATATCTTTCCGTGAAATTTCTACCTAATGAAATACATTTATTCAAACGACCTTTACATTTAAATTGATGACGGCTACGATAGGGGCGTGGGTTCGATTCCCGCTCAGTGCAAATATTTGTATGCATGAATATGTCTATTTGCATTGGTCTAGGTGTTTCTATGTATAATATGTATGGCGAATCGTGAGTGTGTAATACACCTCTGCCTACCCCTTTAGGGATACAGGCGTGAAGTTATGTTTTTTTAGTGCACACTACTCGACCACTCAGATAGATAAACATAAATAACATAACTTCACGCCTGTATTCCCAAAGGGGTAGGCAGAGGTGTATTACACACCCACGATTCGCCAGTTATGTCTAGATCCAAATGTAACAGGGGGCGAGCCTATGGCCATCTACCGGGCACATTACTTATAATAATAGATAGATAACTTTAAAAAAGTACATTAATAAAAACTCACGTAAACTGTATACATAATTGCTGTCCCCCGCGGCTTCGCCCGTGGCATACTTCGCCCCCGTGACACCCATTTATCCCAAACATGCTCGTAATTTGTTAGTTCTACTACAATAATGTATGGGTTACTGCTCCGCTCTCCTGGGAAGTAGCGTGATGATATATAGCCTATAACCTTCCTCGACAAATGGGCTATCTAACACAAATAGAATTTCTCAAATCGAACAAGTGGTTCTTGAGATTAGTGCGTTCAATCAAACAAACACACTTGTCAGCTTCATTGTATTGACTAGGTCTGCAATACATTCTGCTGTTGCAAAAATTGAGCGAAGCTCCCCGACTGATGACCATCAGCAGTGTAATTTGACCGGAACTTTGAAATAAAACTATTTTTAACGGATTCTATCGCGGTTTATTTGATGTTATTTTATATTTTACATTGAACCCGACGTTTCGGTTGCTTTTCAGCAGCCATGGTCACGGGGAGGAAATATAAAAGAACATCAAATAAATTGCGATGCAATCCGTTAGAAAGTAGTTTTATTTCAATGTGTAACATTCGCGTAAACTTCCGACAATATCATGTTGACCTGAACTGTCAATATTGCGGAAACAGATTTTGAAAATTTTGTTCGGTGATTATTCCTCCGTGGTACACATGAATTTTTAATTACATAGCCTATGTCCTTCCCATCAGTAACATCTTTGCTTGTGAGAATTTTCATAACAATCCGTTCAGCCATTTGGGAGGAGAAGATGGTCTAACGAAATAAATGAGTCCTCGAAAAGAGAGCAGAGCTCTGACGAACTTCGCTTTAAAAGTATAGATTACAAGTATCTGGCATCAATAAGAGAATACTTACGTTACCCTAAGCTATGTGAGTCATTACTGTCGCCTGCTACGTTGATAGAAGTGGCCATAAAAATTCTATGCGTTTGGACAATTTGGCAAATGAGTGGCGTACCCCCCACTGTTGGGCTACCCTGCGCCATTACAACTCGCTCTTATCGCATTATTTGGGGACGCGACGTATAAAGGGGTGGATGAGTTTGATTGACCTGAGGTATAACATACTCTCGGGGTGTGAGGGATATGCTCTATGGGCAACCTTACACCCCGGCGTCTTAAGACCCGAGACGGCGTGCGGTTTTGGTCGGTTCAAGCCCGGCGTGGGGGTATCCGAAGGGATGTCCGCACGAAAAAAAAAAATAACATACTCGCAGAAGTTACGGTCAGCAACGAAATAGATTAACACGTAAATGTAAGTATACAGGTGTACAGGGCTCGTGCCAACCTTACCTGCTTATCACTGCACCTGGTAAATAAAGGACGAGGCCCTGGCGCAAGCTTACCTCTCAAGGTTAGGAGGTCAAACTACAGTCGCTCCTGGAAAAGCCGATATACAAATAAAAAACAAATAACGGATACCTCTCCCCCCCAGCTGGCCAGTGGGGGTGGTTATGTCGGATTCGAACAGACCAAAACCGCACCCCGTTTCGGGTTTCAGAAGGCCCATAAGGCGTTTCACTCGCACCCCGGCTGACCCAGCTCCATATCCGGTTTCGAGCTGGCCTCCTCGGGTTTGGGAACTACGGTGTCTCCGTCTTGCTCTCGGAAAGAGGTGACACAACGCGCCGCCAACTCAGTCTGCTTCTGCTAGGGTGACAGGCGGCTCTACCTATCACCCCAAGGCCTGCGTTCATGGAGGACGGAGGTCGTTCAGCAATCCCAGACGCCTGAATCACCTCCGTGCCTCGCGGAACAATAAGCAGCTCTTGGGCTATGAAGTGCAGACTTTGGATGCAACTCGGCAGTCGCTTTGAGGATGATGCAAGTATACAGGTATCAATATATTGAATCTAAGGAAGATTATTTTTAGGTAGATTTCGATGAAATCGATCTACCTATTGGTTTCTTGACTACTGTCGAATTTTAAAAAAAATTCTTCATAGGAGGTCTAGTTATGACCCCCTGAGTCCGAAATGACCACTGGTCAAAAAGTTTAAATATATATATATATATATATATATATATATGTATGTATGGTTCCACTTCCCAAAATTTGCGGCACTCTCACGGTCGCATTTTTGCCCCGATTGCTTGGGTGTAAACTTAGTTTAAGTTCGTGAACGGGTGGAATCCGGCCTAAGGGGACGGTAGGGCCTCACTTTTTGTGAAATCAGTTTTTCCTCAAAATTTCACGTTCCATGAAAGATATTCGAACCGTTCTAATTTTATCCCATAGTATACATGAATACCAACAACTTTTAATTATAAACCTATAAGATTAAAACTTTAACTAAAAGTGGAGGGGGGAAAAACCAAAATTTTTCGGGAAAAAATCATAACTTCTAACCGGTGAACATTCTTGCCGTCGGAAACATTTTTAATCGATAGGCCATTTTTAAGTCTAAAATAAATGTCTGAAAAGTTTTTCGCTAAAAGTTACCGTTTTCGAGAAAAAAATATTAAACTGTTTAAAGTCCGTAGTTCTCTATATAAAATAATATTAATTGCTTCACGAAATCTACCTGTGCGTTCCCCCTGCGGGAACGGATTTTTGTTCTACTATCTCTTAAATATCTATTAAATGTCTTAGAAGTTTGGCTTACTTTGGACTCTATTTGATATAACTGTAACAAATATAACAGAATAAACGCAAAAAATGCTGAGTATTTATTTATTTATTTATTGGAACATTCAACAGTTATGCGTTATACATTGATATTAGAAGTATACAGTAAATGTGTCTGTTAGGTAAACGCATAACCCACACCAATGTCCGCAAAGTAATATTATATGCAAGTGAGTAAACTGCATGCGAGTTTTATGTTTATAAACAAGTATATAAATATAGACAGTAGATTATTTCGAGGCTTTTAAAATTTCAATTGCTGCAGCTTTAAATTTGAAGTGTGAGTTTGCGAATATGTCAACATCGGCCAGGTGTGTGTTGTACGTCTCTAATAGATGCCGAATAGGTGCCCGCGTGCCCGCGTTTGTTCTGCACCTTCCAGTGTAGAACAGCCGCGGCACGCGAACCTCTCGCTGCAGTACAGTTCTGGGCACCGCGTAACATAATTGGTTAGTGATGCCACTACAGTCAAACTTGTTATGGCATATACCATGCAACAACATGGACATAAGAAGCTTGCGTCTAGACTCCAAGCTAATCAAGTTGTACTCCTTAAGTAAATGTTGATAAGGATATTTAGAGTGGTGTAATTTGTAATGAATTGCACGTAGAGACTTTTTCTGAACCCTTTCGAGTCTTTCTATATACTTATTATATATAGGATCCCAAATTGGGACAGCGAAATCAAGCTGAGATCTTATTAGAGTGTTGTATAAGAGTAATAAGGTAGAGGGGCGTTTAAAGTCCTTAGAGGATCTCATGACGAAGCCGTACATTTGGTATGCCTTACTTACAATGTTTTCAATGTGTAGATCCAGATGTAGTTTAGAGTCAAGGGTAACACCTAGGTCGCGAATGCTATTAACCCTTTGCAGAGTAAAGTCTTGTATCGCATAATTATGAGTTACAACTATTCTCTTTTTTGTGTAAGTTATTACTTTGCATTTGGGTAGACTAAGCTGTAGTTTATTAACGGAACAGTATAGGGCAAGTCGGTTGAGGTCATCCTGCAAAGATAAGCAATCGCGGGGACCGTGACACTCCTTATAAATTTTGATGTCGTCGGCGTACATGAGAAAATGCGAATTAGTGAAGCAATGCTTAATGTCATTGACAAACAAAATAAAGAGGAGAGGTCCCAGGACTGACCCCTGAGGCACACCAGAAGTGACGGTAGTGGCATCCGACTCGAAACCATTGACAACAACCTTTTGCGTTCTGTTGACAATATATGACACAAACCATCTTAGCAAGTTGCCACGAATGCCATTGTAGGCGATCTTGTCAAGGAGTAGTTTGTGGTCCACCTTATCGAACGCTTTTCGGAAGTCTGTATACACAGTATCAACTTGAATTTGGTTATCCATATTCGTAAACAGATAATTTGTGAACAGCATTAGGTTAGTGGTAGTCGAGCGTTTTTTAACGAAACCGTGCTGTTCGGGTATAATAATACTGTGAATGTATGGGTATAACGCACTGTGAACGAGACTCTCGAAAAGCTTCGACAAGGCGGACAAAATAGAGATGGGACGGTAATTTTGTATATCACTTTTATCACCATTTTTAAATACCGGTATGATAAAAGCGCGTTTCCAAATATTGGGAAATATACCTTCAGTTAAACATTTATTGTAAAGAATATATAGAGGATTAACAATACATTCTGCGGTTTTCCTAATAAAAATGGGAGGTATACCATCGGGGCCAGGCCCCTTGTTAATGTTAATTCTTTTCAGGCCCCGCAATATAACATCAGCAGTTAAATGTATATCCGATAAAGAGGCACAACTATTATTAGCAAACTCAACAGGAGCCTGCCAATGTTGAGGATCCAGTGAGGAAGGTTCGTAGACGGATGTGAAATATTTAGAGAACATATTGCATATAACGTTAGGGCTGTTTGAGTATTCATTCTCACGATACATATTAGCGGGGATATTCGCCTTTCCCTTCCTATTCGAAACGTATGTCCAGAAGTGTTTCACATCGAGAGGAATATTGTCCTCAACAGAATCAATGTAACGCTGGAAACATTTTTTTGACTCTAACTTAAAGTGATTGCGGTACATTGAAAACGTCTCGTAGTCTGACACGTTACCATATTTTTTCCATTTCCGCCAAGCACTTTCCTTATTTTTTAAAATGCGTTTTAAAGCGGGCGTGAACCATACAGGAAAGTGTGAACTACGTGGTTGAATAAGAGGCACATGTAACTTAACAATACCATATACAGTATTATAGAATGCCTCGACTGACCCTTCGGCAGGGAGATCTCCGAGTATCAGATCCCAGTCTAAACCACAAAGTTCACTTCTTATTGTGTCATAGTCAGCTTTATAATAATTATATCTAGGACTTAGGTTATGTTTCAGCGGTGAAATCTCTATTTGAAGCGATGTCACTACGCTGTAAGGGGGGTGAAGAACATCAGGTTGAACTAATGAAGCACAAGTGGTAGCGAGGCACTCGACGTTTGATATAAACAAGTCTAGAATGCGATCCATGCTATTCTTGAATTTGTTGTACTGTGAAGAACTTGTAATAGACATTAAATCACATATGTCGTGGTCTATTGGTTTAGTTGGAAAAGGAGTGACGTATGCGTGGTCGCTATGGACATGCCAATGAATACTAGGTATGTTATAGTCTCCTACGATGAAGAACGAGTCGCTGCGAGCACCGCCAACGAGATTATGTAAGCTATCTATATGGGATTTATACCACTCATCAGGGGAAGACGGTGGTATGTATGTCGCACTGATGATATGGCGTCTATCGCTATTGGCAGTGGGGAGTTGAACCACAATATGTTCCACACCAGCGTAAACGGAATTCATCATAATTTGCGACGGTCGTAGTGTGCGTAAGGCGGCAATCAATACTCCACCACCATCACGTTTGCCATCACGATCTGATCTAAACACTAGGTAACGATTATCAATGAACTCACCGTCCGCAATACTCGCTGTCAACCAGGTCTCCGTAAGGATTATGACATCATACGAGAAAGATATGATATTCATAAAAAGAGTGTTTAACTTTGTGCGCAATCCACGACAATTTTGATAGTAAAACGATAAGTTAATTTTATTCATTGGAACAAAATGTTAGAAAGCAGATAAAAGTATATATACGTGCACCTCGGGAGGTAGTAGTTAAAAAGCTTGGAGTCCAAACCAGGCAAACCATACGCAATTAATTCGTTCTTAAAATTCTTGAAGTTACTGAGCGACGTTACACCGTACTCCTTACATTCAATAACAAGCAAATGAAAACTATTAAGATGAGACACACATATTAAGGTTTTGCACTGCGACGTATGTACCACAGAGTTAACGACAAGTATAGGGTCTGTGATTTCTACACTCAGAACTTCCACTTTTATCATGATAATGTAACAATTAATAGTAATCAAATAAGATAATATTTGCTTATTGTATAACTTATGATAGAACACAGATGCAACTTTTATTTCTTTGTGGGTGCGCACTAAATACTGCGAACCAGCCACTAAAGTATTCACAAAAACATAGAGTAATGCAAAAAAGAGAGACCGCACACAGTATGATAAATTATTAATAAATATACTAAGGCAATATATTGTTATAATTTTACCTTGATGAGCAAACATCATTCGTATACATTTTGGATTGTTATAGCAAGAGTAAATATGTTCAGTGTCCGGGGGTGTAGGGTTTAATTTTTGATAAGTCGTTCTCATTACGAACAGTGAAGGCGGCTGTGGATACATTCGCCCGAACAAGTATAATACCGTGCTTGATCCAAACAAAACGATATCCGTTTTCTTTTGCCTTTTCCCTTGCTTGGCGAAACAATTTTTTGTTTTGCAATGTAAGATGTTCATTGATATATATTTTTTGTGAGGTGCCATTTATATTCAGTTCATCCGAGGAGAGGCCCTTTTTTAGACGTGCTGCTGAAATAAAATTGTCACGCAATATTTGACTGGACAACTTTACTACAATATTTTTCGGTCGAGTAGTTTTCGAGTTCATTTGAGGGACTCTGTGGACGGCTATAATGTCATGGGATGATATAGGTTGATTGACTTTGCTGGCAATGCTCTCAATAATTGAAACAAGGTTCTCACTGCGTTTTTCCGGTAGGTTGCTTATTTCTAAATTGCAGTTACGAGATTTTTGTTCTAAAGTTTCAAGTTTTGTTTCCAGTACAGCTATACGTTGCTCACTTGCTCGCTGCAGTCCCTCCAGCACAACTACTCGGGCAAAATCTTCCTCACATTTTTTTGCCAAATCATCGTATTTGTCACTCACGAATTCAATAGATGTTTTGACCGTTTGAAACTCGGAGAGAAGAGTGGAAAATTTTCCATCCTGCTTCAGGAACCAGTTTTCAAGCATATTTGTAACTTTTGTCTCAAAAGCTTTGAATTGTTCCCGAAGTGTAGATTCATTGCTGCTGAACATGCCCTTACGAAATGTGATATGAGAAGGTGATGATCCTTTTTCTATAAGTGAGCCATCAGTACTCATTTCAGAGACACGTTTGAGAGTACTATTTTTTGTGGACATAATCTCTGTCTGCAAAACTACTCTGTACTACCTGGAACGATGAGACACACTCACACAACGAAGACGCGCTTATATTACTATTAATTAAATCTTTGTATGCTACGAACAACAAAGTATGTACACAACCGGTTCGGCTCGGCACGCGAATTATTCAACGCGAAGTATTCGTTTAATCAGCGTTTATCTTTATTAAGAAAGGTAAAATTTCGATTCTAAGTTAAGGTAACAATTAGGCAAACATTTTTTAATGTGTTTCGATAGAGGGCAAATATCTTAAACAATTGACCCTGGTGCAAAAATGTATGAAAATATATAATATCACGTAGTTTGCAAGAATTACTGTAGATGTTCCAGTGTTACCCCGAGACGTATATAATATATCGGAGAATTTCAAATATCTGGGACGTGTCTAGATGGCTCAGTTGGTCAGAGCATTCACCCTGTAAGGGACTGGTCGCGGGTTCAAGTTTCGTCCTAGATGTTCTCTTTTTCAGATCTAAATCTAATGTATAATCAGATTAATTCCAAATAGACTTCAAAGCTAGGCTACTTAATTATTTATTCATATGCTGAAGTCATAGGCTGAATCTACCTATTAACATCTTGAAGAACTCTCAAATCTCACTAAAACCGTATAACCACAAAACGCATTTTCAATTTAATTATTCAAATTTAATATAGGCTCTACCCGCACACGTGTTTCCTTCTTCTTTCAATCCCGGGTTCCTAAAGCGGGGCGTGAAAAGGCAGGGACCACTATTTCAGAATCGTCATCATCTAGGACGGTAGTCCTTTTCTTCTGGACATCAATATATCTTCTCACCATCTAGCGAGGACCAGTCAATTGATGGCCTGAATATTAAAAAGAAATAACACGGGGAATAATAATATTAAGATGTTCAGATACCGCATCCAAACCTTTCCTGAGCACAGGCGATGCGTGGGTGTTTATAGGCGTGTCGGGAATAATGCATGCTATCTCTCACTGTGGGCATCAGCGATAGCACCACAGACTTAAGAGACTGAACACGTAATTTTAAGTTTGTTTATGACGCACGATCTCTTTCTTTCCAGTCACTTGGTAATATACGCTATCCTTTTCTTTTCCCTGTACATACACATTACTCACATAGCATACATATGGCGTTGAAGCAAATTTTCAATCCAGTCGTCACTGGTCGCCGTTGTAACGAGTAATAAAAATAACAATTTTGACATATTAGTTGTCAGTTGTCGTGTCCTTGTCCATGTAGTGTCAGGGTCAGATTTAGTTACTTCGGGCAACCAACCAGGTGGACACCGAAGTCTTAAAATCACGCAAAAAAAATCAAAATCTTACACCCACTTTTCTCGACTTTTCACATGATTCTAAGCTTAATTAAGCAAAAAAAATTTTTGTTCGGTCTGTCTGTTGGTCTGGATGTCTGTTTACGCAACTCAAGAACAACTTATCCGATTTAAAAAATTCTTTCGCCAATCATCTTGTTTGGGTAATGGGAATAACTGATTAGATTTTGGGGTTTGTACGTTCAAGGTTTCGGGTACCTGCCATACAAATTGTTCCTAAAAATAAGTTTGGCCCGAAGTTTGAAAATCACTGTGTGATTTTCGCCCCACTTAAATATTCTATGACATTTTACACAGCGCATTCTAGACCCAAAGTAAGCATAGTTTAACTAGCTTGTGTTATGGGTTCCAGACTGCGGATAAACATACTTAAATACTTTTTTTTTGTAAATACATACATATTATACATAGAAACACCCAGACCAATGCAAATAGACATATTCATGCATACAAATATTTGCACTGAGCGGGAATCGAACCCGCGCCCCCTGACGCAGCAGTCGGATGCACTACCGCTACGCCACAGAGGCCGTCACACTAGTTTTATTAATTGAAAAGAATAATATTATTTAAAATTAAATGAATAATAGCTAAACAATTCTAATCGTATCTATTCTAATTCCAGTAACCTGCCTGATATTTTAGATATTAAAATGTTCAATTCTGGACTTTCTCAATCTATTTTATGAACGTATGCATTTATGCAGTTATTCGTAAAGGTTGTCAGCCTTAGTTGCCGTCTGAGCTACATTGTGTTTGTGGTGAATTTAGCGTCACAAAATGCGGCGAGGACGCCGCAGACTCATCTACGCCCGGGACTACCGACCTCCATGATCGGGGCCTGAGGACGGCAGTTGGCCGACTCGCCGTCCTTACAGAAGCAGGCTGTGGCGGAGGCGTGGCGAGGCTACACACGCCTGCCAACTCACTAAAGCGGGATAAAACCCGACCCCACTAGGCGAGGGCGCGGTTTGCGGCCAAAGTCCGCCGGCAACCCTGGGGTTATCCTTTCGAGGGCTTACCCGGGGTGCCCGGCAACGGACACTTGGGGAGGACACCGTGCGGTTTTAGTCGATACACGAGATAACCACCCCCGCTGGCCGGCGGGAGGGTATCCGAAGGGATTTCCGCACGTAAAAAAAAAAAGCGTCACAAAATATCGGACATGTTCCGTCTGTGTCTCAATCTAAATCATAAGTCTGTGGATGGCACTAAGGTTGTATTTATCTTTACTCATATACGTTATTATACGCTTCACATGTTCTTAGATGATAGCATTAAATAAGATTAATAGAATAAAGTAACAGAAGAAATAGAAAGGTTTGACGTTTATTAAAAAAAACCGGTCAAGTCGAACTCATGCGCCGAGTATTCCGTACCTATCCATATAATGCAAAATAAAAAGATATGGGTAAATTTAGATTTTCGCGAAAACTTTTAAGTATCAAAATTTACCTTAATTTACAACATTTTATTTTTATACACCTAATAGGGACTATGAACCTCAGTAGATACCAGATGGTATAAATTTCGCCTTACTAGGTCCACTCGTTTCTGAGAACATAATAAATAAATAATCTACGACATTCTACACAGCGCTTTCTAGACACAAAGTAAGTATAGTTTAACTAGCTTGTGTTATGGGTTCCAGAATGCGGATAAAAATACTCATATACTTTTTTTTTGTAAATGACACATGGACAGACAGACAGACGGACAAGAGAATGATCTTATAAGGGTTTCTTTTTTACCTTTTGAGGTAGAGAACCCTAAAAAGACATGTGTGTGGGTATTCAAGCTAACCACACTGTTAGCCAGTACACACAGATTCATTTCAATATATGCAACTCTGCAACATTACTGGCTTTACTTCTAAATGAAAAAAGAATTGACTTCCGTGTACATCATAGTCGACAAAAGACATTCAAGTATATAAATAATGCTTATCAACTAACAACCGTTACGCAAAAAAATAAATCTAATGTTGTTACATACTTAAATACTTTTAATCCAAACGAATGCATTCCTGTTTGCGTATAGATCAGGTAATATAAGTACAAACAACGATTGAGGCAGGCATACTGCATTGCAGTCAACTTGAGCAGACTGATATCGCATGATAACAAACCACGTCATAAGAAAGCATTACCATGTAAGTATCTTATCTGACTTACATTGGCGAGGCACTTGGCTATGTTCGTTAATAAAAAAAAAAATAGTCAAATAAATTACTAGTATTCTACCTAACCCCTTCAGCTAAGCTAAAGTGCTTGTATTTTTTTTTTAAATAAATAAATATTCTACGAAATTCTACACAGCGCTTTCTAGACCCAAAGTAAGCATAGTTTAGCTTCTGTTATAAGTTCCAGAATGCGGATAAACATACTTATTTTTTTTTGTAAATACATACATATTATACATAGAAACACCCAGACCAATGCAAAATAGACATATTCATGCATACAAATATTTACACTGAGCAGGAATCGAACCCGCGCCCCATGTCGTAGCAGTCGCATGCACTACCGCTACGCCACACAAGCCGTGGTATTAGGAGTGGGTTCGCGTCGGTAACGTGATGGCCAGGATGCGAACGCGAGACCTCTTGATTGTGAGACCGACTCGTTGATTTACGTTTACACTTGTGTTTGGATGTGATCCTGTCTTCGATTCCTGTCCCACATCAGCCAAAAAACCATTGGGTTCTTCTGTAGTATCACACTCGCTCCTGTTACGTCATTTCAAAAATATAGCTAGCTTTAGTAGCACGGTAGACGTGAATATTTATAGAATACTTTTTGTACAATTATTATAGTAATCAAACTAAAAGTCAGATGCTAATTGGCACCAACATCTTTTTTTTTATATAGGACACGTCAATATGACTTCACCTCGCCTGATGGTAAGCAGAAGGTAGAGTCTCAGGAAAGAGGGTCATCATTACATACACGTACCATGTTAACAATGCTGGCACGCAGTTTGACGGCCTCGTCAAAAGAGGATTGTCGTCGCAGCACCGCGTGACACCCACCGTTCCCACCAGTGCTGCGACCACAATCCCCCTGCCCGGCTATGCACTTGCTGACCCCTGAACGCAATCAAACCGAAATTGGATTATTATGGAGGGTTTTTAGCAATCATGCACGGTGACCCACCCGGCCGAATTTTGTGACAAATTTGTGTCATCAAATTTCTACCACCAGTGGAAATCTATCCCAAATACGTTGCCGACGCTACAAAATTATTAAGAATTTATTCCGCGCACCCTCAGGCTGTGGAATGATCTCCCTGCTGTGGTTTTCCCAAGCGACTACAGTATGGGGTTCTTCAAGAAGGGCATTAGAAGGTTTTTACAGGGTCGACAGCGCGAGTGCGACGCCTCTGGTGTTGCACACGTCCATAGGCCACGGTAACCGCTTCCCATTAGGTGGGCCGTCAGCTTGTCTGCCAACTGAGTGGTATAAAAAAAACAAACAGAAAAAGTGATCTCAGCCAGCTTGCAAGGCACTGTTGAGAGTGTGGCCTGTGTTGGGTCATTTGTTGTATCTACACAAAAATAGTTGGATGAGATCCCATCATCGGATTTTAACTAAAAACTTAATCCATTTTTTTTAGAAAATGATCTTAGTGACTTTGTAACGTAAATATTCCAAATGGAATATCGTAGTAAACAATCATCGCTGGATACAAAAAAGAAATATGACAATAGATTAAGGAACTCCTACTTGTTGAGGTCGATTAAAACTTTAGTAACGATTTATAACATAATTATTCCTACGTTTCAATTATAAAAGTTCAATTATGTATAATTAAGGTTCACCCAAAGGTCACGCGTTCATTGACCCTCCCGGCCGACAAGGCGATATATCCCCCGTGCACATGGGCGACTATGGTTCCGTCGCATAGGGTAATGTGTAATAGATATTCACTATTAATGCCCCATCAATCTCAATCACGAACGCAAGTCACTAAAGCTCGAATTATTATGTTTTATGAACGTACAGAAGTGAAGCCCTATTAAGGATTCAAATTATACGAAAATGAGGGTAAGAAGAAGAATATTTTCTTTTTTCATGTTTGAAGAATTTTAATATAAGTATAATATAGATATTCTACGACATTCTACACAGCACTTTCTAGACCCAAAGTAAGCATAGTTTAACTAGCTTGTGTTATGGGTTCCAGAATGCGGATAAACATACTTATATACTTTTTTTTTGTAAATACATACATATTATACATAGAAACACTCAGATCAATGCAAATAGACATATGCATGCATACAAATATTTGCACTGAGCGGGAATCAAACCCGCGCTCCCTGTCGTAGCAGTCGAATGCACTACCGCTACGCCACAGAGGCCGTCATGGATCTAATTTTGTTAAGGTTTTTTTATCGTGATGAACTATGGTTTATCATACTATATGTCATGTAATATAATTTAGAATCGTTGTTATGGAACTGACTTCTGTAAAATACACCATGATAAGGGTATTTTTTTATGCAGTAAACTTTACCTGTACCTCTTTTTATAAATAACCATTTTGGTTGGCATAACCAACACATACATCATGTACCATGTTAACAATGGTGGCACTCAGCTTGACGGCCTCATCAAGAGAGGATTGTCGTCGCAGCACCGCGTGACACCCACCGGTCCCACTAGTGCTGCGACCACAGTCCTCCTACACGAACTACAACGAAGTACCGGGTGAAATGGGGTGAATAGAGATCAAGGGGTGAATAGAAATAAAAAGGTCAGATAATTGTGCAGTTATTATCTGACATTTATTGATATTTTGCAGAAGAAAATTTCTGATGACCATTTTACTTCTATTCACCCCTCGATCTCTATACATTCCGTTTTACTATACTAAGTTAAGACTTAGACTTTTAGAAAATTACTATTGTAAATAATCATCGTATAGTATTGAAAAGAGTTGAACAATCAATGGTGAGACAAACGAACATTTCATACATGTAGATACTAAAACAACAAACTTAACTTTTACTTTAATCAATTAAATCTCAAACAGATAACAGTATGACATGACGCTGTACAAACATGGCCGCCTTATCACTGATACTGTTTATATTGTAACAACAGTATATAAGATCGGCGCAACAGAAAAAAAGTATTTATTATCACACAAAAATCCAGTCAAAATGGTTTCAGACTTCAGAAAGAAGAAGCTTCTTCATGTCTTCACCACTTTCTTCGACACCAATGGAAACGGGAGCGTCGATAAGCAGGATTTCGATTTAGCCATCGAGAGGATAGGCAAACTCAGAGGATGGTCTCCCAGTGATGCAAAATACAAGTCGACAGAGGCAACACTCACGAAGATCTGGCAAGGCCTTCAATCTGGTGCTGATACTGATAAAGACGGTCAAGTAACGCAAGACGAATGGCTCAGCTTGTGGGATTCGTTTTCTAAGAACCCCTCAGATGCAGTTGAGTGGCAGAATCTTTATGCTAAGTTCATCTTCGAACTTGAAGATGCTAGTAGTGATGGTTCTATTGATAGCGAAGAGTTCTCCACCGTGTATGTTTCTTTTGGACTAAATAAGAATGAGGCAGTGACTGCGTTCCAGAAAATGTCTAAAGGTAAATCTTCTGTATCTTGGGGTGAGTTTCAACAGCTGTGGCAGGAGTATTTCTCATCTGAAGATGTAAATGCACCAGGAAACTATATTTTTGGCAAGACAAGTTACTGATTTATTATTTTCAGATATATTATTATTAGAAGTTGGATTTTTGGAGTGATACAGTGTATAGTAATATACTTGTTAACGGCTTTTGTGTTTTATTTTCCCTAATTTTATGTACTTATTCGGAGTTCGGGGATCCAATTTCTGTGTCGCGTGTAAAAAAGGATTTGGGCCTTTACTCACTAGACTCTTCACTAGAAAAAGGACAATACTAAGCAAGTACTTTTCTTTAGATGCTAGCTATGACTCTGGAGTCATAGTTGACCTAGTACAATAGGACTGATTCCACTGAATAGGTTTATTCCACCTTGTGCACCTGGGTATAAGAAGTGAAATTTAAAGTCAGTTTATTTCACTTTGGAACTATTGCACCTAAGTGATCACATGACTTTTTTTGCTTCCCCTTTTCCCATTCTCCTTTTTATCTACCTCTACTCCTACCTCTACTACTATAAACATAGTTGTTATAATATCAGAGATGATAGAAGCATTATTTATCTCATGTAAAAGTAATTAAATTATTTTCAAGGGAGAGTCCAGCTTAGTGGTTAAGGAGTCGACCTTACGATCAAGAGGTCCCGGGTTCAAATCCTGGCCATTACACTACCGACGTGAACCCACTCCTAACACAAGCAATTTAGCTTAGCTAGAGGGGTTAGGGGGAATATTAGTAATTTCGGTTACTAATATTCATAAAAAAAAAAAAAAAAAAAATTCAAAACATGGCCAGGTAAGATCCTTGTTAAGATTAAAACGGGGAGTGATCGTAAATAAAAATAATTTTATTTGGTAAAACAGTCTGGTCGGCGGACATTTTTGTCGGGATACGACGAGTGCTAATTACCGACTGAATTATCGTGTTTAGCGAACCTTTGTAGACTTGGTACAAGGCATAAGTTGCTTGAGGTTGCGGTGAGGCAAGGTTATCAGAGTTTAACAACGGTACGGCGCGACCGCCACCTCCTGCGAGCATGTAATGCTAGAGGTGACGGCGGAGCGCGCCCGGGAGAAATTTAGAACTCTCCCGGCCCGCCGAGCCCGCAACATGCCCGCCGCGCGTCGCAGGCGACTCAGGCGACTCAGGCGCCGGAGTTCGCTTAACGACCTCCATCCTCCATGAGCGCAGGCCTGGGGTCGACAGGTGAGGCCGCCTGTCACCCCAGCAGAAGCAGGCTGGGACGGCGGGGCGACTAGCCTCTCTCCCAAACCGGGGCAAGACGGGGACACCGTGGTTCCCAAACCCGAGGGGGCCATCTCGAAACTGGAGATGGCCCAGGGTCAGTCGGGGTGTGACGGATATGCTTTATGGGCAACCTTACACCCCGGCGTCTAAAGACTCTAGACGGCGTGCGGTTTTAGTCGGTTCAAGCCCGAAATAAACGACCCCGCTGGCCGGCAGGGGCTTTCCGCACGAAAAGAAAGGTACTTTGTAGTGTTAATATTAAATTTTGTTAAAGTTGTTTTCTCCTTAAAAAATAATCTTCTTAGTCATCAATCGCTTGTCTCTCATGACTGGTACCACACTGTTTCCTGGCCCCTACTCGAGGGTAACCCAGAGTGGCTTCGCGATATTTATTGCGGTGTTATTACGCGTAATCGTTGGATCTACCTCCTTTATAATGTGATCTCTGGGTTATTAACCCGCCAAATGAAATGTGGCCCGACTGACCTATATACTCGAGTGCACTGTATCATTTTCATTTTTGTTACTTTTTTTTAAACTTCAAGATTATGTCTTAGAAGCTTTTGAAGATATTGAAGTCAAATTGTATCTATACCTATATTTAAAAGCCGACGTGTGTATGTTTGTTCCCTATGGAAACTAGAACGGCCAGACCAATTGTAACGAAATTTACAGGCAATAATAATAATATATTAATAATAATTTATTTATTTTCTCACCAACAATCAAAATTAAATACAATGTTTGCTTATCATAGGGGACACAAAAGTTTTGGTTGTGGATCGCTGGTGCCTGTGGTAGGTAATAAAATTACCTGTGTTACTGGTCACCAGGATTCCACTTCGACACAGTGACTAAATAGTGCTCAATAGGTATATATAGGAAAGCGGTTTGGTCCCAAAATAAATAGGAACTTATCATTAAAATTTACATAATGAATATAGTTAAATGAGAGTACATGTGTATGAGCGTGTGTTTGTGTGTGTGTGTGTGTGTGTGTGAGGGTGTGTGCGTAGAGGGGGTATGTGTGTTGTTATGAGTGAGAGGGTGTATGTGTGTGTGTGAGAGTGCATATGAGGGAGTGCGTAAGCGCGTGCTAGAGGGTGGGTGTTCTTGGCTCATAGGCGAGCTATCAATCCAAGACCTCCAGAAGTCCCTCGATGTCACAATAGTTTTGGCAAAGGAGCCATTCGTGTACGATAGTTTTACATTTGTACATATTCAGACCATACAGACACAAGACCCTGTGAAGTTTGTTATAAAGGTACGGTCCCAGAAAAAGAAAGAATCTCTGGCTAAATGATGTATCTCTACATATGCAATTTCTACATACTGCGATTACACTACCGACTTGTATACTCCTTTTTTTAACGTGTGGAAACCCCCACGGTCTTCACCCCATCGGTGCCAACGATGGGATAGGCGTGTCGGAATCGGACCGACTAAATTGGACCACACGGTGTCCTCCCCAAGTGTCCATTGCCGGGCACCCCGGGTAACCCCTCGAAAGGGTAACCCAAGGGTTACCGGCGGACTTTGGCCACCACCACGGCCTCGCCTGGTCCCCACCAGGGGGTGTGTCGGGTGTGGGGTCGTGTGTACTCCTAACATAAGAAATATAGCTTAGGTTAACAAAAATACTAGTAATTTCAAAAGAGTAAAACACATGTATTGTTCTGGAGTCTGTCGATAAAAATTATCGTGTGTAAAACAAAATGGCCACCCCATAAATCCCTGCTAGACAGCAGTTTGTTATAGATGGAGGCCAAAAATATCATATGGTTTGGATCGTCATCAATTTTCTTTTTAGGATTCCGTATGAAAATTTTAATAAATTTCATCTCGGTCTCCTATAATACTTTTTTTACGTACTGAACTCCTAACTGGTACGAGGTAACAGTAAAATGGAAACGTCAGTTTCAACCCGACTAAAACTGTACCGAGTTTCTTCAGATCAGCCCGTGTCGCCAGAGAACCAGATGAACTCTAGGAAGAAAATCATCGGGGTGTGTGTTGGGTAACCTCCTCGAGTGTCGCTCCGATTCCGATCCCGCTGCAATCCGGGGGGAACGGAATCGGAGCGGCCGGTACACCCTGGGCGGCGGTCAATGGCTTCCCCTTCATAGGGTTGGCATTGATCGTCGGCCAATACCCAATGTGGCGGGAACACATCGCTCTCCATACTCCTCTGCTTTCAGAGGAGACAGGATGAGCGATGCTGTTAGTGGTGAGATGGCCCAGGGTCAGTCGGGGTGAGAGGGATATGCTCTATGGGTAACCTTACACCCCGGCGTCTGAAGACCCGAGACGGCGTGCGGTTTTAGTCGGTGCAAGCCCGACATAACCGCCCCCGCTGGCCGGCGGGGGGGTATCCGAAGGGATTTCCGCACGAAAAAAAAAAAAAAAAAAAAAGGAAGAAAATCATCAACTACATACTAGAAACAACAACTAACACAAAAATAACTGTTTTTATCGGTACTACGTTAATATAAGCGGCGATAGCCCAGTGGCGTATGTCACGGACTGCTGAGACGAGGTCTCGAGTTCGATCCCGAGTCGCCCCGGGCACACACCCCTGACTTTTCGTAGTTATGTGTGCATTAATAAATGTTAATTATCGCTCGCTTAATAATGTGCCCGGTAGATGGCAATAGGCTCACCCCCTATTACATTACATTAACATAACCGGCGAATTGTCGGTGTGTAATACACCTCTGTCTACCCCTTCGGGGATACAGGCGTGATGTTATGTTATGTACGTTAATATAGATCACGATATCCTAAATGACAGTATAAGTTTAGAGAGAATGACAGGAGACTTAAGAAGTTCAGACGATAAGAGAGTTATCGTCTAAACTTCCTCAAAGTCTGTTATTTAGAATCCTTATACGGCCCAAAGCCATTAACATACTGAAAGTTTATTATTGACATAAAATACAGTACGCCTCTAGAGGATATAGGGCCTGAAAGAATAAGTGTTCACAACAAAGTTGTGTGATTACGTGATCCGTTTTCTTTTCGTGGACTTTCAGCTCCCTCCTGGAGATATAATGTAAAATTGTTTCTAGGCATCATTTTTGAAGATGGCAAAGTAAAAATTTGACATTTTGAAATCTATAAAAGCACCAATGTTTAAAACTTTCGGAAAACTGTAGCAGAAGTAGTCTGAGGTGGCAGTTCGATACACGCCTCCCTTCGCAAGATGGGGACAACGTGGTTCCCACATCCAAGTCATCTCAAAGGCATAAATGGCCCATGGGATAAAAAAAAAAAAAAAAAAAAAAAGGGTCAGCTGGAAATTGCCTTATCAGGCCTTAGTAATTACACCTTATATGAGACCCGAGGCGGAGTATGGTCTTAGTCGGTACGAGTCTACATAATCACGGGGGATTTCTGCACGAAAAAAAAGGGTAACCTCTTCTTCAAGCACAAATGTCTGTACTATTAATTGGAACATAAGCAGATAGATTATACTGATGATATCACTGGTTTAATATCAAAACCGTGTGAAATATATCTATTTGAATTATTCTTACCAGGCATTATGTTATAATGGCGAGCGAACCGAGAGGGACTAGATCCCACGACACAGGGAATCGGGGGAGGGGGTCATTGAGACAATAAAATATTATTATTATTACAGTGGACGTCAATAGATTGACCACAATTGATGAATTGTATTCTCTATGAACACATCACTGTGTATTCTATATAGTCCAGCCGAATTAGCTCAGAAAAGGGGTAAACCCGGAAAAAATGCAAGTATAGCAATTTTTCTTCGGAATTCGTTAGGGGACTCACTGGCAGTCTAAATTTTGTTTTGCGCGGTAATCGATCCATTGCGTCATCCGCCATCTTGATTTTATGGGGTCAATTTTTGTTTATTGAATAGCTCGTTTATTTTTAATTTCACGCGCAAATGGTTATAATAAAAGTTGTTTAGAATTTAATTTCCTACAATTTTATTCTTGGAAATTTTTGCCTAGCATCGATGTTTTCCGATTTATACCCGTACCCCGAAAGAGGGGGTGAATTTTTGTTTGACTAACAACTCGTTTACTTTTAATTTTACATGACAAACTGTTTTAAACAATGTTGTTTAAAATTTTTTATTTTTTACAATTTTGGTGTTTATCCCTTTTTTTGTAGGATCGATTTTATTTTATTTATACCTAAGAAAACTTCCACGCAAAACCAAATTTAGACAGCCAGTGAACCCCCTTTTTTTTTCTACGTGTGGAAATCCCTTCGGATACACCCCCGCCGCCGGCCAGGGGGGGTGGTTATGTCGTGTATCGACTAAAACCGCACGGTGTCCTCCCCAAGTGTCCGTTGCCGGGCACCCCGGGTAAGTCCTCGAAAGGACAACCCCAGGGTTGCCGGCGGACTTTGGCCGCCACCGCGGCCTCACCTGGTGGGGTCGGGTTCTATCCCGCTTCGGTGAGTTGGCAGGCGTGTGTAGGGCACACACGACACGCCTCCGCCACGACCTGCTTCTGTAAGGACGACGAGTCGGCCAACTGCCCGCCTCAGGCCCCGATCATGGAGGTCGGTAGTCCCGGGCGTAGATGATCCCGGGTTTCGCAGTCTGCGCCGAGGACGCTGCAGACTGCGAAACTCGAGGGGCAGGGTTCTCTCCCGCTCCCTCTCCGCCATCTCTTTCGCGAGCATTACCTGCTCGCAGAAAGAGGCGGCGGCGTGCCACTTGCTCCCGTCGGAGATCACGGCCCCCACCATGGTCTCCGACGAGAAAACGTCCACGCCCAGGACCGCAACGAGATCCTGGCGTTGACTCGCCCACGCAGGGCACTCCACCAACGTGTGGAACGCCGTGTCTTCACCAGGATCCTGGCAGTGCTGGCACTGCGGCGTTGTCTCCCGGTGGATGCACCACAGATGCCTACCGAAACACCCGTGTCCGGTAACCATCTGGCACATCCGGTAGGAGAGGTCTCCATGGTCCCTCTCCAACCACTCCTTCATGTTCGGTCTCAATCTGCAATGGTGGATTCCCGCCACCTTGGGTGCTCAAGTCGCACCCTCCATGTCTCCATGAGTTCCTGGCGGAGCAGGGACCGCTGAGCCCTGATTTCTCGGGACTCCGGCCTATGGCCCCGCTCCAGCGCCTCCTTGCGCCACTGGTACAGCAGCGCAAGGGCTCTCGCTTCCAGGTCCCATGGAGGGGTCCCGGCCTGGAGACATGCCGCCTCGATGGAGATCGTGCGATACCCCCTGTTTAACGTTTAACGGCCAGTGACTGCCCTAACGAATTCCGAAAGAAAATTGCTACTTCTAAACCTAATTCCACTGGGCTAATTATGTTATCTCTGTCTAAATCAACAAGGCTATCTAAACTGACACAGCCAGTATACGGTAGCTGAGAATACAAGCACGTTGAAATATATGGAATCTTTCGTGATGCGGTAACTCGCTATTGCTAACAACTGCATTACTGGCGATTGAAAATTAAGAGAACGTTGGATGCGGCTGTTGATAATGATTTAAAACCAGGTTTTATTTTAAATATAAGGGATGCTTGGATAGATTACATAGAAAAAGGACGCTAGAAGATTGACAAAATATTTTTTTTAGACCAACCTGGCAAGGATAAATGAAGAATATACTTCTTCCGGGCTGTTTGACCGTGGTCCATCGGAAACGTGTATTCCAGACGTTTCGTCGATCACTGCGGTCGACATCTTCAGTGGTACATGTCGGGACGCCGTCGAGTGCGGAGAACCTTCCTCGGCGGCGAACTCGGGGCGACTGATGTAAAGGCCCGAGTCACTGGCGTATTTATAGGCGCAGTTGGAGGGGGCAAACGACGGTATCCCCCTTGCTTAGCCTCGACCAATCAGGATCGAGCGCATCGGTTGCGCAGCTCTCAACCAATCAGGAGCGATCACCGACCTCGGTGCACCCGGAGGACGAAGTGGAAGTTATGTATGAGGACATCAGTAGAGCCACCGTACGTAGAGTACTTCACCGTTGTTATGGGGGATTTCAATGCAAAACTGGGTAGGAGGCGCGGTGACGAGTTGAGAGTGGGGCAATTTGGATGTGGGCGGAGGAATCCCAGGGGCCAGAGGTTGGCCGACTTTCTGGAGAATGAGGAACTCTTTATGATGAACTCCTTCTTCAAGAAGCCACCTCATAGGAAATGGACCTGGATGAGTCCCGACGGTACCACGAGGAATGAGATCGACTTCATTATGTCTACAAAGAGACGAATATTCAATGATGTCTCCGTGATCCACAGGGTGAAAACCGGAAGTGATCATAAAATGGGTAGAGGCACATTGAATATCAATGTCCAACTGGAAAGGTCTCGACTAATGAAGTCCACGCTGCGACCTACTGCAGCCCATATACAAAACCCCGAGAGCTTTCAACTCGAGCTCGCAAACCGCTTCTCTGGCCTGGAGGATTGCGTTTCTGTGGACGAGGTCAACAACAGAATGGTAGAAACTGTGTACAAGATAGGGGAAGTCTTCTTCAGACCACGCCGGAAAGATAGACCTCAAAAACTATCAGATCACACCCTCGACCTTATGGCAGAACGATGCTCATTGACGTTGCAGACTTCCGAGGACGTTGAAGCATATCGGCAGCTCGAAGGATCTCTAAGTCCTTGCGACACGATGTCCGTGTCTTTTATACCAACCATATTAAAGATACGATAGAGCAAAATAAGGGCTCTAAAGTGTTCGCAAGAGACTTGTCTATTGGACTGAGCCAGATGACAAAGCTGAAGACGGAAGACGGCAGTGTAGCGTCTACTAAGTCAGAGATATTGAGGGAGATCGGAAGGTTCTACGGACAGTTATATACCTCAGTAGCTAAGCCTGTTGATGATTTGGATAAAGATCCAAGAGCCAAATTAACCCGACACTACACAGAAGATATCCCGGACATCAGCCTGTAGGAGATTAGGATGGCCCTCAAACAGCTCAAGAGCAACAAGGCGGCGGGTGAGGACGGAATTACATCGTAGCTTCTGAGTGCGGGTGGAACACCGATACTGATAGCTCTACAGAGGCTCTTTAATGCCGTCCTGCTCGAGGGTACTACGCCCAAAGCGTGGAACAGAAGCGTGGTGGTTCTCTTCTTCAAGAAAGGTGATAAAACCTTACTGAAGAACTACAGGCCCATCTCGCTTCTGAGCCATGTTAACAAGCTGTTTTCGAGGGTGATCACGAATCGTATCGCACGCAGGTTTGATGCCTTCCAGCCTCCCGAACAAGCCGGTTTCCGTAAAGGCAAAAGTACCATAGACCACATAAATACGCTGCGGCAGATTATACAGAAGACCGAGGAGTATAATTTGCCACTATGCTTGGCGTTCGTGGACTATGAGAAAGCCTTTGATTCGGTCGAGACTTGGGCGGTGCTGCAATCTCTTCAGAGGTGCCACATTGACTATCGGTATATCGAAGTGCTGAAGTGCTTGTATAAAAACGCCACCAAGTCGGTCCGAGTACAGGATCAGAGCACAGAGGCTATTCCGTTGCAGAGGGGAGTTAGGCAGGGTGATGTCAGAAACTCTTTACCAATGCAATGGAAGACGCCTTCAAGCTTCTGGATTGGAAAGGATTCGGCATCAATATCAATGGCGAATATATCACTCACCTTCACTTTGCCGATGACATCGCAGTCATGGAAAAGTCTCTAGAGGAGCTCAGCACTATGCTCGGAGACCTCAACAGAGTGTCCCAGCGGGTGGGCCTGAAAATGAACATGAACAAGACGAAAGTCATGTCAAATGTCCATGTGTCGCCCACCCCCGTATTATTGGGAGGCTCACCTCTCGAAGTTGTTGATGAATATGTCTATCTGGGACAAACTGTCCAACTAGGCAAATCCAACTTCGAGAAAGAGGTCAGTCCACGAATACAACTCGGCTGGGCTGCATTCGGGAAACTGCGCAGCGTCTTCTCATCCAAAATACCATAGTCCTTGAAGATAAAGGTCTTTAATCAGTGCGTGTTACCAGTGATGACCTACGGTGCCGAGACGTGGTCTCTCACTATGGGCCTCATAAGGAAGCTCGGCGTCATACAGCGAGCTATGGAACGGGCTATACTTAGGGTTTCTCTACGAGATTGAATCAGAAATGAGGAGATCCGTAGACGAACCAGAGTTACCAACATAGCAGAGCGAGTCAGCAAGCTGAAGTAGCAGTGGGCAGGGCACATAGCTCGGAGAACTGATGGCTGTTGGGGCAGAAAGGTCCTTGAGTGGAGACCACGTGACGGCAAGCGCAGCGTAGGTAGGCCTCCCGCAAGGTGGACAGACAACCTGGTAAAGAGCGCAGGGACTCGGTGGATGCAGGCCGCTACAGTCCTGTCAAAATGGAAGTCAATGGGGGAGGCCTATGTTCAGCAGTGGACTTCCTACGGCTGATATGATAATGATACATAAGTATGGGTTCGAGAAATCCTCATTTTGTCGTGTCGTCGTCATAAAATTTAAATGATTTAAGAGCAGATAGACTCACCTTGGATTGATGAAGGTTTGTTTGTATACGTAGTTATGGGTGAAGCTACTATAAGTGTTTTAATAACACATTCTTTATTCCATATGCTGACAATTAGTGCCAGTTTTAGCTTAATTTACTACTACAACTAGCTTGAGTTTGCAGTTTACCACTAAAATAACCTGAGAAGTGCTTGAATACATTTACCAAAATCCATTTTAAATTCAGCTCTACATCATTTGCTACTATTATACAAGAAAAGACCGTGCTTGTTAAACCAAGTTTCCTTACGTGAGGAATTATCATATCAAAGTGCACGATAAGTTTCGTGGCTCGTGACTCAATGCAGGCAATAGTACTGTCACACACGACTGAGTTTGAGCAACAAACTACGAAGCTGTTATGTGAACAAGTTATCAAAGGAGTCTTACGATTGATTTTGAAAATTGAGACTTTATATTACATTCACTAGCGTTTACCTGCAGTTTCGCTTACGTTAATATACGAGCGTCTAAAGTTTTTTCTATGACTAAGGATCTGTACTTTTTTTCCATGCGGAAATCCCCTAAGATAACCCCCCCACTGTGGTGTAAGGTGGCCTGCCCATAAGGCATTTCCTTTGCACCCCGACTGACCCAGGGCCATCTCCGTTTTCGAGATGGGGGCATCTCGAAACCGGAGATGGGAACCACGGTGTCCCCGTCTTGTCCCGGTTTCGGCTAGCCACCCCGCCATCGCGGCCTGCTTTTGCTGCCACACCCAGGCCTGCGCTCATGGAGGACGGAGGTCGTTAAGCGGCCGGGGGAGTTCTAAATCTCTCCCGGGCGCGCTCCGCCCTCTTCTTCTCGAGCATTACTTGCTCGCAGAAGGAGGTGGAGGCGGTCTACAAGCTCGCGCTCCGCACCATTGCCGCAATCATGCTTCCGAGCGATAGGACTCCCACCTCGATGGCTGCCACGAGTCACGCCTCGGCACCTCCCACGCCGGGCTGTCTCACAGTTTCGAGTATGGCCTTTTACTTCACAATGTATTACGCACATACAATTGATAAAGGCAACAGTAATAGCAATAGAGTAAAGCCTATTAGAAAATAATCTGGCAATAAAAATTCAATCACTTCTTTATAAATAAAACAAACTATCAATATTCTACGATATTCTACACAGCGCTTTCTAGACCCAAAGTAAGCACAGTTCAAATAGCTTGTGTTGTGGGTTCCAGAAAGCGGATAAACATACTTATATACTATTTTTTTGTAAATATATACATATTATACATAGAAACACACAGACCAATGCAAATATATTCATGCATACAAATATTTTTACTGAGCGGGCATCGAACCCGCGCCCCCTGTCATAGCAGTCGAATGCACTTCCGCTACGCCACAGAAGCCGTCTTTTTTACCCGACTGCGCCAGAACGATATGTATGTATGTATAATTGTGTGGCATTCTCTGCGGCCTGAACGGCTCGATGGATTGAACCTTGTGAAGTGTCGTTAGATTTGTATTTACTGTGAGACTGACACATCTTATATTAAAATAAAAAAAAAACAAAATGGCAGATTTTTGGCGCTAAAATGTATGTCGTTAATTTTTTTTTCACTCAAACTTATCGTCTATGGTATCAAAATTAAGAGCTTTAAAAGGTGATTTCAAATATATATATATATATCTCATAACTAAAAGTATACAAGAAAATTATTAATCAAAAAATCAAAAAATCCGACTACCCTGAAAAGAACGAATAAAGTTTGATAGCAGGCGGGACCATTTGCATATTATAAACCGAAATATAATTAATGGGTCCCATCTGCTATCAAACTTGCTTTGGTCTTTTTAGGGCAGTCAGGTTTTTTGATTATTTAATTATCTTGTTTTGGAAGTCGACTGAGATTTTCACATTGTCATGTTTGTATACGATGATTGCAAATGCAAACAAGCAAGCTGTTATCTTTTAGTCTGTGGACGTTTACAAGGTAAAGTATATATACGGACCATATCCCGTTGGCAATCGTGGGATTATATGGGGTTCAATTTACGAAAAATTTGCTGTTTCCCGCGTTTGGAGAGGGAATGGCCGTTGGGACTATGTGGCCGCCCTGGCAAGCTTTCGCTGTTACGGTTTAGTATAACTTTTTCTAAGTGGATGCTTCAACGCTTTATACACTATTTTATGAAAATAGTGGCTATTACAAGAATGTGATTCGAAATTTGAAGATTGCCACATCGTTTTGTTGATTTGAATTTGGAAGAAAATGTAAACCCGTATTGTGAAGCATTTACTATCTATTCAACCTTTTCTTGTTCAATTTAAATTAGAAAAATCAAAATTCAGGACAAGATTTAAACTTCTGGTACCTTTTTTTTTTTTTTTATATGTGCGGAAATCCCTTCGGATACCCCCCCGCCGGCCAGCGGGGGCGGTTATGGCGGGCTTGAACCGACTAAAACCGCACGCCGTCTCGGGTCTACAGACGCCGAGGGTGTAAGGTTACCCATAGAGCATATCCCTCGCACCCCGACTGACCCTGTGCCATTCGCAGTGTCCCCTCTGATAACAGCAGAGGGGTACCTAGAGCGACCACCCCCGCGGGCCTTGAAGGCCCGCCATACCCCGACCCCCTCGTGCTCAGCTCATGGGGTCAGCTGGCCCTGAAAAGGGCCGGTTGGTCAGACTCTTGGCCGTTGACGTTGACGCCAGCTACTCCAGAGGAGCAATCAATGATGCGTCATCGCCCACGTTGCCCAGGGTGCACCAAACTTGGAGGTGATCCAACCAGTCGCACCCCAAACTTCTGGTACCTATACATAAGTGATATATGAGCCCTTTATCGGATTTTTTACGAACTATGGAGCATAAAATCCTGAATTCTAACTGCTATTCGAACTTACGACATTTCGATTACAAATCCCATATAATAGTCACTAGGCTACCACGATTTTCTCTTTATTCATTTCGGTATCCAAGTTGAGTGAAATTTTTTTGTTAAAAATCGTCTCATATAAAATTTGTCAAGATCTGATGAAATCAAAAAATCATCAAAATCTTTTACAAAAACCATCTGCGAATTTCATTAAATGACATATTTCTTAAAAAGAAATTCTATCAGCGGGTTGCAGCGCCAATAATTGTACTCTGCCTATAACCTTCTCGCAAGTGCGATAAATATCTTGACAAAGTTTTATCACAAATTGAATTTTAAATATTAGATAGTGTCATAGTGGCCTCTGTGGCGTAGCGGTAGTGCATTCGACTGCTACGACAGGGTGCACGGGTTCGATTCCCGCTCAGTGCAAATATTTGTATACAGGAATATGTCTATTTGCATTGGTCTGGGTGTATCTATGTATAATATGTATATATTTACAAAAAAATAGTATATAAGTATGTTTATCCGCTTTCTGGAACCCACAACACAAGCTAGTTAAACAACGCTTACTTTGCGTCTAGAAAGCGCTGTGTAGAATATCGTAGAATATTTATAATATATATGACAAACATTCTATTTTATCCTTTACTAGCCATCCACTTTCGGTTCGCCTCGGTTCATATGAGTTTTTTTTTTTAAAGAATATTAGTAACCGAAATTACTAATATTCCCCCTAACCCCTCCAGCTAAGCTAAATTGCTTGTGTTAGGAGTGGGTTCACGTCGGTAGTGTAATGGCCAGGATTCGAACCCGAGACCTCTCGATCGTAAGGTCGACTCCTTAACCACTAAGCTACCGACAAACACATTTACATTTACACATGATATATAGCTTATGTCCATCGGGGATAATATACTCGTACCTTTCAAATGGTTAAAGAATTATTCCAACAAGTGCAGTGGTTACAAAGATTACCCCAAACATACTAGGTCTGCAATTCATTCTGCTGTTTAAAAATTGGGTGATAATTCCTCACTGGCTAGTCCCATTTTCGTTTTTCTGTTTTTCTCTTTTGTATACGAACTAATTAGTCAATTTAATACCAATCGCGTGAATGAGGCTTTTTTGTTTATTGAGAAATCAGATTTTAATAATTTTTTCCGGGGATTATTCCTCCTTGGTATTGTAGCGTCGGGGGTTGACGCCACAATACCTCGTGTTGACGAAAAGATAAAACACACGAATTAATGTTTATATTGGCATTTATTGCACAAAAAAGCTTCCGATAGCGAGTTTTTTTTTTTATATTTAGGACACGTCAATTTGATTTCACCTCGCCTAATGGTAAGCTGAAGGTAAAGTCGCAGGAAAGAGGGTCACCATTACATACACGTACCATGTTAACAATGGTGGCACTCAGCTTGACGGCCTCATCAGAAGAGGATTGTCGTTGCAGCACCGCGTGACACCAACCGGTCCCACTAGTGCTGCGACCACAATCCCCCTGCCCGGCTATGCACTTGCTGACCCCTGAACGCAATCAAACCGAAATTGGATTACTATGGAGGGTTTTTCGCAATGTGGTGGTACCTACCCGGCCGAATTTTGTGACAAATTTGTGTCATCAAATTTCTACCACCATTAGCAGTTTAGGGAGGTTTTACACGAATATATTTATGTTTAAAACGAACTGTAGGGAATCGCGGATTCTGCTCAAGGATTGAGCCTACAATCAGTATACTTGGGACTTCTCTTCAAACGGCGGGCGAGGCCGGAGCCCCAGGTCGCCCGCTGTCAGCCACTTGTCCGCAAAGCGATTGATTTTTTTCCCTAGACTTATTTCAAATACAAAACAATTTATTTTTAAACTCTGACACATGATGGCCAGGTCAACGAACTGTAGTGCTCGAACGAGGTCGGAACACTACAGTACTTTTGATTTTTGATTTTCCTAGCCTATGTCCTTCCCATCAGTAACATCTTTGCTTGTATGAATTTCATACAAGCAAAGAATTTTTTCAACAGAATCATTAGAATCGGTTCAACGGTTTAGGAGGAGAAGATGGTCTCACGAAATACAAAAGTCTTCTAAAAGAGAGCTTCATTCTTTCAGAGCTTCGCTCAATAAACAAACTCACAAAATTCAGCCTCTCTCTTTATAATATTACTATAGAAGTAAAGATATACATACCATAAGCGTGTTGCGTACTTACGAGTAAACTGAAAGCAGATATTTTTGTCCCTGGCTATATAGAGCGCTGGTGTGTAGCGTTGATTGGAGCTATTCCTTTGATTGTCGGATCAAAGCGGCTGATTACTGGGCAATAGGTAGATGCCGGAAAATTTGCGCTTAGCGAGGACTACTTAGTGTGGAGTGCTATTCGTGGTATAATAGGACAAAGTTGACGTATTAATAAATATTATAATATTCTAGAAACATTCTACACAGCGCTTTCAAGACCCAAAGTAAGCATAGTTTAACTAGCTTGTGTTATGGGTTCCAGAATGCAGATACACATATTTATATACTTTTTTTTGTAAATACATACATATTATACAAAGAAACACCCAGACCAATGCAAATGGACATATTCATGCATACAAATATTGGCACTGAGCGGGAATACCGTATGTTGCTAGGATTCTTCTTATCCGTTACAACCGAGTTAATTGCTTGTTTACATAGTGTACTGGATGGAGTTAGAACCTACTATTATTCAAGTCCGACGTCTTATCCATTATCCTACCGCTACAAAAGCAACGGCAATATTTCTATTTTTCTTAAAAATATACAACATGACTTGTACTAGTTTTCCCCTCTCATTAACGCATCATCAGACCTCAAATACATAAAAAAAGACCTTATCTTTGACATGTAATATTTCAACGTTGGAATTATTTAATGAAACTTGGTGTTCCTCAGCCATAGTCCTTGATAAAGCGAGGAACTATTCTGCATAATTCCTCCATAACATTATACATATTTTAGCACTGCACTCCAGAGAATGGGTTGGCCCCATAAGTAACCACAAACTCGTTTATTTAGGGCTGCCTTTGTCATAAAATGCAGGGCCTACTCAAATATATTCACCTATGAACGCTTTCACCTAAAAAGGATGAACCGCAAGCAGCTGTGACAGTGTCTGTAGATTGACTATTTTTGCCCGAAAACCCTTAAATAACCCTGTTCGTTATATACCTAACCGGTGACGTTGTATTTCTACCCTATGAGCAATATTTAAAAAACGCATGATAGCGACAAAAAAAGTGTTGTCAAAAACAAAAAGTATGAGCTGAGAAAGGTCTGTTATTCGCGACCATACAAATCGAATTTTTTTACAGCGGACCCAGTTGACCAGATCAAAGCTTTATTAAGTCAACTGGTCCGCGGACCAAGTTGAAGTGGACCCAGCTGACTAAAGAGTCTGTTGAGATTTCGGCACATAGAACTAATGAATACGATTTAATTCAAAGTGATTCTTGCAAGGTCAAGTGTTTATTTCTGTCTTGATTTATGTAAGGACAAAACATAAATGTGAAATTTTCTTGATCGAGTTAGTCCATTCGCGCTAAGAAAAGATTGGCTTTACCACGTGTTATTTTATTAAATTTACATGATAAAATTAGAGTCACCATCGTTGGTTACGTTTTGCGGGACAAATGCCTGGCGAGGCTGCTTCTGCTGGAATCTGGTAGCAGGGGTAGACCAAAAAGGCGCTGGCTTGACGGGGCAACAGATCACATGCGTGCCAACGTCGTCTTACTAACAGGGAAACCAAACGCCGTGCAAAATGGAGGAAAGCAAGCAAGAAAGCTCATGCTTCGAAGTCAAAACTTTTCAAAGTCAAGATCTAACGCTCGGATAATTATGATGATGGTGATGATGATCTCCACAAGAGAGCTAAGACGGCGGACTCATGGCAATCAACCTCCGGTCTTGGAGGGGATTGATGTGGCGATACCATATATACCCAGCGCCACGTTAATTTGACTTCACCTCGCCTGATGGTAAGCTGAAGGTGAAGTCTCAGGAAAGAGGGTCACCATTACATACACGTACCATGTTAACAATGGTGGCACTCAGCTTGACGGCGTCATCAAAAGAGGATTGTCGTCGCAGCACCGCGTGACACCCACCGGTCCCACGAGTGCTGCGACCACAATCCTCCTACCCGGCTATGCACTTGCTGACCCCTGAACGCAATCAAACCGAAATTGGATTACTATGGAGGGTTTTTCGCAATCGTGTGCGGTGGTACCCACCCGGCCGAATTTTGTGACGTCACTACCGAGTCTGAATCGCGCAAGTGAAGTTCGCGCGCTGGTATAACATATATACAACATCCCAACGGCAACCGTTGGGCCGCGGCCCGTCAGGCGTGATCACCTTGCCTCGTCGGCATCTTCCCTTTGTGTTGGAGGAACATCACACCCCGTTCCTCCACAGTGAAATAATTTATCAGCATCATGACATCTATACACATGAAAAAAATTGAATTTGCAAAGTGTCTGTTTGCAATATTAACATTACAGCTTTTTAGTAAATACAGTTTTATGAATCTATACAGGACATTTATACCAAAAAAAAAATTATAATTTTATTTCCGTCTATCTTTCTGTCTGTTTGACCAGGCTAATCTTTGAAATGGCTTAATCGATTTTGACGAAACTTTCACTGGCAAATAGCTGACGTTATAAGGCGTAAGCTAAGCTGCTTTTATTTTAGAATATAAATACTGGTTCCGTGTCAAATAAAAATCTTTAATCTAAGTCCACACGTACGTAGTCGCGAGGACTTACATTAAATATATAATATTTAAAACAAATAGAAATCCTTATTAAGGGAATTGGACAAAGGCTCCAAGAAACGACTGGTGACTCTCGTTCCGGATCGTTCCTGGTACAAAGGCTGGCCATCTGAGGTGATGGACACTTTTGCACCGGGATCATTCAGGGGCGGGTTATTTTTTGACTAACATCGATTGTGACTTACTTACTTTTGTATTTATAAAAGCTTATTTATAATTATAATTATCTACACTATAATATATATATAAAAAAAAAACATTCTAAAAAATTATATGCATAGCCGGGCAGGGGGATTGTGGTCGCAGCACTAGTGGGACCGGTGGGTGTCACGCGGTGCTGCGACGACAATCCTCTTTTGATGAGGCCGTCAAGCTGAGTGCCACCATTGTTAACATGGTACGTGTATGTAATGATGACCCTCTTTCCTGAGACTTTACCTTCAGCTTACCATCAGGCTAGGTGAAGTCAAATTGACGTGTCCTAAATATAAAAAAAAAAAAATTACAAATGTTAAATCAAAATCATAACAATAGAATTTGGTTCAACAATAGTGCTGAAGATGGAGCTACCCCATCTTCAGCACTAGGCAATCTAGTAATAGGTCTCCTAAACTATTAATTGAGTTTTACATGATTGGCAGATGGTTAATTAAAATTTAGAATCTGTGAGTTAATTGGTTCCTTGTTAAAATCTAGTTCGGTTCTGTTGAAGGTAATAATACTACTGCTATTCAAACTATATTCGTAATTAAGAAAAAGAGGTTTTTAAGTTAAATGAATGATTTAACTAGAGGCCGTAAAAGGGTGTATTTCATATAAAATATACAGGATGTCATAGTACGATAATTTTTAACATAATATCTTTATATATAAAAATGAATTGCTGTTCGTTAGTCTCGCTAAAACTCGAGAACGGCTGGACCGATTTAGCTAATTTTGGTCTTGAATTATTTGTGGAGGTCCAGAGAAGGTTTAAAAGGTTTGTCATCGATTGAGGCAGTACGAAGTCTGCCGGGTCAGCTAGTTAAAAATAATATTACTTTAAAACTGCCAGGTCGAGGACAATACACTTCAGTGTTATTGTTAGTTAATAACCTTTGTTTTATGAGTAAATGCGTGTAGAAACTTTAAAATATTCACAGGTTGGTCTTAAAGTTGCCTGATTTGTAAAAACAGACCTTACAGGGTGGCAATTGGAAAGAGTGCTGTGATTTTTATTGCCTGGCTCTTTTTACACAACTTCACTTGTTGCATTACGATCAAGACATGAATTGTAAATATAAATTCATTCCTTCACACAATATATTTCCATATATACAGGGTGGAAACGTCAAGTGTGTCCAGATGATTATTTCTTTAATTTACAACGATATTTTAAAACTTATAACTGATATGGAATCTGCATTGCTTAATCTAAAAATTACATAATAAAAATAAAAAAAAAATAAAAAAAAAACTCGTTACCAGTTCGCAATTGTCACTTTTGTCATAGCAAATGTATGGGAGCCATAAAAGTTTAATTTAACCCATTTTTTTAACTTTTTAGTTTTTTTTTATTAAGTTTTTACTTATCAGAATAATGAATACGCCGTGCTGTAGTATGTGTATGGAAACCGCAAAAGTGCAAAGTGTGAGAGACAGATTAAAAAAAAAAAAAATTATATCATCTTATAACATAACAATAACATTGTAGGACAAAGTACGCAACGCCATCTAGACCCAAACTAAGCAGAGCTTGTCATATGGATTCTAGAATGCGGATAAACATACTTAAATACTTTTTTTTTGTAAATAAATACATTATTATACATAGAAACACCCAGATCAATGCAAATATACATATTTGCACTGAGCCGGAATTGAAGCCGCAGCCTTTGGCTTAGCAGTCGAATGCACTACCGCTACGCCATAGAGGTGGTCTTATAGAATAATCGATGCAGATTTCATGTCAGCTTTGCAATATTTAAAAAAAAACGAAATAATCGTCTGGAGACACTTAACGTTTCCACCCTGTATATAGGTACACACATAAGATATTACTAACTCTTTCAAGTACTCGTTCCTGGATTCAAAGAACCTTTAAATCTAGGAACGAGTACTTGACAAGTACTCATAATCATCAATATTGGTCAAAGCTACCCTAATAACGTATATTTTTATGTTGTTTTAAGGCGAAGGCTCTTCTAGAAAACAACAATATTTTTTTATATTTACAACTCGTTCCGAGAACAAAACAAATGTGTAACGATACGAGATGTCTGTCGAACGTTACGTGGGTACGAAATAATCGCGGCCGTCACGAACACTTGGGCACAAAGTCAGATAGATAGACGGATATTGGATGCAGGTCCAACAAACACTCCGATTTTTATATAAGAATGCACGTCTATGGTAGAAGCGAAAGCGATTTCGTTAGCGTTATATTGTACTGCTGAGACGAGGTCTCGAGTTCGATCCCCAGTCGCCCCGGGCACACATCTCTGACTTTTCGTAGTTATGTGTGCATTAATAATAAATGTTAATTATCGCTCGCTTAATAATGTGCCCGGTAGATGGCAATAGGCTCGCCCCCTATTACATTGGGACCTTAACATAACTGGCGAACCGTGGGTATGTAATACAACTCTGCCTACCCCTTCGGGGATAAAGGCGTGAAGTTATGTTATATTATGTATTTTGTATTACAGTTTTGGTGTGCCAGAATATAATCCTTATTTTTGCCTGTAAATACTTACATTGTGGATTATTTATATTCAATTTTTTTTTTACCAAAGAAGTCATTCTAACTATAGAATAGCCTAACACATTAATGATGAGTTAAATACAAAATTGGTAAATATAAAAAGATTTCCGCTGGGCCATTAACGTGCAGGTCTCTATAAATTCAGTGTTTCTCTATAAAGTTTGTTGCAAAATACCATACCAATTTATCAAATCTGTCTTACGATTGAGTTTGTATTTTTGCACAAATAGTATGTTATCCTTATTCTAGTCGTAAATTTCTTTTGGCGATCAATACCTATAAATAGTTTTTTAACTTGTACCACACGTCCACAACGGCCGACCATTTATTGAATTGTGTGAAATCTGCCGTCAACGAATACTAGCTTTGATGTGACGCAAAAGGATTGTCTTCTTTCAGCCATTTTGCTCCTTTGTATCTAAGGATATACAGTTTGTAACAAAACTAGTGTCCGATCAATAACGGGCATAGGTAGCCTAAATATGTAATCATATATGTAATACATATATGTAAGTGTAAAACACATAGGTCAAGAAATTCACATTAAAAATAAATAAATAATTCAATTAATCCACCCCTCACCGTACCCGGTGCAAAGGCCCAATACGCTGGCTGCATTGCCCCGTTGAATAGCTAACAAATGAAATGAGAATAATTAAAAATAATATACTATATATTAATGATAAATGTACTAAGGGAATTTTATGTAAATTGAATAATGATGAAAATAAATGTACTATTGCAATTTTAAATGTCATCTCCCCAAGGTCTTAGAATGTGACAACACCACATATCCAATATTATTTAGCGGCGGCCCACAATACGACCCCCGCTAGCTGCACCGTCGCACACTCTTGTTTTTTAAGTGTTGTTCACAAAGTGATCCTCCTGAGTTGCCATGCAAATTTCCGCATCAACCTTAATTTTATTGCAGTTTTTGTGGAGTAATATTTTTGACTTATTTTCCAAAAAGTATTACATAACCAGAAACCTAATATTGATATACACGTTCAAGAATCGGACACTAGTATAGTTACATATTGTATAGTGCTATTGGATGTAGCAGGATAACCAATTATGCTCAGGTTAACGTGATATAGATAGAGTGCGGGTTTTTACCCTTTTACGGGTTACGAAAAAAGACGTTTTTTTTTATCCGGGTGCTCGGGTTATTCTTCTTTGAGTTGTTTTATGTTTGGCAAAATATGTTTCGTCAAATTTCACTTCCCCAAAAACTTATCGCATAGTTTCATTTCCCAAAAGAATCTTTAGTAAATTTATATTTCGCATTTTAATCTCTTCGTCAAATATTCATTTGGCAACTTTTTACTTGCTCATTTTTAATTAAGTCAAATACATTAAGCATACACATTAAGCAAATGCTTTATTTTGTAAAAAATAAAGCATTTGCTTAATGCTTTGGCCGCGGCATCGGCCGGTGAGGCGCCGGAATTGATTTGTATAATAGCAATATAATTATTATAGCAGTTCTTACCTAAGTATAAATTATTTGTCCAAGGTGAAACAAACACCCATGCAGTAGTGTATTTTCAAAATTGGATCTTAAACTTGAAATACTAGCTTCCTCGAAATTCAAAATGACCATATTTGACTACCTAATACTTGGTAAAATGAAACTTTGCCATGTAATTATTTGTTAAACAATAAATTGCCAAAAATAGTATTGCTAACTGTAAAATTGCGAAAAGTTGTTTTGCCAAATGTTTTTTTGCCAAGTGAAAATTTGGGAAACATACTTTGGCATGTGACACTTTGGGGAACATTTTTTGCCAAACATTAGTAAACCGTTCTTTTATCGATTAGATGAAGCTTAGATGTCGCAGCGGGCATCTAATGATAATAATATGATGGCTAATTTGATGTGAATTTTCACTTGTGTTTATTTATTTAATTCTGGAAGGTACACTTACAGATTACTGCCATTGCATGACAGGAAACATTTAGTAACAGTTACTTATTAAGTCTAGACAGTAATCCAAATAATTATACCTATATTAATTTTCAGGCTGTCATGGCCGGCGTTACATGTAGAATATACTGCTTCCGGGCTGTTTGGCCGTGGTCCATAGGAAACTTGTGTTCCAAACGTTTCGTCGATCACTGCGGTCGATATCTTCAATGGTACGGGTCCGGGCGCCAGCCTAGCTGGATCCTATAAAACTCACGTGGAATTATAATATTTTGATAATGCAGTTTGGAACGGCTTGTAATTGTTAATAATTGATAACGTTTTAATACATATCTAAATTTAAAAATTCAATGAAAAATTCATGAAGCAGCTTTCGTTTATGATAATTTTTGCGGTTGACTCATTTATTCCGAGAACAAAATTTACACACCCTTACGCTTAATAAGTCATCCCAATTTTAACGAGCGAAGGGTTAAGGGACTGAAAATCATACCTAAATAATTAAATAACAGCTAAAATTATAATTTGCACGTTTTTTCTTTCGAAACTTCCTTATGCTGTACATTTTTAAGTTTTAAAAGTATTTAAATTTTTTAATATTTGCAATATACAACCCTTTCCTTGTTTTAAGAATTTGCTTTAACTTACAAAGGTTGATTTACTGGAGAGCACGCCCTTGGACTTTTAGATATATAGATACATAACTCTTTATTGTACACCAATAAATTACAGCTAAAACATAAATAAGTATTACGTAGACAGTTGAATGTACAATGAATTATCGGTAAAAGTGATTTCTTCCAGAAAAGCAAAATAATATGGTGTAGTTATAATATAAATGAAGTACAAAATGAACTATACAAATTAAACACGGTGATAAGTCACTATATAGTATAAAACAAAGTCGCTTTCTCTGTCCCTATATCCCTATGTCCCTATGTATGCTTAAATTTTTAAAACTACGTAACGGATTTTGATGCGGGTTTTTTTAATAGATAGAGTGATTGAAGAGGAAGGCTTATATGTATAATAATATCCATTGCACCCGTGCGAAGCCGGGGCGGGTCGCTAGTAAATAATAAATACATAATTTATTTAGTATTTACCTATCTATTATTTATAGATATTGTATATATTACACAGCGCCATCTAAACCCAAACTAAGCAGAACTTAGTATTAGCTTAGTATACTTAGATAATGTATTTTCTAAATGAACACATTATTATACATAGAAACACCCAGATCAATGGAAATATATTTGCAATGAGCGGGAATCGAACTCGCGACCTCTGACTGATCAATCGATTTATGGTGCAGAGCTCGTCGACATATGTAAACACTGACGACGACAGAGTGTGGTCGCTGTTCTACGCAACCTGTGACCACAGCCAGTACATCCTACTTGGAACTTTGAAAGCCTTATCCCAATTTCTTAAATATTTTCAATCTTTGCAATCCCTCTACGGTGTACAAGTGACACAGTCTTGGCACATGGTGATAACTATTAGGTGTTGTCTGTGATTATTTGCTAGCGTAGTTGGTATAAATAATCAACATGTAGTTCAAGTAATGTTTTGTGGTTAGAGTATAATAAATATATAATTTCTATACATGAAATTATTTATGTACAAATACTTATAAATAAATCTGATCTAACCTAAAAGATAGATAAAAATTTACATAAATACGTCATAGAATTCCTCCGCATTATCACAGACTGGTAATGTTCCCAGAAGACTGGCAGCATTGCCACGTTGAATGGCAATGCTAATTCTCTGTGCAAGATAAAGTCCAATTCTGGTCACGTGTAGCGTCGATCAGCCGCTTTTTGTAGACAAAACGGGCACTTGGACCCCATGACCCCTGCGTCTCAACCCTAAACGGCTCAAAATAATAATCACTTATTAGGTTGGAATATTTACGCCGTTTGAGGCTTTCCGCAGATGAAGAAGCAGCGCCGGCACAGCCCGAAATATAATAAGAAAAAACAAAAAAAAAAACTCAGGTAGATTTATGTATATTACGTTACGCTTGTATGTACTCATAACACAACACATTGTAAAGGCCCATTAATATTTATAAAAAATGAAAGTAAAGTCGTTTTGTGAGTAACGAGTCAATCCGAGGGAACTCCTTCCTCATTATCCATCATTCACGAGGTCTCCGCCGATTTGTAACTTTAAAAAAAGTTAACAATGTAGGGTCTTAAAAATCTCAAAGCGAACTAGGTCAGCTCCATTAAGAGGCGGGTAAAAATAATATTTAAAACTTTTCTCAGCATTAGCGAAGTTCATAATAAGAAACGTTTTGAGAGAATTCACTTTGTAACATTGATGCCTGGACTAGCTGGCTTCACCTTTGTAAAATACTGATTCTGTTTCTGTGACCTAGGAACCTATTCTTGGGATAAATCGTAGCCTACGTGTTATTCTAGAGACTTTAATTTTATCGCTGTGCCAAATTTAATTCATATCCGCTGAGCCGGTGGGATTTAAGTAACAATAACAAGTAACAAGATTTGTAATCCTGGCAATTTGACTTAGCTGCAGGGGATACAAGTAGTTTCGGTTATTCATTTAAAAAGCAAGAAATAGTAAAATTGTAATGTATCCAAGAGCAGCGTGTTGTTTTTTACTTAATCACCTAAAAACGACTGTATGGTATTTTTTTCCGCAGCAGAGGACGATCGGGAATTATCATTATTATTGACACCGGGGACACCGGAAGCCGGAAGGACGCTCCACCCACGAAGCTTGTGGACCATTTCATCAATTTCCCCAGGGGAGAGCGTGGTTATTCCAGCATTCACGGTGTCTCTTCAAACCTTTTTGTGTCCTTGCAGAATCTTAGGATCTGATCTTAGGAAGAGTCTGATCCCCGAAGTTCCCATCTAATTAGTGAGTACATGGGACACTCGGCCAGCAGGTCACTGTTAGTTGTCTGTTTAGTCTACAATGTCCTGTTATTACTTCTATTACGAGCCTCGTGTTCCCTCTTCAGAGTTTGGTCAGTTGGCCCGTCTTTTTCTTGTCGATGCCCTTGATAAAGATTTTCGACTGTCTCATGCCTGTCGATGATCTCCATCTTCGGTTGGTTTCTACTGTAATTATCGGGAATAGAAATATCAGTAATAAAGATGGCAAGAGACCGCATGGTATGTCGTTATTGCCTTGGAAGATTTGTAGGCCTTTGGTATGGGACGCAACGTGCATCGACACCCCTGCGCCTTCACACCTTCCAAGCACAGCGGGCTGTGCCGGCGCTGCTGCTACATCTGCGGAAAGCCTCAAACGGCGTAAGGACTTCAACCTAGTAGGTGATTATGTTATTGAGCCGTTGGGGTCATGGGGTCCAAGTGCCCGTTTTGTCTACAAAGCGGCTAATCAACGCTACACGTGACCAGAAGGCTGGACTTTATCCTGCACAAAGAATTAGCATTGCCATTCTACGAGGCAATGCTGTCAGCCTTCTGGGAACGTTTCCAGTCGGTGATGATGCGGAGGAATTCTAGTACACACTTCAGACAGATGTTTACAACTCTAATATCAAACAGAAAGGAACATTGAACATACTGAAACTGTATTCCATACTAGTACTACTAATGTCTGTATTATGGAAGACAGCAGTATTTCACGCGCGGGTAGTGCAGCGGGAATAAGTTAGGCGTAAATAAATCTGAGAAAATAATTTTCACGATAGCACCAGTTTTTGACAAACTCGTAAAAGGATATAAGTTTTTCAATGTTAAAATTTACATAAGGGATAATCTCTTACAGAAGCAGGCCGTGACGGAGGCATGTCGTGTGTGTCCTACACACGCCTGCCAACTCACCGACGCGGGATAAAACCCGACCCCACCAGTCGAGGCCGCGGTGGCGGCCAAAGTCTGCCGGTAACTCTTGGGTTATTTATCCTTTCGAGGGCTTACCCGGGGTGCCCGGTAATGGACACTTGGGGAGGGCACCGTGTGGTTTTAGTCGGTCCGATTCCGACACGCCCACCCCATCGTTGTCACTGATGGGGTGAAGCCCGTGGGGTTTTCCACACGCTAAGAAAAAAAATTAGGGAGAATCCCTCCCCCAACAATGTGGTGCTGAAAGATGATGGAACCGATTAGAGTTGATCGAAACATTCGTTATTTCGTAATATTGATTACCTCAGATGCAGGATAGCGTGATAATGTTTTGTGCGCATCTGCAAGTGGGATGCATTTCAAACCGCGTAACATTTAGGCGCATATACGTTCATAGTCGGGCCACGAAACTATTATTGAATTATAGGTTTAGATCGGAAAAAGAGAATATCTAGGACGGTACTTGAACCCGCGACCAGTCCCTTATAGGGGGAATGTTCTGACCAACTGACACCTAGGTGTCCAGGTGGCTTAGGAAGATAAATATATAGGAAAGATAAGCATACTAATTGCTTAAAAATTTCATTGAATTTTGACTTTTGGGATAGCATATAGGTATAAACATCGATTGTTCAACTTGACTATACAAATGATGTAAAGGCATATTATTAAAGTTGCGCCTGTGAACGAAAGTAATGTCGTGATATGGAGATGTGAGAAGGGGATGCGTTGATGTTGTTAGAAAGGTTCAAAATATATATGGCTTTACGCGCGGATGTAGGCCTAACAAATGATTGATGGATTGCAGGAACGAGGACATGGCAAGGAAAGAAGATGAGTTCCGAGAAGAAAGTAAATAAATAAGTAAATATTGTGGGACAAGGTACACAACGCCATCTAGACCCTAACTAAGCAGAGCTTGTCATATGGGTTCTAGAATGCAGATAAACATACTTAAATACTTTTTTTAATAAATGAATACATAATATACATAGAAACACCCAGACCAATGATATAAATATATATATATATATATATATTTATCGATTATGATCGAGAATCGAACCCGCGACCTCTGACTTAATTAACAGTCGAACGCACTACCGTTACGCCACAGAGGTTGTCAGGTAATAAAGGGTATGTTGCACTAACCACAAATAATTAAGAAAAGGGCAGGCAGATGATGCTAATTAAGAGAAAAGGGAAATTATTTAAATAGAAGTAAGCCTTAATGTGATTGTCATCCTCCACTCATGTTCATTGAATTTAAGGAAATTAATAAAATTAGCTGATTTGGAATAAAGGATTCTTTGTGCTAAAGACAACTAATAATAAGACTATTTGATAAAAAAAAAAACATTTAGGACTCTTATTAGGTTACCGTTATAAACCGTCACATATACAAAACAGTACTTTTTTAAATAAAAGTCTGCTGGTTTTATGGATACACACTAAATAGGGCAGGAGCTCGCGACGCGTGGAGGTGATAAATTGCAACAATCACTCATCTGTCGCGTTGATATTTCGCTGATAGTAAATATTGTGCTGATGCTCCGTCGTGCACGAACCTTGCGCAGTGTTAGCTCACATCCGGTGATATATACTCAATTTATAAATAATATCATTTTTTCTGTTGTACATCTGAGACAGAAGATGCTCAACTGTTCTAAAGTTACAATAATACCTAAAAAGCGGCCAAGTGCGAGTCGGACTCGCCCATCAAGGGTTCTGTAGCAGCAAGTAACATAATAATGTTTTTTTTTTTAGTTTTTGTATTTGAGTTGATTGAATGAAAGGTAAATTGCGGTTTACGAATTATGACGTATTAAAAAAAAACTGCTTACTAGATCTCGTTCAAACCAAATATCGCTGGAAGTTTACATGGTAATGTACATCATATATTTTTTTTAGTTTTATCATTCTCTTATTTTAGAAGTTACAGGGGGACACACATTTTACCACTTTGAAAGTTTCTCTCGCGCAAACTATTCAGTTTAGAAAGAAATGATATTAGAAACCTCAATATCATTTTTGAAGACCTATCCATAGAACCACATACGTATGGGTTTGATGAAAAAAATTTTTTTGAGTTTCAGTTCTATGTATGGGGAAGCCCCCAAAATTTATTGTTTTTTTTTCTATTTTGTGTGAAAATCTTAATGCGGTTCACAGAATACATCTACCAAGTTTAAACAGTATAGTTCTTATAGTTTCAGAAAAAAGTGGCTGTGACATACGGACGGACAGACAGACAGACAGACATAATATCTATATCACAGACGAATCTATAAGGGTTCCGTTTTTGCCATTTGGCAACGGAACCCTAAAAATGAATCGCTGAATGTGTTGCTAAGCGCAAATCTCGAGAGCAGATGAACCGATATCGCTAATTCTCTTTTTATAATATTCCTTGAAGTACGAGGATGGTTCTTACTAAGAGAAAAAATTGAAAAATTGTCTGAAAAAAAAAGCTACTTTTATCCCGGGAATAAGACCCATGGATTGCGGAAACGGGATCAGAATTCTACGCGAGCGGAGCCGCGGGCAACAGCTAGGACGTAATAAATACCAAAGCTTGCGACTACCCTTTGGTATGTATGTCATGCTGTGCATCTGTTAGTAGAGGCACCTTTTTAACTCAAATAACAATAAAATCTAGTGTATCTAGTTAACTGCCACTGCGTTGCGTGTCATGGGTTTGATTCCCATGTAAATGGCACAAATATTTGCAGGTTTACACAAATTATATTTTCCTTATTGTATATCGAATTAATTCACGACGTTCCGTAATAATTTCTTAACTTACCTCTCAAAAACATGATTATTTACTTAGAATATAGATATTAAATATAAGATAATATTATGATACTTGTAAAGTTTAGATGTTTATATTAAAACATTATAATTTAAAATATGAAGCGTAGTCCCAAAAGCAAATGGCCTTTGAAACTTTACCTTCTTCAATCAAATCAATATTGGAAACGGTTTCACAAATAACGTCTGAAACGAATTTTGGTAGATTTTCAATTAGCAAATGGTTCAGAAAGGTTCGATTTAAATAAACTCGTTTTGAGCTAAATGTACCTTTTTGTTTTACTTTCCCAATTGATTTCGTCTGTGATAACTAAGATTATATTTCGCTGGCGAGAAGGAACGGGGCGCCGAGGAGACTCTTTCTAAATTTAAGTTGGCCATTACAAGATACTTTAATAATTTGTAACTAAGTTTTTAATTATATTTCACGGTGAGTTTCTAGGGTTATGCGAATCTTGGTTTAATTGTGCTTGAAGTTTATCAGATCTTTAGAAACGCAACGAAAACCTTCAAAGTTATTGTAATTTATTGTCATTAATGATGGCCACGCTTCATTTTTTCGACGTGAAAAGTGCAACTGTAAATTAATTATTGTTTTCAATCAACTAAGAAGACCAGAATATAATTGAAATTTAGTCAGAATATGGGTGAGTGGGTACAGAAATTTTAGATGTTTGCATTTTAGGTGCAAGCCATACTCTACCACAGTGTGGCGTACAAAAATATGTCTTACAAATAAAATTAAATTATTCGAAAGTTAAAATTATCATATACATTATCATGCAAAAAAAAGACAATTATCACAATTTACCATTAATTAAAAAATCGTCAATAGTATAAGAACATTTATCCATTAGTAGTGTAAACAGTTTTCTTTTAAATGCATTGATCGTATTAATTTCTTTGAGGCTATTTGGTATAAATATGTATTGCCATACAATATACATTTTTACTAAAAACATTCACTCCTTGCTTAGGAATTAAAAGCTTATGAATGTGTCTACTCGCTCGAACTACGGCATCATTGTGCTTACAAAAAAGATGCAAAATGACTGCGTACGAAGACACAAATCTCGAAAATATACAGACTAGGCAGTGATAGTATATTGTACTTTTTAAAATATTCCTTACAACGATGGTCTGTTTGCTGTAAACCAAATATTACTTGTATACATTTTTTCTGAACAATGAATGCTCTGTTGGCCTCTACTGAATTGCCCCATATTATGAGTGCATATCTTAATTTTGACGAGACATATCCGTGATATGCACTGAGAGTAGTTGCTATACTTGATATTTGGCTCAAGTGATATAGTGCATGAAGGTCTATGTGCTCTCTAGGATACTCCCTTGCGGTACTCCAGAACTATTTAATAATTTAAAGCCTGACCTGGCGGATAAATTGTATTTTCCAGATATGCTAAGTATTGCTACACATTGTAACTGTAAATATGATTGTCCTTTTTCTGAAACCCATAGTACAAGCTATATTTACTTTTTTGTCTAATCAGCGCTGTGTATCTGTTAATTATAAATTTAATACACATTTAAACTAACAGGTAAGCTCTTAAAGCGAATCATGAACCCTTTTTCATCTCAGATTAACAAAACAAATCTCGTAATTCAATAGAACACATGTAACTGCATCCCAGTCAAATTAAACGCAATCTGAGCGCAATATCTTTGACGTGTGTTCAGGATGCGTGACGAATGATGACTGACGGGTGACAGCGTGCGGGTTACGAGGTAACCTCGGTCCCCCACCCCCATCCAGCTGTCACTCGTTATGCTATATTAAATTCTTTGAACCCGTATGGAAATGTTCGTATATGTTTCAAATTAGTTAGACATGTGGTGTTGAGTTATGGTGGATACCTAAATTTGTTTAACAGAATGTGTTTTTTATAGATATATAAATAGTTTTTTTTTTCATATTACACAGCGCCATCTAGACTCAAACTAAGCAGAGCTTGTCATATGGGTTCTAGAAAGCGGATAAACATACTTAGATACTGTTTTTTGTAAATAAATACATATGATACATAGAAACACCCAGGCCAATACAAATATACATATTTGCAATGAGCGGAAATCGAACCCGCGACCTCTGACTTAGCAGTCGAATGCTCTACAGCTACGCCACAGAGGTCGCGCATTATCTGTATATTCCTAAAGGTATAGGTAGAGGTTTAACGCCCCTCCCCCAAACCGGGGCAAGACGGGGGCACCGTGGTTCCAAAACCCGAGGGGGCCATCTCGAAACCGGAGATGGCCCAGGGTCAGTCGGGGTGCGAGGGATATGCTCTATGGGCAACCTTACACCCCGGCGTCTGTAGACCCGAGACGGCGTGCGGTTTTAGTCGGTTCAAGCCCGACATAACCGCCCCCGCTGGCTGGCGGGGGCGTATTTCCGCAAGAAAAAAAAAAAAAAGGTAGAGGTTTAACAACACCCAAATTTTAGCAACTATTTGTGGTCACTTAGCATAGTAGATTTTGTTGTTAGCATATTGCAGATGTCAACTGGGCATTTTTTGCTAGAAATAGTAAAAATTCAATAAACCTTTACCAAATACAAAAAATGAGTTCAGACCTTCCTGTAGCAGTACACTCACATCCGCTTTCATCGGCAGCTTAGTGGTTAAGGAGTCGGCCATTCGATCGAGAGGTTCCAGGTTCAAATCGAGCCTTTTGCACCACCGACGTGAGCCCACTACTAAGACAAGCAATTCAGCTTAGCTGGAGTGGTTAACAGGAATATTAGTAATTTCGGTAACTATAATTCTTAAAAAAAGTTTGTGTACTTATTCACGCACGTATGAAGTTATCAGTACTCTTATATATTCTGTGGTTATACTTCATTGACGTAACAAGATTAAAAAATCTTCCTAAAAAGATTATCCATCGCGTTATCCTACGTTCGTAGAAATGATAATGTAAAAAAATATTTTAGTTTATGTCGTAAATGAATAATACATACGTCAACTCACCTCAAACTCTACAAACGTACTCAAAGTAAAATGTTGTCTGACTTACTTCAGCGTGTAGGTTTTCTAGAAATTTGTATATGGTGGTAGAAATTTGATGACACAAATTTGTCACAAAATTCGGCCGGTTAGGTACCACCGTGCACGATTGCGAAAAACCCTCTATAGCAATCCAATTTCGGTTTGATTGCGTTCAGGGGTCAGCAAGTGCATAGCCGGGCAGGGGGATTGTGGTCGCAGCACTAGTGGGACCGGTGGGTGTCACGCGGTGCTGCGACGACAATCCTCTTCTGATGAGGCCGTCAAGCTGAGTGCCACCATTGTTAACATGGTACTTGTATGTAATGGTGACCCTCTTTCCTGAGACTTTACCTTCAGCTTACCATCAGGCGAGGTGAAGTCAAATTGACGTGTCCTAAATAAATAAAAAAGTGTCGGTTTTTCGTGACGGTGTGCGCGCGTATCGTAAAAATTCACTTACATCATTTTTCCGTAACACGCCATCGTTAATCAAAGAGTATGAAGTAAACAAAGACTAAAGTAAATAATGATTGTAACTTGTTCTGCTTACAAATCTTTATTATACTGCGGGAAAGCAAAGTTTCATAAAAGTTGGCACACAACCCACCTAGTTGTGAACGGTTGTGGGCCAATAAACGCTTGCTTGCATACGGTGAACATCATGCGCTGTGCAAAAATGCATTTAGGGCTGTTTGGACCGCAAAAGACATTGCTTTTGGAGTTGTTTAATAAAGGCATACTTTGTTCTAAAGTGTTGGTTGAATCTGTTTCCAGTGGCGTGATGTAAAATATAAATCTTTAGGCTTTCACGGCCGGCGTTGCATGTAGAATATACTGCTTCCGGACTACTGGTACCGGACCTGTACCACTGAATATGTCGACCGCAGTAATCGACGAAAAGTTTGGAACACAAGTTTCATATGGGCCACGGCCAAACAGCCCGGAAGCAGTATATTCTACATGATGTAAAATAGTATATTGCTATGATATTTGCTATCCTTCATAAAAGGACAATTTATTAAGTGTAGCGAGCCGAAGCGAACGAAGCGTCTTTGGTTTCAAAGTTGCATTTCAAACAAATGATACTCCTCCGAGACCGTTTGACCGATCTCGACCAAATTTGCCACGGTGATCAGGTAGACATTACTGAGTGTCGTAAGGGGTCGAATGTCCAGATCGGTCTTACCATCGAGGAATAATCACCGAAGAACCAAATCAATGGACAAAGTCGACCGGTCACGTTGACCTATTGTTGGATAGGCAAATCTCGCTACGCTTAAGTTTGGGTTGATTGCGAAGCTGGTAACCGTCCTAGTTACTTTCAACCCAATGATTTTATTCGAAAATCCACGGATTACAACTGCAGGCAGTCTATTTAGTGGAAGCAAACGCTCAGCCTCCCCACCCCACTCAGTGATATAACGGCGTTAGTGTGTATATAAATAATAAATAAATATTCTAGGACATTCTACACAACGCTATCTAGACCCAAAGTAAGCATAGCTTAATTAGCTTATGTGATGGGTTCTAGAATACGGATAAAAATACATAATTTTTTCTGTTTTTCTGTAAATACATTTATGTTAATCATGGAAACACGTAGAACTATAATAAATAGACATATTCATGAATACAAATATTTGCATTGAGTGGGAATCAAACCCTCGATCTTCGACATGGCAGTCGAACGCTCTACCGCCAAGCGTCGGTAGCTTAGTGTTTAAGGAGTCGGCTTTAAGATCGAGAGGACCCGGGTTCGAATCCTGGGCATTACACTACCGACGTGCGAACCCACTCGTAACACACTTCATTTAGCTTGGCTGGAGGGGTTAGGGGGAATTATAGAAATTTCGGTAGGTACTGATAGTTTTTTAGGAAAAATATTTCTTTCTCAATATCTATACATACATACAAATAAATAAAATTGAAGTGTCTGTTTGTAATAATAAAACATCAGGTTTTGAATATATACATATACATATGAGTGCATGACATGTACGATACATGTAACAAAAATAGAAACTTTTCAATTTTTGTCCTTCGGTCTTTCTGACTGTTTGAATTAGGTAATCTCTGGAACGGTCGGGCCGATTTTGACAGGACCTTCATTAGCAGATAGGTTATATTATAAGGTGTAACATAGCCTACTTTTATTTTTAAAAAATAATTAGGGTTCTGCGCAAGAAAAAATCATAAAAATCTAAACCTACGCGGACGAAGTCGCGTACAGCTAGTTAAAACATTAATAATGTAACTCTAGATTTGAAGATCATAATTTTTTGAACATTTCTCATTACTTATCCAATGGTTTTATTCCCTGAAACCAATAACAAAAGAGGTATGAATATCATTAAAAACATTTTCCTTCAACTCCCAAACCGCAAAAGACATTTACATTCTGACTAACTCAATAGAGCCGTCGTTCAATAAAACGATTGACGGCAGATTGAAAATCATAAACTGGAAGCATCGAATAAAAACTGCATTGTAACGCCCGACAATCGGTATGTAATCGATTTATTTCATTAACTCTATTTGGTTTCACGAGCCATCTCGGTTTTGATGAGCTGTTATAGACTTTATGATGATCAGGTAGGGTTGGTTATTGATTGGGTTTGCTGAACTACTCTCTATTGGCCGTACGCGGTGTTGTAAGGATTTCAACGTTAGTTGAGCTCCGACTTCAGTTTCGACCTAGAATTCTGAATTTTGGATAAGATTTCTGTATCACACTTTCGTTAAATAATAAAATTTTCGTGTCAGAATATCTCTAAAACTCACTATATATCAAACTTCAATTTAAATTATCATCTTTAGAAGCAAGAATAGCGTAATCTTTAAGACATTGGATTTGTCATCAAGTGCGTGCAGTTTCGAATTTCATTCAATACTCTTTATTTTTTTTTATTGTCGGTATATTGGCATTTGTATTTCGCCATAAATATTTTGAGTCCCATGTCATAGGAGGTGAGTTTATTTTCGTCAACATAACTTCACGCCTGTATTCCCGTAGAGGTAGGCAGAGGTGTATGACGCACCCACGATTCGGTAGTTATGTTTAGTTCCCAATGTAATAGGGGGCGAGCCTATTACCATTTACCGGGCACATTGCTAAGCAAGCGATAATTAACATTTTTTTAAACACACATAACTATCAAAAGTCAGAGGTGTGTGCCCGTGGCGACTGGGGATCGAACTCGAGACCTCGCCTCGGGAGTCCGTTACGTACGCCACTGGGCTACCGCCGCTTATTAGTCTTGCTCGGCTCGGATGCCATTTATAGACTCGAGCATTAAAGGTGAACCCTAAAAACAGGTTTGATATGTTTTTCTTTTAATTATTCCCTCCCATTCCCTTCCTCACTTATACTTATCCAATATTATAATAGTCGAGGAGCTGGCGTCTAGCCAGAAGACTAACGCGTTTGTCTGTATTGAGATTTACTATCTGAATGCTTTCAGTTCTGTAACTTCCCAATCGAACAGTCGAGCGCCATTTTTCCAATTTTTTGTTCGAAAGTAATTAGTTTGGAAGGATTTCGAAGTGTCCTTTTCTAGAACTAAAGATAAAATATTTGATTAAATTTTAAGCATTTTGTATGCTTACTTTTTCTAAAGATTTAGATCGGAAAAAGAGAACATCTAGAACGGGACTTGAACCCGCGACCAGTCCCTTACAGGGGGAATGCTCTGACCAGCTGAGCTATCTAGACACGTCGCCTCAAGACGTATATAATATATCGGAGAATTTCGAATATCTGGGACGTGTCTAGATAGCTCAGTTGGTCAGAGCATTCCCCCTGTAAGGGACTGGTCGCGGGTTCAAGTCCCGATCTAGATGTTCTCTTTTTCCGATCTAAATCTTTATGAAATATTTGTTTTGATATTGCTAGATTCCGAATACGTTTTTCTTGAAAAATTTAATTACATTACGTATCTAGGTGACTCAGTTTGTCAGAGCATTCCCCCTGTAAGGGACTGGTCGCGGGTTCAAGTCCCGTTCTCTTTTTCCGATCTAAATCTATAAGAAAAAAATTATTACACTTAGATGATGATTTATGATGATAGGAAATGAAAGGAAAGGCTGCGAAAGCCGAGATGCGAATGCTGAGATGGATGTGTGATGTGATAAGAGTGGATAAGATTAGGAATGAGTACATTTGAGGAAGTTTAAACGTAGCGCCAATAACCGAAAAGTTGAGACCAAATCGCTTGTTATGGTTCGGACATGTAATGCGTAGGGATGAAATTAATATCGTAAGGAAGTGGAAGGTTACAAGGGGAGAGGAAGACCTAAGAGGAGATGGATGGACTGTGTGAAAGAGGAAATGGTTAGGAAGGGATGTTGAGATGACAAAAAGCAGAGATGAATGGAAAAAGCACACATGTTGCACCGATCCCAAATAAATTTTGGGATGAGGGCAGGAGGATGATGATGATGAGGAAAGGCTGTGAAAGAACGGGTGACAACACTTTCTTTCACAGCCTTGGACGGACGGACGGAGTCCGAGGTCCACTTTCCAGCTTTCACTTCACTTCGCACGATCTTGGACATTTATAGTAGTGAGACCATTGGCAGGCATGTCATCCTCTACGCCAAGCCAGCACTTTTGGGTCTACCCCCCCCCCCCCTACCGGGGTCCGATAGATACGACATGGCCAGATATTTGTTACCCACGTAGCCTGGCGGTTCTGGCAGAACGTGGCCACACCAGCAAAGGCAACTCTCCTGCATTTTATCTGCTATTTCACGGATTTTACAGCCCCTCGGGGTTAAACCGTTCCGTAAAAACTAAGATAACTACATTATGGAAAGTTGGAGACCAGATACCGGGCTCCAAAGAACTAAGTTTTGGCTACAACTGGGACTGGCGCTTGGATGATAATTATGTAGGTGAAAGTTGAAAATGGACGTATCCATTGAAAACACTGACGTTACTATATTTTTTTAACTGCCAGTATAACATACTCAAAAAAAAGATATTGAAAGAAGCTTCTGTATTTGAAAGCGGTCTTTCGCTTAGTGGTTAAGGAGTCGACCCAACGATCGAAAGGGTCCGGACTCCTAACACGGGAAGGGGCTAGGGGGAATGTTAATAATTTCGGTTTCTAATATTCTTGTTATATGAAACAAAAGAAAAAGAAAAAAAAACTAATAAAAACATCAGCATGAGAAGTTGAGTTTCACTCGTAACAAGTATCTGTGACTCATCTGTGACGAGTTTTGTTGGTGAGTGGGTGAGTGAATATTGGCCTACTTCGTCTGGTCTCGCAGTTTCAACTATTAGTATAATATACATGGAATTACCAAAAAAGTTGTAAATAAATTGTGTTATTTGAATGTTTGGCAAATTAAGTTAAGTTTTCTTTTTTTGATTTTTCTTTCCTAAATAAAAACATTATACATAGAAGCACACAGGCCAATGCAAATACATGTTAATACAATATTCATGTATATATTTGTACTGAGTGGGAATCGAACCCGCAATTTTACGCAGTATTCGAAAAACTATCTCGCCACGCCATTGACGCCACACAGTTCGTCGCCCCGATAAGACACAATACCTTACACGAACAGGAAACTAACAAATCAAAACCAAGTATATATAGGTATATTTAACAAACCGCTCACAAACAATTACCTTTCAATTCTTATCTAACTAATATTCACAAGTTAGCCGTACATTAATCGCTGTCGCAACGCGAACACGGATTTGTTTGCCCACATTAGCCGGCCACTACGCGAACCAATTATCCTGGTAATTAAAAATGACTTAGCTGATACTTAATCGAGATAACAGTTAAACTCTATTTGTTTTAGTCGGTTTACTGGGAAAAATATGTTTTATCTGGACTATATTGTAGTTGAGGAGCTAATGGCAACTATTAATGTCATTGTGTTTTTTTTTTGAAATAAAAACTGGAATATACCCGCGGTGTTACTCTCGTGGAAAACTGATCTCGACCGTCGTACTAAACTACATGATATTTACGGGATTGAAATTATGAATGGATTTGGTGGAAATAATGCATACAGGTGGAATACCACATAAGAAATACTTTTTATCCCGGGTTCAGGTTTCTGTGGGGTTCTATGGGAACAGAATCCGTTAACTATGCGAGTAGAGCTGCGGTAAGCCTATTCTCACGTCATCCATGAAGACGAACAGCGCTATGAATCTAATACCCAAACAATTCCACTAACACAAAACAGTAACCAATAAGTTTTACAAATCGCATCAAACAATGAATTAATTTCAATTCTATCAATCAAATTATCATCAGTCAAAACGGTCCGCGGTATGGATCGTTCACAGCTGTATTATGCACAAATCATCAATCGTCAACAATTAATGATTGAGTCTCTTTTGTTCTATTCTGTTAATTAATAGTTACTGCCTCTTGGACTATAGGCGAACGCATGGTTCGTTTATAGTGATGGGAACATTGGTATAAAGTTTATGATGTGAGGTAATAATAGGTGTTTACATTTGAATTTGTAAGAAAATCTCATTTTCTTACAAATTCATGAGTTCGTTATTCCTGTAATTTAATAGCTATTTCCATTATTTATATTTTGTTTGAAAGTTGATTTCAAGATTTTACAACTCAGTATTAAATTTTGTTCTTATTGGTCGCTTGATAAATTAATTCGATCTTCAAAAACAGTACTTCCTAAATGCTATACATTTTGATGATAAATTTCGTATTACTTAACAGCTGTCACTTTTCCAAAATGTAATAAAAGTTGCTGTTTGTTAGCTTAATGTTGTCTCATTCATACACAAAAAAAACACATAAAATTTGGATTTGTCATTCTTAAAAAAAATGCAAAAACGTTAGTACTGAAAATTGGGTTTCCTCCAATTTCTTCAAGAAAAATGGCAATTTCATATGTAACGACCTAATATACGGTCTTTATAATTTATCTCTTATAGAATTTAAACGTATCGTTCCTTAAAATAAATGAATTTGCTAATATTTTTATTTATTATTAGATGTTATCCGTGGCTCTGTTTTCGTGAAACGATGATCAATTTCCCGCGAGCCATTATTTTGCGTGAAAGAGTACTTAACAAACCGTTTATTCATCCACACAAAATATATTATAATGTGTAAGGCTCGCGTTAGGCAGTTGGGTCAAAGGTTTGATGCAGAAGGCAGTGCTCCTCGACACGGCACGTATTGTGAGGAGATTCCTCTCTGTGGAGCCCTAACCACCGGTAGCTTGGTCCCTGTACCCGATGCCGGTGGGCCACTATTTTTTATATAGAATGTATTTAAAAATATATTTTATATGTATTTTAAAATTAAATAGAATAAATTACCATTATTTAATGGTTCAGTATCATTTCAACATACGTTTTGGAAACGTCACTAGCTCTTATGACAAATGACCAGGAGTACAGGGTGCTTCGTTATAATTTGTTTTTAACCGTTGCACGTCAGCAGTTCACGTACCTGCCGCAATTTATAAACAGGTCGTTGTTTTACAATGTCGATTTTGTTTTGAAGAAATTGGATTTGATATATCGTCGGTAGAACTCGGGTATCTCTGGCAGTTCTCAAACTGTCCACGTAATACGTATAGACATTGAAGTCTATTTAACGAGTATAGATATATGCATTAGGCTCTGCCTCCGATCAGTAGTTTTTGCGTCCATCGCGAACAATCAGATGAAGTGACAAGAATACCAAAATAAATATCTTTTGGTTCTGAATGGTTCATGAATAGATTCGAATTGAATTTATTTGCTTGTAAACACGGTAACAAAGATCTTAAGGTATGTGTAAGAACATCATGTTAGGCTGCCGACTGTGATTCTGAAACATACCTCCGAAAGACGTTTCGCTGCCGAATGAGCCGCCGACAGAACGTTTCGAATATGAGTTGTTCACCGACAGAACCTTTCAACTACGAACGTTTCGCCGACAGAACGATTAATTCATGAGTGAATCGACGACAGAAGCGTTCACCACATAAGAATTCGTCGACAAACATTTTTTAGGCATGGTTTGTCACAAGTAATGACTAAATCTTTAAGGATGATACGTTTTGAAAGGTTTGGTGGCTTTGTAGTTAAATAGTGAAAAAGAAAATCGAAATCGAACTTTCCAGACTAGTGATTCCGGCGCTTCGCCGGCCGCTTCCTCGGCACGTTCGCTTCGCTCACTCGGCTCGCGCTCTGTTGGGGTCACCGTTCTAACATAACCTAACCCAGAAGCGCCGGAACCACTAGTCCGGAAACTTGGATTTCGATAGCAAGCTAGTAGCTTTTTCGTGGCTTTGTATTTAAATAGTGAAAAGCCATTTCGAAACATCGTAGACAAAACGACCTGACGGCGAATATTCCATAATTGAAAAGTCCTGTCGTCGAAACAAACAAATGCGAACCATTCTGTCGGCGAAACATCCATAGATGAAACGTTCTATCGACGAATCTCTCTAAAACGAAACGTCCTGTCGGTGATCAGTCTAACGGAGAAACGACTGTCGGAGAACTAGGCTATCGCCGCCGACTGCCAAATTTACAATTCATATCAATTTATTCATTTACCGTAACCTATTTGTTTTATAATATCTACTATGTACAGACATAACTAATTTTCAATTTTATAATAGTTTAGATTTTGCGTCCATTGCGAAAAAACAGACAAAAATCTAGAAAGAATATTTTTGTGTTCAGAATCGTTCATTTGACACAACCCAAGTTTTTAAAAATATCTGCAATGTACAGACACGACTAATTTTCAATTTTATGATAGTATAAATAGATTTATTTATTAGTGTTCATCAAGAACATTATGTGAGATTTTTTACCCAGGGCCATGTAACTGGTCCTGGCTTGTACAGATTTTTTTGTAGTAAATATCATAAAACCCGATTGCAACACCACCTATTGCGTTCAATAACTATGCCATGCCTATGCCAGCCAAGTGCAATCAATAGGTTGATAAAGTTTAATCGAAATCGGATGAAAGGTACGAACAAACACGAGGGGGCCATCTCGCAACCGGAGATGGCCCAGGGTCAGTCGGAGTGCGAGAGGAATGCATTACGGGCCACCTTACACCCCGGCGTCTGAAGACCCGAGACGGCGTGCGGTTTTAGTCGGTTCAAGCCCGACATAAACTCCTCCGCTGGAGAGCCGGCGGAGAGGGTGTAACCTAGGGGATTTCCGCACAAAAAAGAAAAAAAGGTACGAGCAAACAACTAATAATTTTTATATGTATCTATTACATACACATAATAAGTAACTAACTCATAAAATCATACGGTAACACGAAGACTTAAAGTTTTTAGCTTTTTCTGTCCCAAAAGTTATCACTTCATAAAGTAGTAAGTACATTTGATTCAATTAAATTTTTAAGCATTTTGTAAAGATTTTTCTAAAGATTTAGATCGGAAAAAGAGAACATCTAGGACGGGACTTGAACCCGCGACCAGTCCCTTACAGGGGGAATGCTCTGACCAACTGAGCCACCTAGACACGTCCCAGATATTCGAAATTCTCCGATACATTAATACGTCTTAATTCTCCGATACATTAATACGTCTTAAGACATTAATACGTCTTAAGACGATGTATCGGAGAATTTCGAATATCTGGGACGTGTCTAGGTGGCTCAGTTGGTCAGAGCATTCCCCCTGTAAGGGACTGGTCGCGGGTTTAAGTCCCGTCCTAAATGTTCTCTTTTTCCGATCTAAATCTTTGGAAAAAAGTACATTTGACATTAACATTAGTATCATACATAGTTTTACAAAAAATAACTAAAGTCTACTTCAGCACAAACATCCGACACGGATATCGACCGACTGGGATAAATACACATCCTATATATACAAAAGGTAGCTCAAGCTTGGTATTGAAGAATGATTCTATATCACGCGATCGGTTCATTTAGCTGACCGGCTCCCAGGTGCGAGGGAGACAAAATATTGACTGAAAGCGAGTGTTTTTTGCGTATTTTAATTATTATTTTTGTGTGTTATGTAAGGAAGTAAAATTTACTAGGTCCGCAAGGCAGTAGCTCTTGTAATGTTGAGCTGAGTGATTTGGAAAGGAGCATAGAATATCGTAGTTTTTGAGAAATCAGCTTTAGAATTTTTTGTTCGGTGATTATTCCTCCGTGTCTTGTCCGATGTTCAGGTTTCTTTTTTTTTATTCGGTATTTATGGTTATAGGCTACGTTTTGGCACCAAAACTTAGATTTTATTAATTGTGGTTTTTGAGAAATCAGCTTTTGAATTTTTTGTTCGGTGATTATTCGTCCGTGGTACTTCATAATTTAATTTTGTAGAGCCTATGACCGTCAAATCACTATCAATTATGATTATGCTAAAAATCATTAATATCGGTGGAAGGGTCTATGCGCTAGAGGGACACAAACGAAATACATCTAGTGGAGTGAAAGGAGCTTTCGCTCGACTTCGTCTCACACTCAGCTCAATTAAAATAAAAGATCAAATAATGTATGGTTTCCACTTTTTTACCCCACTATCAGTAAAATGGAGAACAATAATAATGATACCTTCAATAAATTATTACATTAGGGTGAAGGGATTGCGAATAATAATATAACATAACTTCACGCCTGTATCCCCGAAGGGGTAGGCAGAGGTTGTAAATTTTCTTGAATATTCTACACTGCGCTATCTAGATCCATAGTAAGCATAGCTTCACTAGCTTGCGTTATGGGTTCTATAATATATAGAAATAAATATAATAATTATAGAAAACCCCAGACCAATGCTAATATTCGTATTCATGAAGACAAATATTTGCATTGAGCGGAAATCGAACCCACGACATCTGGCTTAGCAGGCAGGTACTCTACCGCTAAGGCCATAGAGGACATCAAGATATAAAGATAGTTCAAGTTTTATTAATATAGGTTTTAGTCGGTTCGAGCCCGACATAATCTCCCCCGCTGGCCGACGACCTCCGTACGAAAAAAAAGGGTAAAAGGATTGCGAATAAATTGTGTTGCTTGGCCAAAACCACTAGAAAAGACAATGCAGTCAATGTGAGTTGACGGGGCCTATCGGCTGTTGTCTGACGATGTAATACGTGAATGTCAGTTTGAAAACTTTCATATCGCGATGCAGGATGCAGTTGTTGTAAAGTAGACGTAGATTGGCACTGACTACATGTGGTTTATTGTTTGTGTAGAGATAACAAGTCATTGGTAGAGAATGACTAGGCAGGTAGTTGTGGGAGCGAGTTATAATGCCACAAAAACGCCTTGTTCCTTACCGGAGTTATCTCAGGACGGTGCATGTTACGGATCGGTGGATAGAATTTTTTTTTTTACCTTTTGTAAGTACTTTTATTACCCTATTGCAAAAACACCAATGCCAAATAAGCCGATAAATTCTGTTTGATTTTATTTATTTAACTCCGCCAGCAACTTCTGAGGGAGATTGTTTGGAGGTACATACCCACAGGAGTCACTCCTAAAACTGCTGAACACTAACAAAACAAACTATCTTTATATTAAAATGAATCAATAGAGAGATCCGATTCTCAGCACTCCATGGATTCACCGTGCGGTCGCCGGGTCCATAGCGTGGTACAGAGAGGAACACCATGACGGCGACTGGGACTTGCGACCCAGATGTAGGTTTAGGGTGGCCACCTTGTGATGCATCAGCGCTCACCTCCACCGTCAGTAGTGTTCCCCCCCTACCTATCCAAATTTGGTAAGATCCTAACAATGCCGCTTTTGATATACGTTTTAATAAAGAGCTTACTGAAGCTCTTGGCAATCCGAGGTCTTTAAGTAAGTTGTACAGGGATTTAGCTGGAATTCCCCTTGCTCCTACTTCTACGGCATAGAGTTTAACCACGTAGCAGTTTTTGGTTAACTCGTTAGTTAAATCAAAGTATTTGTTTGTCTTTATAGCGTGGTCTTTAGGTATATTAGTTTCCCACGGTACTGTGAGTTCTACAAGCACTGCACGCTTATGCGATCGTGAAAAAAGGAATATGTCGGGTCTGGATGATGAGGCACAGACATCCTCCGGTATCCTATAGTGCTTCTCATACGTGTCTACGAGTATTGTCCAGTCAACGGCAGCTATCAAAATTGAATAAGGCTTTTGAAGTGATTTCTTTGAGCAGCCTTCCTTTACAAACGCAATGTCATTTCTTTGGTTTGTGGTTAATCCTTTTTTCGCTCTAGCTACCGCCAAACTTACAGCCTCACGTATGATTTCTAATACCTTATCATGACGGCGCGAGTAATGACCCCGGTCTAATAGCGTTTTACAACCCACTAGTAGGTGCCTAGCCGTACCAGTTGCTTCACCACATGAGTTACATGTTTTATCTGTGGCTTTTCCCCATCTGACCAGATTGCTTTGGTCGGGGAGGGTCAACTGGAATGCATTTAGGTAAAATTTAAGTAAGGCCGGTGACCAGTCGTATATTATGGTATGCCATTTTAAGGCTATGGGAATACAAAATTCACCTAGAGTCAACCATTCGTTTTGCATTTCTAGGTTCATTGCGTGCACCTTATAGGTGTTGTTTTCGTCTGCTAGAAGAAAAGATTTTGTTATTTCTTTATCTATTTGTCTCCGAATATTACCTAGACCTACTCTACCAGTCTGCGAGCCTATCATGAATCTTTTATGGAACTGGAGGCGTGATTCGAGCTCCGATGCATTTTTATCTTTTGGAAGAACTTTTACTATTTCGTCTTTAGATTCCGATAAGACATGCATTTTAGTTACTCTTAGGTGTTTATAGAGTTCTGATGGCTTCTTAAGCGTCATTCCAAAATTATTCGCGGATCTATATAGTGCCGACGGGTCGGCCGACTGAGCTAGCCCTAGCCACGGCTTCAGTGTCTTCGTGACACTCGCATCTAGTTTTTTGAGGAGGCTCTGGTTTATATCATATATAAGAAACGGCCAGTTAAGACGCGAGGTTAAATAATTGTCATAGATCCAAGCTTTTTTAACATTTCTTATTGGTTGTTGGTCTACCTTTTTTAAATCGATAATGAAACTATCAATTAATTCGTCCAAAGCTGGAGTGCAACCTCTGTTGTCAATCTTTCTTCCGAGGAATTTAAAAGGCACGGTTTCAGATATAGTTGAAACGTTTTCCCCGCCTATACTAAGCCCTGGGTCATATGAAGTATACCTGGTACCCCGCCTACCCAGACATAGACAGTAGCATTTGCTAGGTTTTGCTCTCATTCCATCTGTCCATGTACAGAAATCGTCTACTCTACGCAGTAGGTCCTGGCACTGCTTTGGGTTACGAGTCAGTATTGCCAAATCGTCCGCGAATGCGAGGATAGACTCCGTATATTTACCGTTTAGCTTAAACCGATAGCCCCACTTCTTGTCGTGTGTGGAAATGTTATCTATTAAAATATTTATTACTATATTGAAAACTATAGGTGATAAACAGCAACCTTGGAACAAACCAACATTATAATTTAAAGGTTGCGTGTATCCATCTTTGGTATTAATCACAAACTTTAATTTACCATAATAAGAGGATATTATTTCCCAAATGATGGACGGAAAGTGATACCATTTTAATGCAAACAACATAAGCTCGTGTTGTACTGAGCCAAAAGCGTTTTCTAGGTCTATCCAACAAACTGTTATTTGCTTTTCATTTGATCTGGCATCTTTTAAACTTTCCGCCAGTAAAGAATTGTGTTCCAGACATCCTGAAATTCCGGGTAGGAACCCTTTTTGGTGGTTTGGACTGAAATAGTTATTATTGATCATGAAATTTGTCATTTTAAATTGAAGCCATGAGAAGAAAATTTTAGAAATTGTGTTGGTTAATGCTATGGGTCTAGCGTCTTTTGGACTAGTTACTATTTCTTTCTTTGGAATGAGCACAAAATTAGCCTTGCCGAAGGCCGCTGGGACTTCTTTACTCGACCAGATCCTATTGAATATGCTTAGAAGATGTTTACGTACCGATGGGCATTTTTTATAGATAATGTAAGGTATACCATCAGGCCCTGGGGCGGTTTTTGTTGGTTTCTTTTTGATTTGGTGTTCTATTTCGTCTAAGCTAGGTGGATCACAGTCAAATGTGAAATGAGGGCCTAATGGTTTTTGCGCGTTTGGTTTACTGTATTGTTTTTCGTATTTAGGCACCTCATAATTACTTTTATAGTAGCTATGGATCTGATCGTTAGTTAGCAGTAGCCTATCTTGCTTTCTGTCGCTAAAAATATTCCTCGAGTACTTAAACGGGTCCTTATCGAACTCTACTTCAGGTTTTGCTCTATGAAAATTATTGTTTTCATTTATTATTTGAACAGAAATTCCTTGAATTAATTTCAGTATGGACCTTAAAGCTCTGGCCAGTTGATGACTAAGTGGATTATCGCCCATAGCTTTATGATTTTTTATGATGATAAATGATGTAAAATTATATTTATCTTCAGAGGATAAATTTAACGTTTTTTTAATTTGTATTTATTATTAAATTTTGGAGCTGAAGTGGTCGGTAACTTTGCATGTGCGAAGCTTATACCGAAGGGGAATGTATCTAACGTCAACTGGCTCATGATATAATAAGTATTAGAGTTAACGGGATATTTCGGAGATCATGGCGCTTGCAACAGTACCGAAATATCGGACACTCTTAGAAACACATGGTAAATATCCCGTTAACTCTAATACTTATATTAGTGACCATGATAGTTTAAATACCTATAATGGCTCATGATATTTTTAGTTAAATTCTCTTTTCAGCTTAGAATTGGCTAGGGGTCGTTGCATAATAATTACAGGGAAGTTTGAATATTTTTTTGAAGTAAATTGTATCTATTTAAGGAGAAGTACCTACACTGTAGCAGTACAAAAAAAAAACATTTCCCTCTTCCTTAAGTAAAAAATAGGTACTGTTACAAACGTGAAGAGACCAGGGGAAGTAGTGACATCACCATCAGTCTAATTCTTCATAGTATTTAATTAAGTTGTATAGATTTCAGATTATTGTTTTAAAATAAATAATTAAGTGCTGAATTGAGTAAAGATCGATACATCTTTATTCGATTTAGCATTTAATTATTTATTTTCGTATATATAATGTAGTCGTATATTTTTTTGGATGCGGGCAGCGCAGGACCGATCGTTGTGGAGATCCTTGGGGGAGGCCTATGCCGTGGGCCTAGCAGTGGGCGTCGTTTGGCTGACATGATGATGATGATGATGATATTTTTTTGAATTGCTATCATTGTGATTTTATAACCACGTGGTTATAAAATCACGATGTACAATCATTTGAGGTGTCAGTTCGCTGTGAGACGCTGAATAAACAACAACTGTATTGACGCTGCGTATTATTTCAAATCTACACCTTCGTCCAATATCGATCCATTTAGAGAAATGGATCGATATTGGACTTTAGGTACTGTAGCGAAGAGTCGCTACAGTACCTAAAGTAAATACAAATAGTAAAAAAGTACCACTGACTCATTTTAATCACATTAATACGCGTAGTTGATATAATTAGATAAGGATATTCGTGCGTTCGAAATTGCATAATAGCACAAGGAACTAATTAATTTTCAATAATAAACATAAAAAAACATAACTTCACCTCCCCGAAGGGGTAAGCAGAGGTGTATTACACACCCACAATTTGCCAGTTATGTTAAGGCCCCAGTGTAATAGCGGGCGAGCCTATTGCCATCTACCAGGCACATTATTAAGCGAGCGATAATTAACATTTATTAATGAACACATAACTACGATAAGTCAGAGGTGTGTGCCCGGGGCGATTGGGGATCGAACTCGAGGCCTCGTCTCAGCAGCCCGTTACGTACGCCATTGGGCAATCGCTACTTAATAATAGACATTTCTTTTTTTACCCTTTTAACGGTTTAATTATCTGTTGAACGTAGCTCCACCAGCGACCGTTTCCGCAACCTATGGAAACCTATTCCAGGGATAAAAAATTGCCTAGCTTTTATTCTAGCCTTATAGATTATCTATCATTGAGCATGAGCCGATTAAGCGTGATTAAGTAAATAAGATCCGAAACATCTTCACAAATTTTTACATTTATAATATTAGTAGGATTATAAACATGGTTATTTCATCGATTAGCATTTCAAAGGTTCGTATAATCCAATATAAAAACATAAACGATAGAACTGCAGCCAAGTTTGAACCAATATCCGCTCCGTCTGCTACCCTTAGGCCACTGGTTTAAATTGTAAATTGATCTCTAGCCATGCATTGGATGCATCCATTAGGAGGGTACCCAGCGACGTCTTCGAGGAGATTGTTGACTCGTACAAGCAGAATTGTATTAGCACTGTTAAATATAAAACAGACTTACACTGGCATCTTCGAAGTGGTCAAGTAGAAGTAAAGTCGTATGGGTTTACTAAAGGTAATATTTTATTAGATAGTAATATTTATAGGTTGTTGAGACTTGACACAGCATCGTTAATTTTAGGAGAACATTTTACTAACTGATTCCTGGTACCGGATACCTGGTACTGGATACCTGGACCTGTCATGGATAGCTGCAATTCTCATCTACCAACGTCTCAAGCGACATTGAATTTGCCCACAATTTTTATTTTGTATTAAATACTATTTGTTATTTTGTGATAGAACAATTTCAAGATACTTCAAAAATTGAATTCATACTTACACCTTTTTCCCTCCGGGGTAAGCAGAGACAACAATCCGCCATCTGCTTCTGTTTTTGCATACTTCACGTGCTTCCTCCCTTTCAGGTAAGCCCGCCGGTTTCGAATGCTTTTAACCTGGCCTTTTTTCTTAATTGATATAACTTTCCTTTTTAGGGTTCCGTAGCCAAATGGCTAAAAACGGAACCCTCATAGATTCGTCATGTCTGTCTGTCTGTTCGTCCGTATGTCACAGCCACTTTTTTCCGTAACTATAAGAACCATGCTGTTGAAACTTGGTAAGTAGATGGTAGATGTATTCTGTGAACCGCATTAAGATTTTCACATAAAAATAGTTTTTTTTTTCTAAACTGAATATTTTGCGCGAGAGACACTTCCAAAGTGGTAAAATGTGTCCCCCCCCCCTGTAACTTCTAAAATAAGGGAATGATAAAACTAAAAAAATATATATGATGTACATTACCATGTAAACTTCCACCGAAAATTGGTTTGAACGAGATCTAGTAAGTAGTTTTTTTTAATACGTCGTAAATCGTAAACCGCAATTTACCTTTCATTCAATCAACTCACATATAAACATTTTACTTGCTGCTACGAAATCCTTCATGGGTGAGTCCGACTCGCACTTGGCCGGTTTTTTGGCTTCGTTGTGGTATGCTATGTAGGTTTTCGCCTCATATACTATGCTTAATTTGGGTCTAGATACCGCTGTGTAATATGTCCTAAAATATTTATTGATTTTAATTCTAACAACAATCGTTGGCATTCTGTTTCGAAAGATTAACTAGAAAATGCGTTAAGAAGACACGACTTCGCAAATTATAACTTATTTAAATAGACGTAATAAGTATTCCACCGTGGTCCGCGGCGTGTCCTCAACAAAAGTTGTATAAAAACAAGATGGCGGAAAAAGATTTATAGCGCGTTCTCTTGCCAAGACGTCTTACGAGTTGACGTCATTTGTGGTTATAGAAACTGTACCTTATGTGCAAGGAAACGTGATACTGTTTAAATAGGATTCATTATTTCATGTGGCAATTATAACGTAATGTTTATATTACAAAGGTAGGTAGCAAGCACACAATCCGCCTGATGATGGAGGAGGATATAAAGACCTTCAGCTTCTATAGAAGCGGCGGTAGCCCAGTGACTAAGGTGATGGACTTGTGATCGAAAGGTTACAGGTTTGATCTCCGGCTAGTAACTTAACTTAATCTTGGTTAGTAGCTATTCTTAAAAAGAGCTCTAACGAGTAAACTCAACTACAAAAGCGCAAAAATGCATAAAATGTTCTTGTTTGAGCACATTCAATAAATGATTTTATTCTTTCCAGCAGGTCGGTCATCTCCCCTGGGAAGTAAAACAGATCTATCAACACTTAATACCTTAGTAAAAATTATTGAGCTGAGTGAAACGAAGTCGAGCGAAAGCTCCTCATGCCAGACTTCAGGATTTTCTTTGTCACAGGTCTCCTCCTAAACTACTAATCCAATCAGAACCAAATTTGGCATGATTAAAGAGGTCAATCAGAGGAAGGTTTATGGATATATTTTGAAAAAATTAATGCTACCACAGAGGAATGATCACCGTTAAAAAAAATTCAGATGGAATTACATAATAACCGCTCGAGACACTGTGACCAAACTTTACACGCTCAGAAAGCATGTCCAGAGTTGTGACTTTCAAAAAGAATTTTCAAAATTGGACTTGCCACGGAGAAATAATCACTTCAAAATTGTCAAAATCTGATTCACGATGTTTCACTCAGCTCAACATTGCAAGCAGCGATTCGCCTTGCAGACCTAGTGAATTGTTATTCTTCCGAGTCAAGATGGCGGAGACACACAGAGTTATGAGTACGTGGCGACTTGTCAATATGCCCGCTACATAAAATCAGAAACAGTAAAATATAATACCACAACACCGCCATCTACTTATCAAATTCGAACCACACATTCCTCTACCTCACACTAGATGTCGCAGTACACATTTCACCCCACACCTATAATGTAATGAATATCCCGTAAAAAAGGCACTGAAAGTCCTTTCAGCCGTAGGCGGGAGTGTGTCCGACGTTGGGATAATAGTGGGAATTGCCTCGCCCTCCCTAATAGGGTCATCGAGAGCCTCTATAGCCGATGTCGATCGCACGGCTGTGTTCAAAGCGGTTTAGTATTGTGTTTACTTATGTGATTCTGGCTTGTTAATACTATATTTTTATTTTGTAAGAAGAAATATTTTTGAACCGACTTCAAAAAAGGTGGACGATCTCAATTCGTGTCTATAAATTATTTTCTAATGTTCAAATTTGAGACGTTATGACAAGAGACATGTTATCCCAATTGATTGGAGAAAGGGTAGTCAGATAATGTTGAGTCATTAATATTAAAAAATAAAGAATAATAAGGTTCTAGAAAAAAAGAAACTTTTTTCTAAACGCTTATTCATCGTTTTCCAAAATAAAAAAAATAAAAATTGGTATCAAAATGTGGCATCAACAATTTGGTACGTATTAAAACATTTTTATTTGTTTTAATTATTTACATCTATAAATGTAAAATATCTCTAAACAGTGTTGATATGTATTTCTAGAGTGGCTCAGAGAAGGATGATCATTATAGATTTGATATTAATTTATAAAATGTAGTACAGAGAATCTTATACACATACTTACATAAATAATAAATAAATATTCTACGACATTCTACACAGCGCTTTCTAGACCCAAAGTAAACATAGTTTAACTAGCTTGTGTTATGGGTTCCAGAATGCGGATAAACATACTTATATACTTTTTTTTGTAAATACATACACATTATACATAGAAACACCCAGACCAATGCAAATATACATATTCATGCATACAAATATTTGCACTGAGCGGGAATCGAACCCGCGCCCCATCGAATGCACTACCGCTACGCCACAGAGGCCGTCGTACTCACAAACTTTGGTGTTTATAATATTAGTAGGATAGATAAAGTAAGCAATCAGGTCTATTTCTCATTTTCCATCAAATGATCGTCAATAATCATGTTTTAAGCGGTCGGTAGGAGTAGTAGAGTAGAGAAGTAGTAAGGACTTTTAGGAAAATCAAATAAGAATTTAATAACATCGTATTAGACTATTAAGTGATCATATTTAACAGTTAATTAACCTTCTACAGCCTTGCGAATCCACAATGATGATTACTAATATCCTGCTACTCCAGCCTATGCTAATCAAAGACATATACGACATCTGATGGCAATACCATCAAAATTAATCATAACTGCTCGCCTTGTATTCCTTCATTAAAATAGAAATTGCCGTATTAAAACGACATCTTTTGCTATTAAACGGCTGTCACCAGCCCATGATCATAAAATAAACCCCTTAAAGAGATTATTAAACCCCTCATGAAGGTAACAGTCCTCATAATTACTCTCAAAGATTGCAATGTGAGCTCGTCGTAAGTTAGCCGAACCTATTTCAACACCTAAAGCTTGAGAAATTTTGTCTGTTAGAATATTTTCTATACGTGTCATTTGTTTCTAAAATGATAATGAAAGAGGGTAGGTAGATATATTTATACTTTAATTCGTTCATCATGGCGCTTGCAACAGTGCCTAAATATCAGAGATAACTTCCACTTCAAACTATAAGACAACTATCTTCAGTCTCCCCGTGACCATGGCTGCTGAAAAGCCAACGGATCGTCGGGTTCAATGTAAATAATAAAATAGTATCAAATAAATCGCGAAAGAATCCGTTAAAATAGTTTTTTTCAATATAATGCTAGTGTCATACAGGTCCTGGAAAAAATAAAATAAAATAAATAAATAAATATTCTATGACATTCTACACAGCGCTTTCTAGACCCAAAGTAAGCATAGTTTAACTAGCTTGTGTTATGTTTTCCAAAATGCAGATAAACATACTTATATTCTTTTTTTGTAAATACATACATATTTTACATAGAAACACCCAGACCAATGCAAATAGACATATTCATGCAAACAAATATTTACGACCCGCGCCCCCTGTCGTAGCAGTCGAATGCATTACCACTGCGCCACAGAGGCCGTCAAAAAAAATGAATTTATAAATTGGAAAATAGGAAAAAGGGGAAGGGAGGGAGGTACCCTTCGGTAGTAAAACCTTACCAAATCCATTGTGTCTCGATAGCAAAAATACCTATCACCATACAAACACTGGTAGTTTTTTTAATAAATAAATATTATATAAATATCACACACGCGCCATCTAGATCCAAAATAAACAGAGCTGGCCATATTAGTAATAATTATATTTATTTATTTATTCATAACTAGCAACCCGCCCTCACTTCACTTTGGTTTATATGAGTTTTTTTTTTACTCAGGCCATCTCAATTCACCGAAGCGGGATAAAACCCGACCCCACCAGGCGAGGCCGCGGTGGCGGCCAATGTCCGCCGGCAACCCTGGGGTTATCCTTTCGAGGGCTTACCCGGGGTGCCCGGCAACGGACACTTGGGGAGGACACCGTGCGGTTTTAGTCGAGACACGACATAACCACCCCCGCTGGCCGGCGGGGGGGTATCCGAAGGAATTTCCGCACGTTAAAAAAAAAAGGCCATCTAAATTTACACATATTATATAGCTTATGTCGGTCTGGGATAATGTACCTTTCAAATAGTGGAAGAATTTTTCCAATAAGTGCAGCGGTGCGGTTCCGAAGATTAAGATAGCAGATCTTGTTGGGTCTATCAAGATCATATACACTCAACATATGAAATAAAAAAAACTTTTTAAAAAACAATTTTTCAACACTAAAAAATGTGGGGCGGGCGCTTTGAAATTTTTAAATTATTGAATATCTAAGGAAAACGATACATTAAAGGATTAAAGCGCCCGCCCCTAGTTTTTTAGTGTTGAAAACGTGGTTTTTAAAAGTTTTTTTTATTTATTTTTTTATTAACTACTGACTATTTCTGATGATTAAATATGAAAATGTAAGGTGGCATTAGCCTACTTAAAAAATTTCAGAGCTTTAGGGTGATCAGAAGTGGTAAAAAATTAAGTGTCAAGTTTTGACTTCAGAGGGAAAGAAACACAGAAACACAGACACGAAGTGAAACTATGAAAAACGTGGTAATATAAACAAACTCACAAAATTCAGCTTCTCTCTTTATAATATAAATAATATTTCATAATATTTCATATTTTTATGAATATTTCATAATATTTCATAATTTTCATAATACAGTACTGTCGAACGTTTCCACGAATAATACTCATTGATATAAAACAAATTTTAACGGTTTCTATCGCGATTTCTTCAGTCTTATTTTTATATCTACTATAGATATTAATATCCTTCATGGGGAGCCATGACCGATGTGAGGTCATTACTTTTAAATATGATGTCAACAAGTTTCCTTCAACTATCGCGGCCACAAAACGCTGACTCACTGCCAAGATAGGACGGAACCGGCCATGAGTATGTCGAGTGTGGGAGCATAACGCCTGAGCGATCAAAAGAATCTTGCTATTGAGTTATCTGGCCCCTTTAAATTCTGCGGTCCGTTCGTTCAATGATATGTGCTCTTGTGGGGCTAATGTGGGCTCTTGCGGGGCTAATATTTTAAAGAAAAATGGATGTAGAGCGTAAATCAAAGATTTTAATAGTGGTCTGAAAGGATGAAAATGTATTCTATTTGAATCTATTAATTCAGAAAATGAATATATTTTTAGAGTAAGTATGGAAAAAAATCACCGCTATCCAATTTTTTGGGTAACTTTTACATTTAAACAAAAAATTGGATAGTTGGTTTGGTTGACTTTTACCGCAGCAACTGCCATCTGACCCTCTGACCCCGAGAGAAAATCCCACAAAAGAGCCTCGTCTGTCCATCGTATCGTAGTAGGTGTATCGGCCTGCAGATGAGCTTATCTTGGGCCCAGCAGATCTTGTTGGGTCCATGAAGATCATATATACACTCAAGATCATAACTTACCAACAGGTGAGACAGTGGTCAAACGCGAGTCTATTACCATTAAAAATACAATTCTAATAATTTCTTACAATTGTCATTCACTCAGTTTTAAGTGTCTTAAAATTAAATCTTTTAAATATAGACAGTTTTTATTGGCACCTTTACTTACTGCCTGGTTAAACCGCAGTGACCTTTATTGGCATCCTTTTTTAAAAAGAAAAAACAATACAAGTAATCGAAATTACTAAAATTCTCCCAATCTAAACTAAATTGTTTGTATTAGGGGTGGGCTCACATCGGTAGTTGATAAGGCAGGATTCGAACCCGGAACCTCTCGATCGTAAGGCGAACTCCTTAATCACTAAACTACCAACCCTTAGTAGTATGACAAAATTGTAAAACAAGTTCTGTTTGCCAGTCAGAACATAAGTGCGTATAAATGTAAATATGTGATACGAACAGGGAAAGCTGCCGTGTCGGGAGCTTATTGACCCATTTTCGTAATTTCACTTTTACAAATTTAGTAGCAGGATAAACATCAACAAAATGCTCTATGGTTTTCATGTTTTTTTTTTCAAAACTGTTGTGTAATCCAGGAGTAATATGATTGTGTTGATGCTATCGTGAATTTGTGATTTTCGTATTTTTTTAACTAAAATTTGAAAAATATTTATAATGTTAATAAATAATCAGCTGGTATGACTACATTTAAGTATACGTAACATAAAATATTAATATGTAATTAATAAGTAGGTATTTATGAGTTCATGTATGATTGTATATTACCTTTATTGAACTATAAATATTATAAACTGCCCCAAAACTTTTTTAGGGTTTTTCTTTAGAAAAGCCCTATTGCTATCGAGTTGTCGTCGACGTCGTCGTTGCCAATTTTCTGTCACGGTTTTGGGTATGAAGGAGATGAGCTATCGAGTTGCTGTTTTCGGTAAAAGATTCGTGCTGGGGTGAACCATTGCAAGATAAAGAAAAAATCGCAAAAATCGCAAAAAAAAAATAACGCAAAATGGAAAATCCCTTGTATTCGGCTGAGCTCGTCTAGGGAATTCAATTTGTTTCCTTTATATTTCTCTCCATCCTATGGTTAGCGGCGATAGCCTAGCGGTGTACGTAACGGACTGCCGAGACGAGATCTCGAGTTCGATCCCCAGTCGCCCTGGGCACACACCTCTTTTTTTTTTTTTGTTTACGTGCGGAAATCCCTTCGGATACCCCCCCGCTGGCCAGCGGGGGTGGTTATGTCGTGTCTCGACTAAAACCGCACGGTGTCCTCCCCAAGTGTTCGTTGCCGGGCACCCCGGGTAAGCCCTCGAAAGGATAACCCCAGGGTTGCCGGCGGACTTTGGCCGCCACCGCGGCCTCGCCTGGTGGGGTCGGGTTTTATCCCGCTTCGGTGAGTTGGCAGGCGTGTGTAGGGTACACACGACACGCCTCCGCCACGGCCTGCTTCTGTAAGGACGGCGAGTCGGCCAACTGCCGTCCTCAGGCCCCGGGCACACACCTCTGACTTTTCGTAGTTATGTGTGTATTAAAAATGTTGATTATCGCTCGCTTAGTAATGTGCCCGGTAGATGGCAATAGGCTCGCCCCCTATTACATTGGGACCTAAACATAACTGGCGAATCGTGGGTGTGTAATACACCTCTGCCTACCCCTTCGGGGATACAGGCGTGAAGTTATGTTATGTTATTATGCCTATGGTTACTTGTAAGAGATTGCCACAGAGCGATAAGGCCGACAATTGTATTAATATAGTATAAATTATATTTCTGATTCGTGTTTTTATGTCCTTTGTGTGTCATAAAGACATATTATTATTCCCTCTTTAAAATTTTAAAATAAATTTTTCATATACATTCAAAACAAATATATAAAAAAATATAAGAATAGTGATCCACCGGCATTGGGTACAGGGACTAAGCTACCGGTAGTTAGGGCTCCAGAGAGAGAAATCTCACAATATGCGCTATGTCAAGGAGCACTGCCTTCTGCATCAAACCCTTGACCCAGCAGCCTAACGCGAGCCTCTTGAGATGTTGATCGAGGTTCTTGGCAATCAGTCCGTGAACCGATACGACTATCGGAACAATAATTGCCGAATCCAGACTATACATGCCGACAACCTCGTGAACCAAATCCAAATGACATGGTCAATTACATTAAAATTAAAATTATAAACGGGATATTTACCAAGATTATTATCTTTTTCGAGAATCCGATATTTTGGCACAAGTGTTACAAGTGCCATGATCAAGGATGTAAAAGATAATAAACATGGTAAATATCCCGTTTATAATTTTAATTCAAATCCAAATGTTTTATTTGTTCATCTTTTTCGGGCTTCACAAGATTCTCAAAGAGATTCAAGATTCAAGATTCAAAAAATGATGATAGAAAACTCGACCCTAGCAATATAAATAACAAAAAGGATTGGAACTTCGTTAAGGGGAATTATAACTTATTATACGAGCAAATTTGTTCCGCGCCATGGCATGACCTTCTTCAATGCAATAATGCATCCCTAGCTACCGATGCTTTTTACACGACACTGTACTCCATATTTGATCTTTCTATTCCAAAGAAGTGTAGATCGCCTTCTAAAGGGGGGCGGTACCCTGTCTGGTTTACCAATGACATAATTCATGACGTAGTGCGTAAAAACAAACTTCATAAAAAATGGAAAAGATCACAACGCGAATCAGATTATGTAGAATTCAAAGCTCTTAGGTCTGATTTAAACGATCGAACTAAGAAAGCCTATATTGAATACTGTAGAACAGCCGAAAATAACATTAAGTCAAACCCACGTCAATTCTGGCAACATATTTCTAGCCTGCGGTCTAGGGGTGGTTTCACTCCAAACATTATGTCCAATGGAGAGGTTTACTCGGGCGTTGGGGCGGCTGAGGCATTCGCAGCATATTTCGCCAGTGTATTCTTACCAGATACACCTAGACTTAACCCGAATACCTGTCATCTGGAAAGTGAAGGAGGAAACATTCCTCTTCCATCTTTGGTAGCCCAGGATGTAGTGAATGGGATCGCCAGGCTTAGTCCCCGTTGCGCAATTGGTCCTGACAATGTGCCTGCCTACATCATTAAGGCTTGCAAAGAAGTCTTGGTGACCCCTCTCTGTCATATTTTCAACTTGGCTCTCCAGTCCGGTGTTTATCCGGGTCAGTGGAAGCTATCACGTGTTGCTCCGATTCCCAAAACAAACGACAGATCATCCGTAGAGCATTATAGACCTATTGCCATTCTCTCAACCATTGCAAAGGTTTTCGAGCATGTACTCCATACCATCCTTTACAAACAGGTTGACAAATATTTATCCGATGCCCAACACGGTTTTCGGCCTGGTCACTCGGTCAACTCTAACTTAATGGTCCACGTCGACCACGTCTCGAGATGCTTGGACAACCGAGGGCAAGTAGATGTGATCTACTTGGATTTTCGAAAGGCATTCGACAAGGTCGATAATGACATCCTTCTCATTAAGTTGGGGAATATCGGGTTTTCCCCCGAACTGCTCAACTTTTTTGCTGACTATTTACGTGATCGTAGACAATTTGTCAGGTATGGAAGTTTTGAGTCCAAACCTTATTTCACGCGCTCCGGAGTTAGTCAGGGATCGGTTCTTGGTCCGCTCCTATTTCTCATAATGATCAATGATATAGTGTGTACGGTAAAATCAGCGAATTGCCTCTTATACGCTGATGATCTCAAATTGATCATGGAAGTAGAAGCGGAGGAAGATTGTAAACTCCTTCAAAGAGATATTGACGCCCTCAGTCAATGGAGCATTATAAATAAATTGCATTTTAACACCAGCAAATGTCATGTAATGACCTTCAGCCGTCGTTTACTATTAATTGACTATGAGTACAATCTCTATGATGATGTACTCTCTCGAGTTTTTAGTGTAAAGGATCTGGGCGTAACTTTTCACCCAAGCCTAACATTTAGTGACCATATATCTGCACTTGCTAGGGAGTCCTATAGACGCTTGGGATTTGTGTTGCGGAATGCCCACGACTTCCAGAACCCTGACGTTATTGTTCTTTTATATACCTCCCTAGTCAGGTGTAAGATGGAGGCCAGCTCCTGTATATGGAGTCCCTATGCAGCAAAACAAATATTGATGCTTGAAAAAGTGCAGAAGACATTCCTACGATTTCTTTTCAAAAAATTGTACCAGTTGTATCCCTTCATGTACCCCACAAACTATCTGCTGGGCGTATTGGGTTTTAACTCACTGGAGGTAAGAAGAGGCCTAGATCAGCTCACAGTTGCATGTAGGTCTCTTCGTGGAGTCATCAACTGTCCCGATCTGCATAGCCTGTTCTGCCGCTTATATGTCCCCAACAAATATTTAGCACACCGCGAGAACCGTCGCCATAGACTTTTTGCTCGGCCTCCTTGCCGAACAGTTGCTAGAGCTGAGTCCCCAGTGTGTCGAACGCTGGATGTGCTCAACGATCTCCTCTCAGCTTACCCTGATTGCGATCTGTTTGCGGATGAATGGGAGGATGTAATGCGTGTATGTCGTATATTTTCCGAGAGTAAGTGTGCAAGGAAATCTTCCATACAAATATGAGAGACATGCCTTATACTATGTTATGTTGTGTTATACTATGTAAACCTAAGTTATCTAATGTAATTGGTTATGTACCGTTTTATTTAACTACAAATAAATAAATAAATAAATAAATAATTCTCGTTATGTGGAATGGTCATATCGATAATTCTTGCGCGGCGCTCTAATCGATCTATCAACACTTCTATCAGGTTTATTAGCTACAATAGTCCTGTCAGTGATGATAGATCGATTGTTATTATGTGTTGTATTTTTTTCTCGATGTGTTAAGGACACTTCGGTGAATTTAATGAAATCACGGACCTAGACCAAGTGAGTTTCCTCTTCTGATATGTGTTGGTTATGTGCTATTTTTCATATATTACCTACTTCTTAAACATCCTTGAAGGTGTATGTGGCCTTGATGTGGCCCCATCAATACCTTCGAGGGCCAAGCCAACCTGTTGATAGATGAATCTCTGGTATCAGGTTTTCCTCTAGGGGTGCGAGGATCAAACAGCAGTCTGTTTTTGGGTCCCCCATAATGAAAAGCGTGTGCTTATTACCATCTAGCTCTGTTGCTTAAAATCAATATTTTGTAAGAAATTACTTTTCCCTGGTGAGTCCACCAAGATTCTCTCTAAAACTACTTTCAATAACACCATAATATGTAATCAATTAGCAAAATAGATAGCATAATCCGTGACGTAACCGTGTCGATAGCCCTGAACTTCTGTCTAAGATTAACATTAATGCACCTGCAAAAGTCCTACGTGATTATATGCCCTTGTACACGTATATACCAATCGTGGCATCCAATTACCGTCAACATACCTTTTTATGGAGAGCGTGTCGTTCAGTTAACGCGGCAAGCCTACAGCATAATTTCGACATATTCAAATCTAGTGTAGCATCGGTCAGGAGGTTGCTTAGTCCGGAATTCTTTCAACAATTCGAAAGAAAGAAGAAAGATGATTAGTGTACTATGGACTTGCATGTATTGTGATAAAAACTAATAGTTTCACACACTTTATTTTCACCTATCATTTAATTACTATAAAATAGTGTAATATTTTAATCCACATTATATACTCAGTCTGAAGTGTACTAGGACGGTTGCCAGCTTGGCAATCAACCCAACTTAAGCGTAGTGATATGGTTTTTCGGTGATTATTCCTCGATGGTAAGTCCGATCTGGACATTCGACACTTAGTAATGTCTACTTGATCACCGTGGCAAATTTGGTCGAGATCGGTCAAACGGTCTCGGAGGAGTATCATTTGTTTGAAATGCAACTTTGAAACCAAAGACGAGTGTAATAAGTGAGGACCTATAATTGGCTGTATGTCACTAAATTAAATTTTTTATACTTTTGTTATGGCTGTTGGTCCTCCGAATAAATAAATAAATAAAATAAAATCTAAAAAAGAAGCCCAAACACAAATTGAAAAGAAACAAAATTCTTTATTCCCAAGTCACATGCATCACTAATTCTAGTACAACACGTGTAAATATCAGTAGTCACACAGCCCCCGGCCACAATTGCTTTGACGTCCTAATCAGTGGACCAACAACTCCCACACGTGTACTCATAGCCTTAAGTGAAATTAGAACGGTTGCCGTAGCTCACCGTAGCTGTGCCGTAGCACACTCGTAGCATGACCATCGCTAGTACGTAGCCCCAGGCAGTGTGTACTAGTGTTTTGAATAATGGGAAGCATATTATTACCTAACTTTGGGTAAAGGATATGTGGCAGTACGAGATTGTAATAAAATGTTGTATGAGTCGTGTCTAAACTCATTCGAATATTATTAACTGTTTGTTACGTCACGGGTTGAATTCCGACTCAGTGTACATATTTGTATGTGTGAATATGTTTTTTTTTTGTATTTTTTAGGTGTTTCCATATATTTTTATTGTATGTATTTATATAAAAAAATTACCTTAATTGAACATGTTTTAGTGGTAGAGTCAAGCAACAGTCATTTTGGCCGTTGCATGAATGGGCCCGACTCGACCGGGGAAGCACCACCCTCTCACAGAATATCGACGCCCAGTAACCGTATTTGAACTGTTGCGTTCCGTTTGGTGAGTGAGAGTGCCGGAGCCCAAACTCCTTTCCCATCCCCTCCATAACTCCTTTCCCATCCCCTCCCAAACTCCTTTCCCATCCCCTTTCCTTTACAGGGTCGGCAGCGCGAGTGTGACGCCACTGGTGTTGCACACGTCCATAGGCCACGGTAACCGATTCCCATCAGGTGGGCCGTGTGCTTGTCTGCCACCTTAGTGGTATAAAAAAAAAACAGCTGTTGGTCCTTCAAATATACTGTTTTTCTAACAATACGAATTTGAACAATCAACTTCTAGACGCTATTGGCCACAATCCCTTTCTACAACTTTGTTAGATGAACCTGTCCTTGGTAATTGCAATTCGTGTACATACGTTTTCCAATTAAAATTGCAATTCGTGTACATACGTTTTCCAATTAAAATTGCAATTCGTGTACATACGTTTTCCAATTAAAATTGCAATTCGTGTACATACGTTTTCCAATTAAAATTGCAATTCGTGTACATACGTTTTCCAATTAAAATTGAATGTAAAACTTAGCATACTAATTGGTTCAAAATTTCAATTATATCGATTAATATGACCTTTGATCTAATTCTAACTGTTAATTGGTGAAAATCAATCACAATATATATCATTGGTGCTGATTCTGAACGTAACTGTCACTGAGAGAAGACGTGTATTCGTATTGATCTCGTTGCTTGCGCCTGATTGGTTGATTCGTGTAATTTCTAATCTTTGATGTGCGTAATTACCAAAGATGTGCTATACTAAGAGAATTGAGAGTACGGTGCCTGCATCTGACACTTTAGGACACTTTGTTATGTAATAGAGTCTCTGTTATGTGTTAAACTAGTCGCGCTTTCCCAAAATACATGTGTCAGCACCCGTGTACCTACTCATTAAGCGTAGCGAGCCGAAGGCGAGCCAAGCATCTTTGGTTTCAAAGTTGCATTTCAAACAAATGATACTCCTCCGAGACCGTTTGACCGACCTCGACCAAATTTGCCACGGTGATCAAGTAGACATTACTGAGTGTCGTAAGTCGTAAGTAAGTCGTAAGTCGAATGTCCAGATCGGACTTACCATCGAGGAATAATCACCGAAAAACCAAATCAATGGAAAAAGTCGACCGGTCACGTTGACCTATTGTTGGATAGGCAAATTTCGCTACGCTTAAGTTTGGGTTGATTGCCAAGCTGGTAACCGTCCTAGTATACTTTAATAATATAAAATTTGTATTTATTTTTCTAAGTAATGAAGCGTCGGTAGCTTAGTGGTTAAGGAGTCGACCCTACGATCGAGAGGTCCCGGGTTGGAATCCTGAACATTACACTACCGACGTGAACCCCACCTAATACAAGCAATTTAGCGTAGCTAGGGGTTAGGAGGAATATTAGTAATTTCGGTTACTAATATTATTCTTTTTCTTTTAATAAAATTTTCTAAGTAATAAATTCAAATAAAACTATTTTTAACGGATTCAATCGCGATTTATTTGATATTATTTTATTATTTACATTGAACCCGACGTCTTGGTTGTTTTCAGTAGACATGGTCACGGAGGTCATGGTGATGGTAGTTTTTTTGGACGTTTTCTAAAAATTAAACCTAGCTAGATCAATTTATTACCCCCGAATCCTCCTATATATGGAATTTCGTTTCCAAGATTCAGATTATGTAAATAAATAAATAAATATTCTATGACATTCTACAAAGCGCTTTCTAGACCCAAAGTAAGCATAGTTTAACCAGCTTGTGTTATGGGTTCCAGAATGCGGATAAACATACTTATATACATTTTTTTTGTAAATACATACATATTATACATACACAATATAACATAACTTCACGACTGTATCCCCGAATGGGTAGGCAGAGGTGTATTACACACCCACGATTCGCCAGTTATGTTAAGGTAATAGGGGGCGAGCCTATTGTCATCTACCGGGCACATTATTAAGTGAGCGATAATGTACATTTATTAATGCACACATAACTACGAAAAGTCAGAGATGTGTGCCCGGGGCGACTGGGGATCGAACTCGAGACCTCGTCTCAGCAGTCCGTTACGTATGCCACTACATATATATACAAGAATTGCTCGTTTAAAGGTGTTAGCTAAGGAGGTGATCATATAAACTATTTGTCACTATTCAATAGTGGCTGTGGTCAGCGGGCACCAATGTTAGTAGTAAGATTACAAGCCCAGTATTACGAAACTTTTTACAACCGCTCGAACTTGTCCTATATATATAAAGCTATATATATATATACGTATTTTGTAATAAGGCTTGTTTCGTAAAGGCCGGGTATGTAGTTAAATTGCCAGCAGTTTGGTTTAATAAAACTATTATTTCCTTTGGTTTATTGGGCTATTTCCTATGGCAACACTGAGGTGGAGTTAGGTGGAATCGATCTAATGGTGGGTGTAAATACTGTTATGGTTTCAGTGGGCTTGGAGATTATTATATTGTTGCCGTAGAAATATTAACGTTTTAATTTATTTATCAGTAGGTAAGCGACGTTGGGGTGTGTGTTGGGTAACCTCCTCGAGTGTCGCTCCGATTCCGATCCCGCTGCAGTCCGGGGGGAACGGAATCGGAGCGGCCGGTACACCCTGGGCGGCGGTCAATGGCTTCCCCTTCACCCCTTCATAGGGTTGGCATTGATCGTCGGCCAATACCTAACGTGGCGGGAACACATCGCTCTCCGTACTCCTCTGCTTTCAGAGGAGACAGGATGAGCGATGCTGTTAGTGGTGAGATGGCCCAGGGTCAGCCGGGGTGCGAGGGATATGCTCTATGGGTAACCTTACACCCCGCCGTCTGAAGACCCGAGACGGCGTGCGGTTTTAGTCGGTGCAAGCCCGACATAACCGCCCCCGGCGGGGGGGTATCCGAAGGGATATCCGCACGATAAAAAAAAAAAAAAGGTAAGCGACGTTATTCTCGAAGTAGAGTCACGGTACGATACCCGTTATCAGAAATGGAAGTACCCTATAATTCCATTCCTTGTAACGAGTATCGCAAAAAACTCTTACAAATCATGTATGCATGCAATTCTTGGATGTTTTTCTTACGATTTGAAAATAATTTAAGATAAATATTAAGTACTCCTCCAGATTCTCTAAAAGGTACAAGAAACTTCATTTTCTTTTTAAGTAGTTTTAACGGGCTACAAGGAAAAATCTGTGTCAAAAATTAGCAAAGTGAGACGGGTGAGTTGATTTTTTAAAATTTTACTTTGGCTTTCAAGATAAAATAAACAAGTAATTAAATAAAATATGCATTACGATGTAGGCTATACAGTTGCAAATACAGTCAACGACAAAAGTTGGTTAATACTAAAAGTTTAACTAACCTTATTATAATGCCGTGGCGGAGGCGTGTCGTGTGTCACGCCTGCCTACTCACCGACGCGGGATAAAACCCGACCCCACCAGGCGAGTCCGCGCTGGCATTCAAGGTCCGCCGGTAGCCCTAGGGTTATCCTTTCGAGGGCTTACTCGGGGTGCCCGGCAATGGACACTTGGGCAGGACACCGTGCGGTTTGAGTCGGTTCATGCACGATATAACCACCCCCGCTGGCCGGCGGGGGGGTATCCGAAGGGATTTCCGCACGTAAAAAAAAACCTTAATAAAATTTAACTTACGAGTAGATCCTTAAAGAGACGTAAGACGTTAAGAAGACTAAGTATAATATATTTCATGTTTTATTTATTATTTTATGTAACGCTTAAGAGCTAAGGTGATAAATAAAAAGAATTAGTTAATCTACTTTTGTAGTTGACTGTACTTTAAAGAAAAATGTGAAAATGTATGAAAATGTGTGACTGTTTGTTTATAATACTTAAACGTAATCAAACCTCCAACTGAAATTTGTTTGTGGCCTACAGTGTGACCTAAGTGTTAAAAACAGGACAGCACATTTCATTCAGGTAACTACTATTTTTTTTTAAACTGGGACTATTCTCACCCTCGTACCCACTACTATAACTCCTACACCAGGGTTAACAGTAATGACCTAGGAACACCCTTAGTAATCACACTGGTGAAGTCCCAGGGAAAGTTCAACTGAACTGTCTTGGAAGCCGCATCGAAATTAATCAGAAGTAATTTCTAAGGGTAAAAAATATAATATCAGGCTCTGTGGCGTGGCGGTAGAGCGTGCGACTGCTACGTTGGACGGCGCGGGTTCGAATCCCACTCAGTGCAAATATTTATATGCATGAATATGTCTATTTGCATTGGTCTGGGTGTTTCTATGTATATTAAGTATGTATTTACAACAAAAAATGTATTTAAGTAGTAGTTTTTCTACATTCAAGAACCAATAACACAAGTTTGTTAAATTATGCTTATTTTGGGAATAGATAGCGTTGTGTACAATGTCGTAGAATATGTATTATTTATTTATTATTCAAACCGTTTTAGTGTTCCGTTGCCAAATGGCAAAAAAACGAAACCCTTATAGATTCGTCATGTCTGTCTGTCTGTCCGTCCGTATGTCACAGCCCTCTTTTTCCGAAACTATAAGAACTATGCTGTTGAAACTTGGTAAGTAGATGCGTAATGTAATGCGATAAGTAGATCTGTGAACCGCATTAAGATTTTCACACAAAAATAGAAATAAAGGAATTAGAACTGAAAGTCAAAAATGTTTTTTTCATCAAACCCATACGTGTGTGGTATCTATGGATAGGTCTTCAAAAATGGTATTGAGGTTTCTAATATCATTTTTTTCTAAACTGAATAGTTTGCGCGGGAGACACTTCCAGAGTGGTAAAATGTGCGTCCCTCCCTTGCAACTTCTAAAATAAGACAATGATAAAACTAAAAAAAATATATGATGTACATTACCATGTAAACTACCACCGAAAATTGGTTTGAACGAGGTCTAGTACGTTGTTTTTTTTAATACGTCATAATTCGTATACCGGAATTTACCTTTCGTTCAATCAACTCAAATGCAAATATAAAAAAAAAAACATTATTATGTTACTTGGTGCTACGGAACCCTTCATGGACGAGTCCATCTCGCACTTGGCCGCTTTTTTCTTATTTAAACCGATAATAATGATGAATGAATGAATAAAAAAACCGCGGTAGCCTAGTGGTATGGGTAATGGACTGCTGAGACGAGGTCTCGGGTTCGATCCCAGGTTTTACCATGGCACACACCAATGACTTTTCGATACTTTAAAAGTTATGTGTGTATTTATCGCAGGTTTATAAGTGCCCCGTTAATGGCAATAGGCTCGCCACCTATTACATTGGGACCTAAACATAAACTGGCGAAATGTGGGTGCTAGCACCTCTGCCTACCCCTTCGGGGATATAGGCGTGAGTTTATGTTATGTTATGTTATGTTATGAATATACGCATTTTATACACAGTATCATCCATGACAAAGTTCTTATTAAATTTAATTTTACTCATGGGTTAAAAATCAACAGAGTAATGAGATCTCGCTTCCTTATCAACAGTCACTGAATAAGGTCCTTATCTACAACATCAAAGCGAATGTACGAACTTGTTTCTTTTAAGGTATTTCCCCTAATACGAAAAAACAAAAAGGTACTTCCTCTGAATTTTTATTAAATATATTTTTAACAGCAACTTTATCTTAGAATATGCTAATTCTATGGAAACAAATATAATCTGCTGCAAACAAATCTAACTGAAGCACATTTACTTGATATTAACAGTGTTCGACAGCTACAATAGGAGTTGCAAAGTATGTTCATACGTACCTAATCTTTTTTTATGCAGAAATCCCTTCGGATTCCCCCCCGCCGGCCAGCGGGGGCGGTTATGTCGGGCTTGAACCGACTAAAACCGCACGCCGTCTCGGGTCTACAGAGTGTAAGGTTGCCCATAGAGCATATCCCTCGCACCCCGACTGGCCCGACTCTGGGCCATCTCCGGTTTCGAGATGATCCCCTTGGGTTCGGGAACCTCGGTGTCCCCACCTGGCCCCGAAAAGGGGGGGCGCTTGTCGCCCCGCCGCCCCGGCTTGCTTCTGCTGGGATGACAGGTGGCCTCACCTGGCTCCCTTAGGCCAGAAGGATGGAGGTAGTTGAGCGACCTGTTCATACGTAGCTATCGGAAAAACTCAATATCCTGGACGGGACATGAACTCGCGCCCAGTACTTTTCTAGGGGGAATACTCTGACCATCTGAGTTACATGGACACGTCCTGAAACGTGAAAATTCTCCTATACAGACGTTTTGGCGCATTCAGAACACATATTACAAGTTATGCTTAGTTTGAAACCAGATAGTACTACGTAAGATATATAAATAATAAATATTCCGGGACAAATTACACAACGCCATTCAGACCCAAACTAAGCAGAGCTTGTCATATGGGTTCTAGAATGCGGATAAACATACTTGAATACTTTTTTTTGTAAATAAATACATATTATACATAGAAACACCCAGACCAATGCAAATAAACATATTTACACTGAGCGGGAATCGAACCCATGACCTGTGCCATAGCAGTCAAACGCACTACCGCTACGCCACAGAGGTCGTCATAATGTCTTAGAATATAATTTTTTCAACATATTGGAATAGATAAAATACTTTGGAATGAGCCTATGTTTTCTATTTTTACAATGTATTATTTTCCCCTATATTTACAATTTTACATTCCAGCATCATGGTAGACATCGGCAATAGTACCGAATATTAAGCAGTTAGGGGAAACCATTTACCCATTTAATGGTTTTCTTTAGTTGGGAGCACTTGTAATTTGGCATGGTAATCTCAGACGCATAAATAAACTACAGAGTAGTAATATGATAGCTCTATGGCAATGACCGTAGTGTTGCAATTGACCGCATCGTGCCACGTGCGAAACGAAACTTCCTATTTCCATCCCTTTCTTACTTTTAAAATTTTCTGGAAACCGGATATTTCGCTCTCGTTCTATCGTGGAAAACTGTAAGGGTAGATCCTGATGCTTTAGTTTACGTCGCATCGTCGCGACGGCTGGACGCGTGAGGGTTGCATTCTCGTCCGTTCGGAATTCTCCCGCGAAGTATTTTGCATAGGGAAGTGCGTAAGTTCTTCAACTGTGGATGTTTGATTACAGTTGATTTCAAGACGAATTTATTGTGTTTTTGTGTATTGATTGAGATTATTTTAACTGTGAAGTGTTGAATTATTGTGTTTTATAAAGTGAAGTGACTGTATTTTGGAAATAGTACTTTGTTTTAGTAAGTATTTTTATTTTAATAATTGTACTTATAATACATATAAAATATAGCGGTTTTTTTTGGTCCGAATTTTGCTCATTTTCGAGTTCTACTGAACTGCAAAATTTCGTGAAGATGGCTTGTTAATAAAGATATGATCAATTATAGCTTAGATTTATTTTGCTCTGTTGCTTTTATCACACTTATAATAGCGTGGTGATATAAAGCGGAACTTATGACCATACTCAAGACAAATATTCATGCAAAATTTGTTCAGCTGTTTTCAAGTGATGCTCGAATATAGATAATAATCAGCTGCAAACAAATAGACAAAAATTCGGCACCAGTATCGCACCTAGTGCAAGTGGCAATTTTTTTTAAAATTTTCAATGTACAGTTTGCCCTTCATTATGATTTTATCTTATATATAGATATGACAGAGTAGAAAAGGACATAGATTACATGAGATTTCAGTGCATTTCAAGGTCAACTAGGTTCAGTCAACCACAGTGGAAATTTATCAGTAGATACAGGAAGGGATGAGAGTGTCTTTAGGCTTAAAAAGTCACAGTTAAGTAATACATCAATTTACCTTTAAACAGTTTTGTACACATCTGTACATGCATATGAATATATAATATTATTTACATCATTTTTAAAAGTGGACCCATTTAACCAAAGAAATATAATAAATAATAATTATTATGTCAACTGGGTCCGCGGACCAAGTTCGAGTGGACCCAGTTGCCTAAAGAGTCCTAGTAGGATTAATTGATTAAGTTTTTTAAATGAGTGGAATATAGGTACGAGTATTATTTTTATATAAAGCTTTAGGAACTCATTTAACTTGATGGTTAAAGTAATTCCGATATTATTATTTATTAAGTCCAAAAGTATTTTTTATTAAGGCGTAAATTTACCGTAAATTTTATAACAAAATAAATAAAAGTTATTATCTCAAATCTCCAACGTGGCACGTTCAGATATAATTAGATATTAACTACGTGAACAGTATTTTGTAAACAAGATTTCCCCAGAACGTGCCGCAAAAAAGTGAGATTACGAGATGCAGAGCCGAGATATCTAAAGGTGCTTTTTTTTTTCTTTTTTTTATCTTGCGGAAATCCCTTCGGATACCCCCCCGCCGGCCAGCGGGGGCGGTTATGTCGGGCTTGAACCGACTAAAACCGCACGCCGTCTCGGGTCTGCAGACGCCGGGGTGTAAGGTTGCCCATAGAGCATATCCCTCGCACCCCGACTGACCCTGGGCCATCTCCGGTTTCAAGATGGCACCCTCGCGTCTTGCCCCGGTTTGGGGGAGGGGCGCTAGTCTCCCCACCGTCCCGGCCTGCTTCTGCTGGGGTGACAGGCGGCCTCACCTGCCACCCCCAGGCCTGCGCTCATGGAGGACGGAGGTCGTTAAGCAACCTCCGGCGCCTGAGTCGCCTGCGACGCGCGGCGAGCTGTTGCGGGCTTTGCGGGCCGGGAGGTATCTAAAGGTGCCTAGCAAATTAATACTAGCTTAGAAACGTCAAATTTGAGTAAAATTTATTGAAGAAATAGTGGCCAATTGCGAATCCGACTCGCCCATGAAGGGTTCCGTAGCAGCAAGTAACATAATAATGTATTTATATTTGAGTTGATTGAATGAAAGGTAAATTGCGGTTTACGATTTATGACGTAAAAAAAACCACTTACTAGATCTCGTTCAAACCAATTTTCGATGGAAGTTTACATGGTAATGTACAACATTTTTTTTTTTAGTTTAATATTCTCTTATTTTAAAAGTTACAGGGGGAAACGGGACACACATTTTACCACTTTGGAAGTGTCTCTCGCGTAAACTATTCAGTTTAGAAAAAAATTATATTGGAAACCTCAGTATCATGTTTGAAGACTTATCCATAGATATAAATATGGGTTTGATGAAAAACATATTTTTAGTTTCGGTTCTAAGTATACCCCCAAAATTCATTGATTCTTTTTTCTATTTTTGTGTGAAAATCTTAATGCCGTTCACAGAATTATACATCTACTTACCAAGTTTCAACAGCATAGTTCTTATAGTTTCGGAGAAAAGTGGCTGTGACATACGGGCGGACAGACAGACAGACAGACATGACGAATCTCTAAGGGTTCCGTTTTTTGCCATTTGGCAACGGAACCCTAAAAAGGAAACAACCCACTATTTAAAGGTATCATCTAGCTAGACAAGGTAATAGGTTATTTACCCTTCGGAACACAGGAATAGGTCCTTGAGGGTTGCGAGAACGGGGTTCCACACGGACGATGCATAGGCAAGGATTTTTATGATTATAGATTGAAATGGTTAATTATAAATAAATAAATAAATATTCAAGGACATTCTACAAAGCGCTTTCTAGACCCAAAGTAAGCATAGATTAACTAGCTTGAGTTATGGGTTCCAGAATGCGGATAAACATAGTTATTTAAATATATTTTTTTTGTACATTTGTAAAAAAAAGGTACATACATATTATACATAGAAACACCCAGACCAATGCAAATAGACATATGCATGCATACAAATATTTGCACTGAGCGGGAATCGAAGCCCCCCCTTTTTTTTTACGTGCGGAAATCCTTTCGGATACCCCCCCGCCGGCCAGCGGGGGTGGTTATGTCGTGTCTCGACTAAAACCGCACGGTGTCCTCCTCAAGTGTCCGTTGCTTAGCAGTCAATGCATGCTACGCAACAGAGGCAGTCAATTTAAATTACTATTATTACAATTAACGGTATATTCACCATTCACCATGTTTATTATAAACATAGCTTCACGCCTATAACCCCGAAGGGGTAGGCAGAGGTGTATTATGCACCCATTGGCTGCGCCATTATTGTTAATATATTTACACAACTCATTTTTCACTATAATTTAAAACATAAAACTCACACGCATTCTCCGTAACTAAACGCACCATATACATATGGCAACACTGTTCCCTTTTCCGTTTCCCTACCACCCCACACGCGGCACGCCAGTCTCCCATCGAAGCCGCCATCGTACGCTGCGAAAATTCGCTATATATCGGTACAAGCGATTACCAAAAATACTTTACGTGATACAAGACATTAATACAATCCCTGAAGTGCATGTGACCCATTTAGTGCGATAAGTGCTGTACTTTCGCTACGCAAAACTGGAGGTGACCGGCTTCTCATACGAGGTACGTACTGGCGTCTCCAAGTGTGGTTCCTTCGTCCCCGGATTCCCAAGTAATCCTCGCAATCCTCATTTATTTATCTCTCCTCTCATTACATTTTAACATTTTACTCACTCATATTATTTACTCACGCATTATCGTATTATTTACGCAAATTATTTATTACCACGCAAACGCACCGCATTACATTCGCACTTTATTTATTCTCATCGCATATATAGTTTGTTATTTCGAAGTAAATTATCATAATACACTAATACTATGCTTATATTTTACTATTAGGGCATATAATCTGGTTAACATTAATATTTCGCCATTTAACGCAAAATATCTACCTACATTTTTATTCTCATCGCGCGCCATCTTTTTTATGCACTCGTTCAGGTTCCGCTCGTTCGTCGCTTGAATATTATACCTACCTAATATTCAAAGTTATTTACTTACGTATCAACTAACTAAACTAAACTAACTAAATTTCTCACATTCTACATAACTGTTTACATACATATATACCACTATGGGAGGTAATGATGATAAAATCAGCGCAAGTGCTGCAAGCGACAGCGATGTCATGATAAGTTTTCTTGAATATAAACAACAGAACTTGTTTCACATCATTCCAGAAGTGTATAACCTCGGGTTAAAGGTATCCGACGATGTGATGCGTATGCAGTTCCTCGCTAGGGTTCAATCCATTGACAAAACTCGATCGGATTACATTGAAACCGTCGATAGACTGTGTATCGAGAAATTAAAACAAAAACCACTGGTACAACCAAGTTTTAGTACTCTCAATACCTTCGATGAATTATATTGTTACATAAAGCAGACGGAAGCATCTCTGCGACAAGAACTTGAGCAAAATAAGAAAAATGACAATATTAATGTTCAGTTGCCCCCTCTCAAACTCACAGGTTTCGATGGTACTCCCAGTAAATGGCCATTATTTTATGAAAATTATTGTAGTGTTATACACACAAATACTCGCCTCACTAAAGCCGAAAAAGTACAGTATTTAGTCGGCTGTCTCTCAGGCACAGCACTCAATGTTTGTTCTGGAATTTCTGCCATCGCACAAAATTATGATATCATATGGCAATCTCTTCTCGATAAATACCATGATATCAGGGTACAAGCATCTGGTTATCTAGAACAGATGTTAAAGCAGAAACCAGGACAATCACCTGAGAACCTCATTGAAAATTTTTGTTCTGCCGAGGCTGCGTTACAACGCTTGAAGTTAGATAACTTGTCAGATTTCATTATAACTTATATTGCTTTAAATAAGCTGGATAAGTCTATGCTAGATCTCTTCGAACAGTCTCATAGACACATAAGCATTCCAACATTTAAAGATCTCAAACAATTCCTCTCTGAACAAAGTAAACTTCAACTTGTACACGCACCTTCCCGCTCACAATCTAATACTAATACTCGTACTCCAAGTAAACCTATATCGCAAGTAAATAAACCTAAAACATTTTACACTCAGACGAACGGTTCTGACATTAGTTCTCAAACTTGCAAAGTTTGTAATGGTCACGCTCATGCGTTGTTCAAGTGCGACATTTTTTTAAAGCAAAATGTTAAGGCCCGTAATGACACTGTTCGTCAACATGCCTACTGCGTAAATTGCCTAGGGTTTCATCATGTAAACATGTGTAAATCATCAAAAAGGTGTTCTACATGCAATCGTAAACATCACTCATTATTGCATTACGAAAGTAACAATAATACAAATACAAATATATCTCGTTGGCCGCGCTCATCTGAGTGCAGTAAATGCAACAACATCGAGCCGCCCGCGCCCGGTGCCAGCTGTTCGTCTCACTCGCGCTCGCTCGCAGACTCAACGTTATCACACTCGCCGCCGGCGCCGCCTTCCGCTGCGCGCGTAAATTCAAATAATGATAATAGTAACTTTGCGTTGTCAGTCACCGTTCCCGCGCGTATTTCGACTAATAATACTACAGTATTGTTACCGACTGCGTCTGTTATTGTGTATAATAAACATAATAAACCGAATCGAATGCGTTTATTTTTGGACACAGGTTCAATGAGTAACTTCGTTACTAAGGCTTGTTGTGAACGCTTAAATTTAAAAATAACTCACGCGCCTTCTGTTATCACAGGTATAGGCCAACTTAAAAATCATTCCCTCGGAATTACGCAATTCAAAATGTATTCTCGGTTCGATTCTCGTTGTGGCTATTCAGTCAGTGCTCGCGTTATAGATACAATAACAGACTTTTTACCTAATGTGGAAATTGATAATACACATTTAACTCATTTGCAAAGTTTACCTATGGCTGATGACCATTACTACGCGCCTGGTGAAATTGATTGTTTGATAGGCAGCGAGTTATTCCCGCTTTTACTCAGATCACACAAAGTGAATTCGCCACACTCTTCGGTAGTAGGTATACAAACTACTCTCGGATATGTCGCTATGGGCAAGGCCCTATGTATGTTACCCTCGCGAACCACTAAGGCTCTTCCTCACAGCCAGGAAGAGACCGCGTCATTCACACACGCTACTCGCTCACTCAACTCTAATAATAAGACTTTTTTTTGTCAAACTCACACTCTCTCACTTGATCAATTAACGCAACGCTTTTGGGAAATAGAAAACGTCCCAGATAAAACACACTCTAGTCCAGATGATGAAATATGTGAAAAAATATTTCAATCTACTTACTCACGCGATGCCACCGGTAGATACACGGTTGCTCTTCCTTTCAAGCACTCACCCACCGAATTGGGACACTCTTACTCAGTAGCTAAGCGCCGCTTCTTAAGCTTAGAAAACAAACTCAATTCATCTGACTTACGCACCGACTATAACGCAATTATTCAAACATATATTGATCAAGGATTTCTTTCTAAAGTTTCAAACAACTTTCAAGATACGCAAGTTTATTACATGCCGCATCGCGCCGTCTATCGTCCTGAAAAAGAAACGACGAAGACGCGCGTAGTTCTGGATGCTGGAAGTAAAACCACATCAGGCAAATCACTTAATGACCTACTTTACGTAGGCCCAGTTCTACAAAATAATATTTTTCACTTACTCCTTAATCTCCGTATGTTCTCAATCGCGATAACAGCAGACATTGAAAAAATGTATTTTCAAGTAAAACTTACTCAAGATCACCACTCATATCAACGCATTTTGTTTAGGTTCGATTCCCAGTCGCCTATTGATACCTATCAATTTAATACAGTATGTTTTGGCGTGTCTAGCTCACCTTACCTCGCTATGCGTGTCGTGCGTCAACTCGCCGCCGACAGTCGCGAGTCATACCCACTCGCCGCTTATGAAGCTGAACATCATATGTATGTCGATGACTATGTTAGTTCCGTAGATGAGATAACTACAGCTGAAAATACCTACAAAGAAATGGTCGCTATGTTTCAGTCTGGAGGTTTTAATTTAGTTAAATGGATTTCAAATGATAGACAACTATTGTCGCGCATTCCATCCGCCTATAAAAGTTCTCTCGCGGTTAAATTCGATGATGACCCTAACGCAGATACAAAAATCGTAGGTATGCAATGGCAGCCTACCGATGATAATTTTCAGTTCAATTTAAATATTGATTGTCCAACAAATTGTACCAAACGCTCGCTTCTTTCTGTAACGGCCCGATTATTCGACCCGTTAGGTCTCATTAGTCCAGTCATCGCTTATATGAAGCTACTCATTCAAGACTGCTGGAAATTACAGCTCGATTGGGATGATGAGGTACCTGACTGTATTCTTTCCAAATGGAATCAATTCCATAAGGAGTTGCAGCGTTTGTCAGAAATAAAAATTCCACGTCACATCGGAATAACCTCTTCTAATAGAATAACATTGATAGGATTCGCGGATGCCAGCCAACAATGTTATGGAGCTGCCATCTATGTTCGAATTGAAACAGCTGAAAACGCAACAGCTCACTCTGTAAAATTACTCACTGCAAAATCTAGGGTTTCGAATCCTAATAAAACTCTCGCTCGCTTAGAACTATGCGCTGCTGTTCTACTCGCAAAGTTAATTGACTCAGTACGCTCTGTTTTTATTAAACGCTGTAATATAAATCAAACATACGCATTCTCTGATTCCACGGTAACTCTTACCTGGATTCACTCTCCCGCACATAAATTTCATACCTTCGTAGCTAATCGCATCGCGCAGATAAATGAATATTTATCTGCTTCTCATTGGTATCACGTTCGTGGTGTAGAAAACCCCGCTGATATCGTATCACGCCCTGTAACTCCAAAAGGATTAATTAATAACTCTCTTTGGTTTCATGGTCCGCAGTGGTTGTCCACTCCTATAAATACCTGGCCTGTAAAAAACTTTAAAATTAATCACAATGAGAATTCGGAGTTACAGGAAGCGAAAACCACTTCTCTCCATGTACGTTCTATAGCTACGATGGACTCGCCCCATCCCATACATGATCTCGCAGAACGCTGCTCCACATGGACTAAATTTATTCGTTCTCTGGTGTATGTACTCCGCTTCTCAAAAATACTCAAAACGCATAACTCTTTAACTACAGAGGATTTAGAATACGCAGAATATTACGCACTTCGCTATGTACAATCTAAGTACTTTTCCCAGGAAATAAACGCACTTAAGAATAATAAATTATGTCCGACTCAAGCCATTTTAAAACTCAACCCTTTTCTTGATAGACTAGGTCTACTCAGGGTAGGCGGGAGGCTTACACATTCTCAATTAGATTTCAATAAAAAACATCCAATATTGTTATCATCTAAAGGTCGTATAGTTTCACTTTTAGTTGACCATTATCATACTTCCAATTTACACACCGGCCCCGGTTTGGTGTTGTCACTAACGCGTCAAAAATATTGGATTCTCTCTGCTAGAAATCTAATTCGTCAGAGAGTACATAAGTGTAACTCATGTTTTAAACTTAAGCCTCGCGCTACGAGTCCGCCTATGGGCGATCTCCCCGCCATCAGAGTTTCTCAAGTAAAATCTTTCGTACACACTGCTGTAGATTACGCAGGTCCCTTTTATATAACTCATATACGCCATCGCGGAGTGAAATTTACATTTATTATTACATTTGCTTATTTGTTTGTCTCACAACTAAAGCGCTTCACTTAGAATTAGTCTCTGATCTAAGTACGGATTTATTTCTCGCTGCCTTCAAACGGTTTATTTCACGCAGGGGTCCTGTCTCAATCCTCTACAGCGATGGAGGTACTAACTTCATAGGTGCTAAACGCAAATTAAATGAAATTTACTCTCTTATACAGTCCGCTAATTATAAAAACGATCTGATTCATTACCTCATTCAATATAAAATTCAATTTCTTCATAGTCCACCTTATGGTCCTCATTTCAATGGTTTGAGTGAGACTAAGGTCAGGTCTGTTAAAAATCATTTATTCAAAGCTATCGGAACTCAAATACTCACTTATGAAGAATTTAATACTGTTTTAGTACAAATTGAAGGCCTGTTGAACAGCCGTCCCATTTGTGTTCTTTCGTCGGATCCTTCTGATCCGTCCGCATTGACGCCTAGTCATTTTTTAAATGTAACTCCCTTAAAATATTTACCCGCTGAAACTATTGATCCGACTCTTTCAGACAATAGTCTCACCCGATATCAACTCTTGAATAAAATAATTCAAAGTTATTGGAAACGCTGGAGTATGGAGTATCTTACTTCACTCCAGCAACGAGAGAAATGGAACTCACCTTCTAAACCTGTGAGGGTGGGAACAGTAGTCATAATCAAAGATGATAATTCGCATCCCATGTTTTGGACTCTTGCTGTTGTCACAGAGGTGTTTCCGGGCAAGGATAACATAATCCGCGTAGTCAAAGTTAAGACCCCGTCCGGGGATTATGTACGCCCCGTAACTCGGCTCTGCCCGTTACCAACACAATAATTGCATCCCATTTAAAATAATTTATACTCTTTTCTTAGTTCATAATTTACTGCTTAAATTTAAGATCAATTAATTACCGCAATATAGAGGAAACCTCTAAGCCCCCCGAAGTTGGCTGCGCCATTATTGTTAATATATTTACACAACTCATTTTTCACTATAATTTAAAACATAAAACTCACACGCATTCTCCGTAACTAAACGCACCATATACATATGGCAACACTGTTCCCTTTTCCGTTTCCCTACCACCCCACACGCGGCACGCCAGTCTCCCATCGAAGCCGCCATCGTACGCTGCGAAAATTCGCTATATATCGGTACAAGCGATTACCAAAAATACTTTACGTGATACAAGACATTAATACAATCCCTGAAGTGCATGTGACCCATTTAGTGCGATAAGTGCTGTACTTTCGCTACGCAAAACTGGAGGTGACCGGCTTCTCATACGAGGTACGTACTGGCGTCTCCACCCATGATTCGCCAGTTATGTTAGGGGCGAGCCTATTGCCATCAATCCGGCACATTATTAAGCAAGCGATAATTAACATTTATTAATGCACACATAACTACGAAAAGTCAGAGGTGTGTGCCCGGCGCGACTGGGGATCGAACTCGAGACCTCGTCTCAGCAGTCCGATTTATTATAACTAACTATAAATACAAATTAATGTAGTAAGCGAGTGAATATATATTTTATTTAGGCTTGCCAGAATGTAAGATTCCCAGACGAACGAGTCGATTTTTGTATGTTATGTAAAGAACTTTCTGGAATATGCGATGGTAGGTCCCAGACGTACGACTGTTTTTTTAGGCAAAGGAGCGTTTGAAATTCAAGTGACGAGACGCCCTCTTTATATGTTGAAGAGATAAATAAACAGTTTTCTTAGAAGTTCTTGTTGAGATGTTTGATGTGTGATGAAAACAAACTATTACTTTTATCAGTGCTTTGGGCATTGGGGGTTTGACAAGAATATGTATATTATATGTGTTGAATAATGTCTCTTGAACTTTTTTTTAGTAACAAGAGATCGGCGTGATCTGTGTGTGATAGCCCAGTGGCGTAACAGACTGCTGAGACGAGGTCTCGAGTTCGATCCCCAGTCACCCCGGGCACACACCTCTGACTTTTCGTAGTTATGTGTGCATTAATAAATGTTAATTTAATTGTCGCTCGCTTAATAATGTGCCCGGTAGATGGCAATAGGCTCGCCCCCTATTACATTGGGACCTTAACATAACTGGCGAATCGTGGGTGTGTAATAATACCTACCCTTCGGGGATACAGGCGTGAAGTTATGTTATGTGTTATGTTATGCTGTGTGTGATGGGAAAAAATCTTAGGATGAAAGTCTTTTTTATAGAATTAAGGCAGCAAATAGTGCCTACTTGATGTGGTCACCATAGCTTAAGTCCACCTGTAACACTAAGCGTATCTTAGCTTTTTATTCTCTTTTGTAGAATATATATAATTAGGAATCGTTTTTTTACGTAAAAGTACGATTGTTACTAATTGTAAAATTGTTGATATTGCTTTAAATGTTGTTTTAATTGAATTTGATTACGAATTGCATGACCTTATTTTGCAACTTTGCTTCAATTGAACCATTATTTTTTAGTCTTATTATTGTCAAATGACTCATGCCATGTTGTTTTTCTTTTTCCTTTTTATATATTTAAAGTTTAAGGTTTGAGTGCAATTTACAATACAATGTTTTGTGTTTTTTGTTCAAGCAAACGGCGATAGCCCAGTTGCGTATGTATCGGACTGCCGAAATGAGGTCTCGAGTTCGATCCCCAGTCGCCCCGGGCACACAGCTATGACTTTTCATAGTTATCTGTGTATTAAAAAAATGTTAAATATCGCTCACTTAGTAATGTGACCCGTGGATGACAATAGGCTCGCCCCCTATTGCATTGGGACTTAAAAACATAACTGGCGGATCGTGGGTGTGTAATACACCTCTGCCTACCCTTTCGGGGATACAGGCGTGAAGGCGTAATGTATGAGACATCATCAAATCGATTCGGCCTCTAAGTGTTTAACCTGTTTGTATGTCCTAATGGTTCTAATTCAGTTTGCAAGATTTGAGCTAAACAAACAAGATACAAACCTGCAAATTAAATATCGTTTGTATTTAGTGTTTTAAAACTAATTTACAACTAACCTAGTCGATGATTGATAGACGAACTGCCCTATTAGTTACCTCTTCATTCGTGTGATGATAGTTGAATATAGGATTACAGGGAGGGTGGCACTACCTGTGCGATGGGTACTTGGTTGGTATTCCGGCCAAGCGTATGATTGCGTGGTACTCGGACAGCGCGGATGAGGTTACGTATATACAAGTTTTGTATAGCGAGAATTTGGTTTTTGAATATACTGTCGGTAAGATAAAATTACGTATCAGTTACAAAATTATGTTTCACAGATTCCGAAATATATATTATTAATTATATTTTAATAATAATTATGAAATACTTTTAAAAAGCCGCGGTAGCCTAGTGGTATGGGTAATGGACTGCTGAGACGAGGTCTCCGGTTCGATCCCCAGTTTTACCATGGCACACACCAATGACTTTTCGATGCTTTTCGAAGTTATGTGTGTATTTATCGCAGGTTTATAAGTGCCCGGTTAGTGGCAATAGGCTCGCCACCTACTACATTGGGACCTAAACATAAACTGGCGAAATGTGGGTTCTAACACCTCTGCCTAACCCTTCGGGGATATAGGCGTGAGTTTATGTTATGTTATGTTTTATATAGCCTCCAAATATAACCTACTTTGCTCAAAAACCAATTTTGAACATCCGAAAATGATCATCTGCTTTTGAAGTTGACTGTGTGTGTGTATTAATACCTGTATACCCTAAAAGAGTAAGCAGATATGTATTTTGCTGATCATAAGTTTTTAGGTCAGCTGTCAACCGGAACTTTTTCTCTAAATCCGAGGTATTACTAAGAAATTATTGACTTCAATTTATCCCTTAGCTTACCCGAGAATCGAATCCAAAACTTATGCGCAGCTGTCGTACTCTCACGCGGGAACGAAAAATAAAAATATTCTAATCCAAATATAAAATTCTACACAGGGTTATCTAGAAACAAAGTAAGCATAGTTTAACTAGCTTGTAATATTGGCTCTAGAATGCGAATAAACATACTTACCAGTAGATGCTTACATTTTTTTGTACATATAAAAAGAACACTCAGACCAATGCAAATTAACATTCATGCATACAAATATTTGCACTGAGCGGGAATCGAACTCCCGATCTCGTTCAATGTAGCAGTCGAACGCTCTACCGCCACGCCACAGTGACATATGGGTATTTAATTTCTACTTTAGTAGTAGAAAATAAAATAAAATAGTGGCCTCCGTGGCGTAGCGGTAGTGCATTTGACTGCTACGACAGGGGGCGCGGGTTAGATTCCCGCTCAGTGCAAATATTTGAATGCATGAATATGTCTATTAGCATTGGTTTGGGTGTTTCTATGTATAATATGTATGCAATTACAAAAAAAAGTATATAAGTATGTTTATCCGCATTCTGGAACCCATAACACAAGTTAATTAAACTATGCTTACTTTGGGTTTAGAAAACACTGTGTAGAATGTCGTAGAATATTTAAATATTAAAAAAATAGAACTATAAACAATAAAGTGTTGCCAGTGCAAAATAAATAGACAGGGAACTCAAAGGCCTACATCTGTTACTTGATATGGAAGCCTTATTGTCTGTTTGTTCAGTTTCAATGCAGTTGCGAGATCGATGGTCCGATAGGTGGCAATGTAGTCTAGTTTTAATTCTATTCTATACTAGCTGATGTCTGCGGCTCCGCCCACGCGGAGGTAGGTTATCGTTTTTTCGGTCACATCTCCAGTTCTACTTAACCAATTGCAATTAAACATACGGCAGATTTTAAGTCTGTCCAAGACCTTTCTAATAGAAAAAACTTAATCAAAATCCGTTCAGTAGTTTTGGCGTCGATAGGATAGGTCCTGTCCATCTGTCTTCTATACGTATCTGAATGATATAAGCATCGGTTTCTAGATCTTGATTATCTCAGTGGCGTAGCGGCAGAGCTCTCAACTGTTGAGTCGAGGTTACGGTTTCGATTCCCGCTCTGGTGGTGCAATGATCTGGGTGTTTCTATGTATTTATTTACAAAAAAAGCGGCCAAGTGCGAGTCGGACTCGCCCATGAAGGGTTCCGTAGCAGCAAGCAATAATAAAGCTTTTTTATATTTTATATTTCATCATCATCATCAACCTATGCTAGTCCACTACTGGACATAGGTCTCCCCTAATGAGCGCCATAGTATATTTGAGTTGATTGAATGAAAGGGAATTTCCAGTTTACGATTTATGACGTATTAAAAAAAAACTACTTACTAGATTTCGTTAAAACCAATTGTCGGTGGAAATTTACATGGTAACGTACATCATATATTTTTTTTAGTTTTATCATTTTCTTAGTTTAGAAGTTACAGGGAGGGGGACACATTTTACCACTTTGGAAGTGTCTCTCGCGCAAACTATTCAGTTTGGAGAAAAATGATATTACAAACCTCAATATTATTTTTGAAGACCTATCCATAGATACTCTACACGTATGGGTTTGATGAAAAAAAAATAGAGTTGCAGTTCTAAGTATGGGGAGCCCCCAAAATTTAATGCTTTTTTCTATTTTTGTGTGAAAATCTTAATGCGGTTCACAGAATACTTATCAAGTTTCAACAGCATAATTCTTATAGTTTCGGAAAAAAGTGGCTGTGACATACGGACGGACAGACAGACAGACATGACGAATCTATAAGGTTTCCGTTTTTTGCCGTTTGGCAACGGAACCCTAAAAAAAGTCTTAGTATGTTTATCCGGATTCTAGAAGCCATATGAAAAGCTCTGCTTAGTTTGGATGTGTGAAATATTTCCTAGAATTTTTTATTTTATTATTTTTTATTTACCATACCGTACCGTCCCCTTAATCCCCAGCAACACTTATTGAATTTCTGACCTGTTAACTACATCTGTTAAATGACCTGTATTGAATTTCTGACCTGTTAACTATATCTATTAAATGACCTCTGACCTATTAATAAGCACTAGTGACCTCGTGGGATTGTCGAAATTCGACCTTTTCTGAGAACTCCATTGCATTTATTTTTAATTTTATACTAGACGTCAGCTGTGAACATTATACAAATATGTCATAATACGTTTGACATTGGCGGTAAAAACTTACGTAAGTAATGTGGGTGTGTGTGTTCCAAATACATGGCAGTGTGTGTAATGTTTTATTTATTGGTTTGTCGTATTTTTGTGCATATGTTTTAAAAACATATTATTTCGAACCATGCAAAATCTCAACACAACCGCACAATTTTCGTAAAAAGTGATGTGAAGTTTTCCTTTCACGTATTAATATAGTATAAATTAATATAGTATAAATTAACAAATATCATATTACCGTGATTAAATTCTAATGATATAAACCTTACCTTTTACATGCCATAACTAACTGTCTGTCCTTCTTTTGTAGATATTTCAGACCTTCAGGAAAGATCTTGGCTACAAATTATACTGCATTTTACAATAAAAGACAGAAAAGCTGCAGTTAAATAGTTGTTTGTTTGGAGTTGACATCTGGCGTTTAAGTTGTTACCTTTAACAGAACTGGTTCTTGGGCCATTCATCAAACGTAGAGTCAGACACAATAGTAACTAAAATAATAAATACAACATCATATTATCCTCTGAGGATTAGAAAAATATCAATACAATAAAACAAGTTGAATTCCTGAGACGAGCTCAGCCGAATACAAGGGATTTTCGATTTTGCGATTTTTTTTTATTGCGATTTTTTGCAATTTTTTCTTCATCTTGCAATGGTTCACCCCAGCACGAATCTATTACCGAAAACAGCAACTCGATAGCTCATCTCCTTCATACCCAAAACCGTGACAGAAAATTGGCAACGACGCCAACTCGATAGCAATAGGGCTTTTCTAAAGAAAATCCCTAAAAAGATAGATTCATTATTGATCGTATTTAGATTTTTTGTACCAATTAGGTGGCAGACAAGCACACGGCCCATCTGATGGGAAGTGGCTGCCGCGGCCTATGGACGTCTGCAACACCAGTGGCGTCACACTCGCGTTGCCGATTCGATATTTTGATGTGAAGATACTTTGCAAATTTGTTAGTAGGTATTCAGTAAATTCGGAGTTGTACCAGGGATACAGGGAGGCCAGAGGTGCCCTCCGAGCAGAGATAAGGCGGGCCAAAAAGGAGGCCCGCTGCGAACTGCTGGACACGCTGGAGCGGGACCCTTGGGGGCGGCCCTACCTAATGGTAAGGGGAAAACTGCGCCCCAAGGCCCCGCCGTTGACCCAGTGTCTCCAGCCGGAGCTGCTCGGAGGAGTTGTTAGCTCCCTGTTCCCAGCGCGGGCGGTGGAACATGTTCCACCGCAGATGACTCCGCCTCGGTTGCCAATGGTGCCCGACGTGGTTGACGACGACGTGCCCGAGGTCACTTGGGTAGAACTAGAGCTGGCGGTGAGAAGGCTGAGAGCCAAATGCACCGCCCCGGGACCCGACGGCATTCCAGGCCGAGCGTGGGTCCTAGCTCTAGTCGACGACGCTCTCGAGCCCCGACTGAGAGGGCTTCTCAGAGCATGTTTGGAGCGGGGCCAGTTTCCGAAATTGTGGAAGACGGGGAAACTGGTCCTCATCCGAAAGGAGGGGCGCCCGGCGGACTCACCGTCCGCCTACCGGCCCATAGTGTTGCTCGACGAGGTGTGCAAGCTCTTTGAAAGAGTAATTGCGAAGCGCCTCGTCGAGCACCTCTCAAGAGTGGGGCCGGACCTGGCGGATGGCCAATATGGCTTCCGCCAGAGGCGCTCCACCGTGGATGCCATCATGCGCGTGAGGGCTCTGGCGGAGGATGCAGTAGCCCGGGGTGAGGTGATGTTGGCAGTGTCTCTGGACATCGCTAACGCGTTCAACACCTTGCCCTGGAGTTGCATTAGGGAGGCGCTCGTGTATCACGAAGTGCCTCTCTACCTCCGCCGCATAGTCGGGGCGTATTTGACGGAGAGAGCCGTCTTCTACCCAACCGTGACCGGTCTCGGCCGGCGTGAGATGTCGTGCGGTGTTCCGCAGGGATCGGTCCTGGGGCCGCTCGGTCCTGGAACATCGGATACGACTGGGTGCTTCGCGGTGAGCTCGCAGACGGTGCCGCCGTCACGTGTTACGCGGACGACATGCTCGTGACGGCGTGCGGAGTGACATACCGCGAAGCGACCCTGAAGGCCACGACCGCGGTTGCCCAAGTCGTGGAGCGGATCCGGCGGCTGGGTCTTGAGGTGGCTCTGCATAAAACCGAGGCCCTGTTCTTTCATGGGCCTCGGAGCAAGCCACCTGAGGGATCCAGTCTCATCGTGGGAGGTAATCGCATCGGCATCAAGCCCCAAATGAAATATTTGGGGCTCGTGCTCGACGGCCGATGGGACTTCGGAGAGCACATCCGAAGTCTGGCCCCCAAACTGAAGGGCACAGCTCTCGCTCTGGCGCGGCTGCTGCCCAACATGAAGGGGCCCGATGACTCCTGCAGGAGACTCTACGCGGGGATCGTGCGGTGCCCTTGTATGGGTGCAAAATATGGGCGGAGGCCCTGAAGGCCGGAAGTGTGCGGATGCTGCGCGCTCCGCAGCGAGTGATGGCCATCAGGGTCATCCGCGGGTACCGCACGATCTCCTTCGAGGCGGCGAGTCTCCTTGCCGGAACTCCGCCATGGGACCTGGAGGCGAGAGCCCTTTCGCAACTGTACCAGTGGCGAAAGGAGGCGCGGGAGCAGGGACTGAACCCCGAGCATCGAGAAATCGAGGCCATGCAGTCCCAGCTCCGCCAGGCCATCGTGGTGGAGTGGAAGGAACGACTTGGGCGACCAAGCGCAGGGCACGCCGCAATAGCGGCGGTAAGGCCCATCATGGAGGATTGGCTAGAGAGGCGACACGGAAGCCTCTCGTACCGACTGACGCAGGTGATCTCCGGGAAGGGGTGCTTCGGGGACCACCTGCATCGGATCAGGAAGGAGCCAACGCCTGAGTGTCATCACTGTGACGCGAGCGAGGACTCAGGGCTGCACACGATGGCGGACTGCCCGGCGTGGGAGGTGCCGAGGCGTGACCTCGTGGCAGCCATCGGGGTGGGAGTCCTCTCGCTCGGCAGCATGATTGCGGCAATGGTGCGGAGCGCGAGCGCGTGGGCCGCCGCCACCTCCTTCTGCGAGCATGTGATGCTCGCGAAGGAGATGGCGGAGCGCGCCCGGGAGAGGTTCAGAACCCTCCCGGCCCGCCGAGCCCGCAACACGCTTGCCTCGCGTCGCAGGCGACTCAGGCGCCGGAGGTCGCTTAACGACCTCCGTCCTCCATGAGCGCAGGCCTGGGGGTGGCAGGTAAGGCCGCCTGTCACCCCAGCAGAAGCAGGCCGGGACGGTGGGGTGACTAGCGCCCCTCCCCCAAACCGGGGCAAGACGGGGACACCGTGGTTCCCAAACCCGAGGGGGCCATCTCGAAACCGGAGATGGCCCAGGGTCAGTCGGGGTGCGAGGGATATGCTCTATGGGCAACCTTACACCCCGGCGTCTGCAGACCCAAGACGGCGTGCGGTTTTAGTCGGTTCGAGCCCGACATAACCGCCCCCGCTGGCCGGCGGGGGGGTATCCGAGGGGATTTCCGCACGAAAAAAAAAAAAAAAAAAAAGTTATTCAGTAAATTTAATTTCAAACAACTTTGTTTAAAGCAGTTTTTCATGTCAAATTGAAAATAAACGGGTTGTTAATCAAACAAAAATTCACCACTCTTTTGGAGCATAAATCGAAAATATCAGTCTTAGAAGAAATGATGAGAACCAAAATTGTATGAAATTTAATTCTAAACAACTTTGTGATTAACATTTTTCATGTGATATTGAAAATAAACGAGTTATTAATGAACATAAATTGACCTTTACAATCAAGATGGCGGATGATGCTATGGCTCGATTACCACGCAAAATAATTCCAAAGGAATCCCCGCCCATGAATTCCAAAGGAAAATTGCTACTTCTCATTTTTCCGGGTCTGCCCCTTTTTCGTGCTAATTCGACTAACATGACTTTCTTATTCCAATCATCTATTATATTGCTAAACTAACCTTTATTATGCGTCCAGCTAAGGAGTGGAATTGCCTGCCTGAGTCTGTGTTTCCGGACAGCTATAACCTCGGAATCTTCAACTCTCGAGTGAATAGGTTCCTTCTAGGCAACCGTGATCCATCGTAGACCACATCGTCACTTACGACCAGGTGAGATAGAGGTCAAACCTGAGCCTATCATTCATAAACAGCGGTCAAGTGCGAGTCGCACTCGCCTATTAAGAGTTCCGTAGCAGCAAGTAACATAATTTTTTTTTTTAATTTTGATATGTAAATTGTCGTATTAAAAAAACTACTTACTAGGTCTCGTTCAAACCAATTTTCGTTGGGAGTTTATATGGTAATTTACATCATATATATTTTTTAGTTTTATCATTCTCTTATTTTAGAAGTTACAGGGGGGGGGGGGGGACACACGTTTTACCACTTTGGAAGTGTCTCTCGCGCAAAGTATTCAGTTTGGAAAAAAATGATATTAGTAACCTCAATATCATTTTTAAAGACCTATCCATAGATACCACACACGTATGGGTTTGATGAAAAAAAATATTTTGAGTTTCAGTTTTTTGTGTCAAAATCTTAATGGACATACAGACAGACATGACGAATCTATAAGGGTTCCGTTTTTTGCCATTTGGCAACGGAACCCTTATAGGAACCCCAAAAGAAACTGTATAGGTGATAGGATTGTCGCAAGTCTATACAGAAAGAACTTTTGCATTTTATAAGTTCAAGAGTTTTTATGTTCCAGTGAGCCGGTTTAATTGAAACTTTTTGCTCAGTCATCTTCGAGTCGGGTCGCTCCTCGGTTATAACTTCTGCGGCTCTCAATATTTACTTACTGATGGTCTAAATTTGATATTTTTCTTTCTTTAACGGTTTTAGTCGATTTTATCTTTCATGGTTGATGTAATTACTTTTTTTTGGACGTACTAATCAGACAAAGTTGTTTCACTTGTACCATCAATGGTACTATTGATATAAAGTGTATTTAATCAATAATAATAATAATAATGTTATACAACATACGAAACAGGGCTATCTAGACCCAAAGTACGCATAGCTCAAGTAGCTTGAGTTATGGGTTCTATTATATATATTTTTTTTTTCTAAATACATACATATTATTCAAATAAACACCCAGACCAATGCAAATATTCATATTCATGCACACAAATATTTGCACTGAGCGGGAATCGAACTCGCGACCTCTGACACTACAATTTGTAAATAGTCATTGTAATTATTAGCGATTAAAAAAGAGTAGTTATCAGTTTTTATTTGGCAGATTCTTTTCTCACAGGTAAATGATTGCCTTTTGAATCTGATTATAAATTCTATTTATATTATCTGATATGTACTACGAGGGTCAAACTGAAAGTTCTTAGAAAATCAAAAACTGATTACATTAGCCAGTTATTAGTTTTATTATATCTTTTCAAAATATTGTCCATTCACGTCAATACACCGCTGCATGCGATAGAACCACTGGGAAAAGCACTTTGCCCACTCGTCCTTAGGAGTCTCTTCAATGGCATCGCGATACGCAGCCACCGCTTCTTCAGCATTCATAAACCGCTTTCCTTTAAGTTTTTCTTTAATTTTTGGAAATAAATAAAAATCACAAGGCGCGAGGTCGGGGCTATACGCCGGGTGACCCAGTAATTCAACGTTTGATGTCGCCAAATAGTCGATCGTTCGCTTGGCGGTGTGCGACGAGGCGTTGTCGTGGTGAAGGAGGATCCTACTGCGAGGTCGTTTCTCTCGAACTTTTTCCAAGACAAGTGGCAAACAATTGGTAGTGTACCATTCTACAGAAACTGTTTTTTGATCCTCTAACACAATTGTAACGAAATGACCTATCCTTCCTAAGAACGAGGCCACCATTTTTTTTCCCGCACTTCGATCTCTCTTCACTTTAGTTGGCAACTCCTCGAAAGGAAACACCCACTGAGCAGATTGTCTTTTGGTTTCAGGATCATAACAGTAAATCCAGCTTTCGTCACCTGTTAGTATGTCGAACACAGCATTAGAGTCACCTCCGTTAAATCTTTCAATCATTTTACGGCACCAATCCACACGATGGAGTTTTTGAGCCTCAGTCAAATTATGAGGTATCCACCGGGCGCAAAGCTTCCTGACCGCTAAATGTTCGTGGAGGATTTTGTGCACTTGACTCATACCGATGCCTAAGCTTGTCCGAATCTGCTGATAGGTCACTCTTTTGTCAGTCTCTATCATACGCCGCACAACACAGATGTTATTTTCAGTCGTCGCCGTAGAAGGCCGTCCCTCACGTAAATCATCAGTGAGATTAGTGCGACCACGTTTAAACTCATTAAACCAGTTGTAAACAGTCGCACGAGATGGGGCTTCATCATGAAAGGCCAATCGTAGTCTATCATAACTTTCTTGTTGACTTAAATGACATCGAAAGTCATAAAAAATCATTGCACGAAAATTTTCTCGTGTTAAATTCATGCCGCCAAATCGTAAAACAAATGATAAATGAATGAAATATATACTCAGTAATATTGGCAAAGAGTTCTATTTTCAAATTTTAGAATTATTTTTTTATTAAATTGTTTATAAGTGGCCAGTTCTAAGAACTTTCAGTTTGACCCTCGTATTTCCTGCGTCATATAAAGATATAGTTTTACAAATTAAAAAAGCGGCCAAGTGTCAGTCGGACTCGCCCATGAAGGCATCCGTAGCAGCAAGTAACATAATAATGCTTTTCTTTAAATTTTATATTTGAGTTGATTGAATGAAAGATAAATAGCGGTTTACGATTTATGACGTATTAAAAAAAAACTACTTACTAGATCTCGTTCAAACCAATTTTCGGTGGAAGTTTACATGGTAATGTACATCATATATTTTGTTTAGATTTATCATCCTCTTAGTTTAGAAGTTACAAGGGGGGGGGGGGGCACACATTTTATCACTTTGGAAGTGTCTCTCGCGCAAACTATACAGTGGAGAGAAAAATGATATTAGAAACCTCAATATCATTTTTGAAGACCTATCCATAGATACCCTACACGTATGGGTTTGATTAAAAAAAAATGAGTTTCACTTCTAAGTATGGGGAGCCCCCAAAATTTATTGTTTTTTTTCTATTTTTGTGTGAAAATCTTAATGCGGTTTACAGAATACGTCTACTTACCAAGTTTCAACAGCACGGTTCTTATAGTTTCGGAAAAAAGTGGCTGTGACATACGGACGGACAGACAGACAGACATGACGAATCTATAAGGGTTCCGTATTTTGCCATTTGGCAACGGAAACCTAAAAACGATATCACAACTCTCACTATTTCTATACAATCAACTATTTCACTGCTTTTTGTTGTAACAAAAAACAGTGAAATAGACATATTAATGCCTACAAAAAATTGTACTGAGTTTGAATTGAACTAGTGACCTCAGACGTAAAAGTCCAACACTCTGCCACCCCACAACATAACTCTACAAAAACCAAAATATCAACACGGTCCTTAAAATGATTACTCCACGTCATTCTTGTCAGTCATTAAATCCTCTAGCGACGTACACAATATTACATATATAACATAACATAAAACTCACGCCTATATTATCCCCGAAGGGGTAGGCAGAGGTGCTAACACCCACATTTCACCAGTTTATGTTTAGGTCCCAATGTAATAGGTGGCGAACCTATTGCCATTAACCGGGCACTTATAAACCTGCGATAAATACACACATAACTTCGAAAAGCAACGAAAAGTCATTGGTATGTGCCATCGTAAAACCTGGGATCGAACCCGAGACCTCGTCTCAGCAGTCCATTACCCATACCACTAGGCTACCGCGGTGTTATACATATATACACAATATTACCTTTACAAATTAAACTGCTGTATAACAAAACGTTTCGGTACAACAAACATACATAAAAACGGACACTTATTATTGACTTCAATCTAAATATACTAATATAAAATTGTAAATTAGTGGTGTCTGTACATTGGAGATAAAAAAAAAATCCTTTTAGGTAGATTTCGATGAAATCGATCTACCTATTGGTTTCTTGACTACTGTCGAATTTAAAAAAATTCTTCATAGGAGGTCTAGTTATGACCCCCTGAGACCGAAATGACCACTGGTCAATAAGTTTATATTTATATATATATGTATGTATGGTTCCACTTCCCAAAATTTGCGGCACTCTCACGGTCGCATTTTTGCTTTTCACTTTTCGTGAAATCAGTTTTTCCTCAAAATTTCACGTTCCATGAAAGATATTCGAACCGTTCTAATTTTATCCCATAGTATACATGAATACCAACAACTTTTAATAATAAACCTATAAGATTAAAACTTAACTAAAAGTGGAGGGGGGAAAACCAAAATTTTTCGGAAAAAAAATCATAACTTCTAACCGGTGAACATTCTTGCCGTCGGAAACATTTTTAATCGATAGGCCATTTTTAAGTCTAAAATAAATGTCTGAAAAGTTTTTCGCAAAAAGTTACCGTTTTCGAGAAAAAAAAATTAAACTGTTTAAAGTCCGTAGTTCTCTATATAAAATAATATTAATTGCTTCACGAAATCTACCTGTGCGTTCCCCCTGCGGGAACGGATTTTTTTTTTAGTTCTTGTCTGTTTGTGTCTTTATCTGTTTATCTGGTTGTTCGCGATGATCAAAAAACTACTGATACGGATTTTCATGCGGTTATTATCTATTAGAAAGATCTTGGTCAGACCTAAAATGTGCCGTATGTTTGATTGCAATTGGTTAATTAGAACCAGAGATATGACCAATAATAAAATAAATTAAAAATTTAAAAAACCCCTGACACATTTATTATATTTGCTGAAATTGGGTATTTTGCCCACTTTTACCCCCAGAGCTTTTTCAGGACTCAACCGATTTTCATTGAACATATTATTTTATAATATCTTCTTCCCCAATTTCACCCCCCACAACTTTAAAACAACTCAACCGACTTTCATCAACCATGTCTAAAACACTCACCCCTAACTCACCTTTCATACAAAAAAAACTAAATTGAAATTGCTTCATCCGTTCGCTAGTTACGGAGCCACAGACAGACAGAGAGACACGTCAAACTTATAATACCCCACTTTTTGCGTCGGGGGTTAAAGAACGATAACCAATGTCCAGGCGGGCAGAGCCGCAGGCATCAGCTAGTGTATCAATAATATAATAATACTTATTACTTCGAGACATGGGGTTCCATCGCACGCACGGCACCATCGATTAGTAAGAGCTATTAACTGCACGCGTATACCCTGAGACTTGAGAGAATCAATATTCTTTGGCAGATCTGTGGTATTAGGGGTATACAGTATGAGTGCTTATGTGCCTCGTCTGGGGTTTAACGGGTCAGTGAGTTTTATAGCCAGGTTCTTTTCTGCAAGGCAATAGATATATTGCCTTCTAATCTTGACGTTCAGGTGTTTCACTTTGTGAATAAGAAAAAACTTTTTTTTTTCAATTAATTTTTTAAGCAATTTGTATGTTTACTTTACCTATAGATTTAGATCGGAAAAAGAGAACATCTAGGACGGGACTTGAACCCGCGACCACTAAGTTCCCCCTGTAAGGGACTGGTCGCGGGTTCAAGTCCCGTCCTAGATGTTAGCTTTTTCGAAAGAACTTTGTGTTTAAGATTCTTTGATTTATATTCAATTCAAATTAAAGTGATTGCCATAGAAAGATATTGATCCATTTTAGGTAGATTTCGATGAAATCGATCTACCTATTGGTTTCTTGACTACTGTCGAATTTAAAAAAAAATTCTTCATAGGAGGTCTAGTTATGACCCCCTGAGTCCGAAATGACCACTGGTCAAAAAGTTTATAAATATATATATATATGTATGTATGGTTCCACTTCCCAAAATTTGCGGCACTCTCACGGTCGCTTTTTTGCTCCGATCGCTTTCGAACTGCGGTCAAAAATTGCTTGAGTGTAAACTTAGTTTAAGTTCGTGGACGGGTGGAATCCGGCCTAAGGGGACGGTAGGGCCTCACTTTTTGTGAAATCAGTTTTTCCTCAAAATTTCAGGTTCCATGAAAGATATTCGAACCGTTCTAATTTTATCCCATAGTATACATGAATACCAACAACTTTTAATAATAAACCTATAAGATTAAAACTTTAACTAAAAGTGGAGGGGGGAACAACCAAAATTTTTCGGGAAAAAAATCATAACTTCTAACCGGTGAACATTCTTGCGTCGGAAACATTTTTAATCGATAGGCCATTTTTAAGTCTAAAATAAATGTCTGAAAAGTTTTTCGCTAAAAGTTACCGTTTTCGAGAAAAAAAAATTAAACATGTTAAAAAATAATATTAATTGCTTCACGAAATCTACCTGTGCGTTCCCCCTGCGGGAATGGATTTTTTTTTATTGAAATAAAACTATTTTTAACGGATTCTATCGCGGTTTATTTGATGATTTCAGCAGCCATGGTCATGGGGAGACATATCTAGGGGGGACATGTCACGGGGAGATAGAATCCGTTAAAAATAGTTGTATTTCAATGTGTGACATTCGCGTAAACTTCCGACCATTTTTTGATGTAAAGTAATAAACAACTGCTATCCCATCCCTTCATTTGAGTTTAGTATAAGGTGAGTAAAGGATGCGCCCGTTCTTTCTCTGACAATAAACATATAACGTTTGAAAAGTACCCAGTTGATGGCAATAGACTCACCCATAAAACATAGTTCGCGAAATGTGAGTATTAATACACCTTTGGCTACCCCTTCGAGGACATGCAGCCGTGTGTGTCATCCCATAATCGAAACATTCTTTAATTATATTTACTTTTCCATCTATACGGGAATTAACATCCTCCTAAACGATCTTCGTCCTCCATGAGTGCAGGCCGTGGAGTGGCAGGTGAGGCCGCCTGTCACCCCAGCAGAAGCAGGCCGGGGCGGCGGGGCGACAAGCACCCCAACACTTTCCGGGGCAAGATCGAGACACCGTGTCTCTCACACTCAAGGAGGCCATCTCAAAGCCGTAGATGGCCCAGGGTCAGCTGGGTTCGCTGGGGCCACCTTACACCCCGACATTAGATACCTAACGGCGTGCGGTTTTAGTATTTTCGAGTCCGACATAACCTGCTCCGCTAGCTGGTGGGATCAATGGGAATTTCCGCAAGACAAAAAAGGTATGAAAAACGACCAAGGAGATAAGTATACACCTTTACACGTGAAGGTGTATGTAAAGGTTCAGCGGTCAGCCCCCGCGGGGTCTGGCCGGCGGGGAGGTATTCGAGGGGATTTCCGTACGAAAAAAAAGGTACATAATACTCTTTAAACAAGATAGTTATAAAGGATTAACTTTATTTTATTATAAGAGCTGAGCTTCTGAAAATTAGCAACGTTTTGTAGTGAAGAAATTCGTGTTAGAAACACTTTACTTACAATATAACATTTATTTTGTAATACACGAACACGCACTCTGTTATAGGGCGGCGCGTAGAACGGATCATTCAAATACAAGATTTGTGTAGGCCAACTCTCACATACTATGACCGATTACGTTACTCTAAACTTTGACCGGAGATGGCCCAGGGTCAGTCGGGGTGCGAGGGATACGCTTTATGGGCAACCTTACACCCCGGCGTCTGTAGACCCAAGATGGTGTGTGGTTTTAGTCGGTTCAAGCTCGACATAACCACCCCCGCTGGCCGGCGGGGGGGTATCCGAAGGGATTTCCGCACGAAAAAAAAAAAAAAAAAGGTATATGGCTATTATTTTCACCAGATAACAACACAACATAACATAACTTCACGCCTGTATCCCCGAAGGGATAGGCAGAGGTGTATTACACACCCACGATTCGCCAGTTATGTTTAGGTCCCAATGTAATAGGGGGCGAGCCTATTGCCATCTACCATTCACATTGTTAAGGGAGCGATAATTAACATTTATTAATGCACATATAACTACGAAAAGTCAGAGGTGAGTGCCCGGGGCAACTGGGGATCGAACTCGAGACGTCGTCTCAGCAGTACGTTACGTACGCCACTGGGCTACCGCCGCTATACCAATGCCCTATACCAGATACCAAGCTTCTAAATAAGGGACCATGGCGCCCCACCAAGCCCCTCGAAGCCAAGTTAACCTCACCTGCAAGCCAGTACAGCTGATGATTGACGGAATAAACTCTGCCGCAAGCTTTCCTCTTGTTGTCATAAGGTCAGACAACAGTCGTTCCCATAAAAACCATACAAACCAAATTTAAAAGCAGAAAGGGGGAAAACGGAGCCCGTGTTTTTAGGGTTCCTTAGCCAAGTGACAAAAAACGGAGCCCTTATAGATTCGTTATGTATGTCTGTCTGTCCGTCCGTATGTCAGAGTCACTTTTTTCGAAACCATGAGAACCATGCTGTTGAAAATTAGTAAGTAGATGTGAGCATTTAAGATTTTCACACAAAAATAGAAAATATTTTTTTTTTTGGGGTTTTCCCATATTTAGAACTGAAACTCAATTTTTTTTTTCATCAAAACCCATACGTGTTGGGTATCTATGGATAGGTCTTCAATAATGATATTGAGATTTCTAATATAATTTTTACTGAATAGTTTGCGCAACTACACTTCAAAAGTGGTAAAATGTGTCCCCTCCCGCAGTAACTTGTAAATTAAGAGAATGATAAAACTAAAAAAAAATATGATGTACATTACCATGTAAACTTCCACCGACAATTGGTTTGAACGAGATCTAGTTAGTAGTTATTTAATACGTCATAAATCGTAAACCGCAATTTACTTTTCATTCAATCAAATCATATATAAAAATTAAAAATAAACATTTTTGTTACTTGCTTACGGAACCCTTCATTGGCAAGTCCGACTCGCAATTGGCCGGTTTTTTATTAGAAAGGTCTTGCTCATACTTAAAATCTGCCGTTAGTACAACCGGAGATATGACCATAAAACGAGAACCGACCTTCGCGCGGGCGGAGCCGTGGGATTCAACTAGCTCTGCGGTAAATAAATAAATAAGAAATAAATATTCTAGGACAAATTACACATCATCGCCATCTAGACCCAAACTAAGAAGAGCTTGCCTCTTCGACGGCCTCTTTGGCGTAGCAGTAGTGCATTCGAATGCTACGATAGCGGGCGCGGGTTCGATTCCCGCTCAGTGCAAATATTTGTATGCGTGAATATGTCTATTTGCATTGGTCTGGGTGTTTCTATGTATAATATGTATGTATTTACAACAAAAAAAGTATATAAGTATGTTTATCATAACATAACATAAACTCACGTCTATGTCCCCGAAGGGGTAGGCAGAGGTGCTAGCACCCACATTTCGCCAGTTTATGTTTAGGTCCCAATGTAATAGGTGGCGAGCCTATTGCCTTTAACTGGGCACTTATAAACCTGCGATAAATACACACATAACTTCGAAAAGCATCGAAAAGTTATTGGTGTGTGCCATGGTAAAACCTGGGATCGAACCCGAGACCAGACAGCTGGCAACACTCATACATGTCAAACTTATATTTTATAGCTCTGTATTTTTAATGTAAATTAAAATAAATAAACTGGTTAATGCATTGTAAAATCCGATTAAATATATAGAAATAGTGTTTTAAATGCCTATATAAGTTTTGTGCGCCTCAATTTTGTGTTTTTTAAAGGAAATAGTATTCAAAGTTGATATCAAGCGGGTAGGTACCGGTTGTTTTTTTCACAAGTTTAAAAGGTAAGATCAGTGATTTTATACTCATTTCGCTGCTTATTTTACTATTTCAAGTCTTTGAATATTGTTTTATTCAACTTTTGGCCACTATAAACACTCCGGAATAGTCAAACAATCGATAAACTTGTGTTTACTTGAATAGGTTATTTCTTAGTTAATCAGCTGGTTTTGTTGACTCTGCATTGCTACTGGTGTTCATTATCTTCCCTATTATACTTAAATACGTGCCTATTGCGTCAATATGTCTACGTCCACGCGAGCTGCGACACGAGCTGCGACTGCCCGTCAATTACAAATGCAGTTGAAAGAAGCCCTATTACAACTTAAAGTGGAAAAGAAAGAAAATGAGCAATTAATAATGGAAAGGGAAGATAATGAACGTGAATATGAATTAATGCGTAACAAGAACATCAGCTTGGAACAAAAGCTGTCTGAAAGCCAAGTTACTCGGGATGAGTTGAGCGAGCAACTTTACCAGCTGCAAATAGAAATTGAATCTTTCCGCCAATGCGGTGATACGTTTGAGCAAACCCTCAGGCGTAACACCCAGCTAGAAAATGAGCTGGGGGAGGCATACAGGCTTATTAGTAGCTACGAGCAGGATGCCCAATCGCGCCAGTTAGCAGAGGTGTCCAACCTCTACACCGAACTCCTTGAAAGCACCTGTGTGCCTGCCTCAGCCAATTCATCTGTGATTGATCTCACAAATGATAGTAGGTGTATGAAGTTGCCTAAACAGATTAGCCATAATAAAATCAAAAATAAATTAAAAATAAACAAAAAAATTAATAAAATTAATCTAAAGATGAAGTCTTGTTTGACAAATACTAGAAACTTAAATTCACAACTCCAATCTGACCTAGATATGTGTAGTAGGCAGTTGGTTATATGTAGTAATCAGTTGGCGGAGAGTCAGGTGGCTCATGATGTTGGGAGGGTCAGGCTAGAATCACACATGAAGCAATTGCAGGAGGATTATGCAAGTTTATTCTCTAAATATGACCTCCAAAGGAAACAGAATACTGAATACATGTTGGCTTTGGACAAATTGATTGATGACAGCAGGCACAACCAAGAACTACTTGATTCATTAACTCGACAGTGCAGCTCTGGGCAGATCAACCAACCCCCTGTCAATGACTCCATACCGGCTCTCTCTACTTGTGGCAGTATTCTGGAGACTGCATCTGATTCTTCTGACAACATTGAGCCGCCTAGTAATACAATGGTATTTTCTGACAGTGTGGGTCGCAATATGGGCTACATGTTTAGTGAGTATTTAAAATACTGTATTCATTATTCCCTACCCAATGCAACTTACACTCAAATTATAGATAAAATTGTGTCTTCCAAGCATAATAGTAATTCCACTATTGTATTACTGGTAGGTGAGAGTAACAAAGTAGGCAAGAAAGAATTATTATACTGTATAGAACGCCTAAGTAAATTAAGAGTATTTAAAATAATATTATGTGCATTTCCATATGTGTGTTGCCAGCCCTCATCTCATAATAAAAAGATACACTATTTGAATAATTTTATTCATACTCTGACATGTCGTCATAGTGACACTTTTATATTTTTTGACACTAATAATTTTATTAGTAATTATTGTTTTAAGACTAAAGATAGTATTTATCTTACAAAGTATGACAAGTATAAAATTGCTACATTGGTAGCAAATAATATTAAGTTTTGGACGAGTTTACATTGTAAACAAAGTAACAACCTGATACCTACAGACTTGCCAGGTACTTGTAGTGGTAATTCTGTATTTTTAACTGATAGTAATAATTTAAACTAAGTGTTCAGACAACAGGAATGCCAGAGCTAAAGATAGCTCATCAAAACATACAAGGTCTTCCCGGCAAGGAATTAGTAATTGAATTATTTCTAGAGAAATTAAATGTAGATATTTTGTGTTTGACTGAGCATTGGCTCAAGGAGAGTGAGATGATGTTCAGTATAGACAATTACAATATTGTAAGTTGCTTTAACAGGAAGTCTGCTATCAGAGGTGGCTCCATGGTCTTAATAAAAAATGGTCTCCGTAGTAAAGAGCGGATTGACATTGTTAGACTTTCTGTTGAGCGATGTGCTGAGGTGGCCTGTACCGAGCTTGATAGTTATATAGTAGTCTGCGTATACAGTCCACCTAGTAGTGATTTTGGAACGTTTATTGGGGTCATGGACCAAATTCTTGGTATAGCATCAAGCAACAAAAAGAATCTAATAGTGTGTGGAGACTTTAATATAAACATATTGGAACAGTGTAGGAAAAGTACCCAATTTTTAAACATGTTCAAGAGTTATAATCTTGTAAATATATTTTGTGAACCAACTAGAATCACTGCTACAACTGCCAGTTGTTTAGATAATTTTTTTAGTGACAGTGTATACTTAAGTAAGTCTGTAATAAGTGCGTTGCCCTCAGATCACTGTGGTCAAATAGTATCGTTTTCCAAGGGAAATAATAATCAACCTAAAGAGAAAATTATGTGTAGGCCCATAACCTCTAACAAAATTAGAGAATTCAAAAACTTGTTAGAGAACAAGCTTAATACTGTAGCTTACCTAGGCAATAATCCTGATGTTCATTACAATAGTTTATTTAGTACATTAACTAATGCTTTTTCACATACATTCAAACAAAAATGTAAAAAGCACAGTACTAAATCTAAATTCTGTGAATGGGCTACTGTAGGTATATATAAGAGTAGACGAACGCTATTCGATTTATACGCCCAAAAGCAGTACAATTTTGACGGTGGTTTCATTGACTATGTTAAAAACTACTCCAAGTTATTCAAAAAAGTATGTAGACAAGCAAAAGCCATTCACATTAAAAGGAAAATACTTGAGGCTCCTAATAAAATGAAGGAAACTTGGAAAGTGATTCACAAAGAGTCTGGTAAATGTAAAATGAGGGATAGTATTACTAAAATTAAATTAGAAAAAAGGGATATAACCTCTCCAAAAGATATTGTAAATGCGTTTGAAGATTATTTTACTAATATTCCATTGAAACTCACATCCTCTATTAATTCTAACGCTCAAAGTGCCGAGAGTGCCCTTCTTGAGAGTAATATCAGTTCTTCCAAATTTAACTTCAAACATATTGACCCCATTGACATATTAAAAGCATTTAAAAATCTCAAAATGAAAAAGTCTAAAGATTACTGGGGCATGTCAGTTACTTTAATTAGTCATGTAATTAATATCATTGCACCTGATTTAGCACTCATTTTTAATGAATGTATAGATGAAGGCACATTTCCTAATTTATTGAAACATAGTAAAATAATACCACTATTTAAGAAAGGATCTAAGTCAGAACTTGGAAACTACCGCCCTATCTCTATTTTGCCAGCTTTGAGTAAGGTGTTTGAAAGAGTGATGCTCAATCAAATGCAACTACATTTCAAAACCAACAATCTTTTCCACAGCCAACAGTATGGCTTTACTGGCGGGAAATCTACCACCGATGCGGGAGTTAGCCTAGTTAACTTGATTTACGACGCTTGGGAGGGGTCGCAGGATGCTATTGGGGTATTCTGTGATCTTTCTAAGGCGTTTGATTGTGTTGACCATCAGACACTTTTGCTCAAGTTACGTCGGTACGGTTTTGACAAAAAATCCACAGAATTAGTAGAATCTTATTTAACAGATAGACTTCAGACTGTTGATGTGAATAACGTTAAGTCAAATGGATCAAACTTAAAAATAGGTGTACCCCAGGGATCAATCCTAGGACCTTTTCTCTTCTTGGTTTACATCAATGACCTGCCTAATATAATTGAAGCACAAGCTGGCATAGTATTGTTTGCGGATGACACGTCGCTAATATTCAAAGTGGATCGGCGTAATACAAATGCAAATAATGTTAATAATATTTTGAACGCCATTTCAAATTGGTTTTCTGCAAACAACCTATTGTTGAATGCAGAAAAGACCAAATGCATTAGGTTTACACTGCCTAATGTGAGGCAAACACACGTTGATATCATGCTGGGGGGGGGCAAAGGTTGGAATTTGTAAATAGCACTACCTTTCTAGGAATTACAATGGATTCGAAATTGCAATGGGGTGACCATATCACTATTTTGGCCAATAAACTCAGCTCTGCTGCTTACGCTGTCAGACAGATTAGGCGGTTGACAGATGAATCTACTGCTAGGCTGGTATACTTTAGTTACTTCCATAGTCTGATGTCCTATGGAATACTACTTTGGGGGAATGCAGCAGATTTAGAAACTATCTTTATATTACAAAAAAGGGCAATTCGTGCCATTTATTGTTTAGGTAAGAGAGATTCTCTTAGGGAACGATTCAAAAATATTAATATTTTAACTGTAGCTTCCCAATATATATTCGAGAACATACTGTATGTCAGGAAAAATATTTCCAATTTTACAAAAGTAAGTGACATTACAGACAGAAATCTGCGCAATAAAAATAAACTGATCCTTCCATGATAACGGCTAAGCAAAGTTAGTGATTCTTTTAGGGGGTAAGGTATACGCTTTTATAATAAATTACCTGAATCGGTCCTTGGTATGCCTGACAATAAATTTAAAACCTTTGTTAAGACCACCTTATGTAAAAAAGCATACTATAGGACAGATGATTACCTTAAAGACAAAAATGTCTGGCTTGAGCATGGTGCAGGCCCCTCTTAATGCTACAACTATAGCATAATATTGTAGTAGGCAACCTTTTTTTTTTTTTTACCATATTTTAACTTTTTTAAATTATTTTAACGTTTAACTTAGGTTAAATTTTTATTTTAACTTTTGTTTTTTTTATATACCTTTATTTATCTTGACACGAGACAAAAATGTACATTCGTCCATATTTAGTCTTAAGAAATCACTATTTATAATATGACGTCTCGAAAATGCCGCAGTGGAGTTTGTTGCGCCGTTTCTTCTCCACTAGGGCCTAGGAAGCGGTGGTAAACTTAGTTTTAAGCAGATTTTGACGTCAAAAAGATGTAATTACGTTACACTATTTTGAAAAATAAAGACTTTGACTTTGACTTTGACTTCGTCTCAGCAGTCCATTACCCATACCACTAGGCTACCGCGGTAAACGGCATTCTTTAACCCATAACACAAGCTAGATAAACTATGCTTACTTTGGGTCTAGAAAGCGCTATGTAGAATGTCGTAGAATATTTATTATTTATTTATTGTCATATGGGTTCTAGAATGCGGAAAAACATATTTAAATACTATTTTTTTTTGTAAATAAATACATGATATACATAGAAACACCCAGACCAATGCAAATATACATATTTGCACTGAGCGGGAATCGGAACCGCGACCTGTGACTTAGAAGTCAAACACACTACCGCTATGCCACAGAGGTCGTCACCGTGCACATTGTACTTACTGTACAACCCTACAAGTTCCCGTGGCAAATATATTTAACAGAAGCAATATAACTCTAAGCTTGTAGTGTTGTTTATCTGCGGTTTTTGCAAGCGAGCGGCTTTAAATTTGAACGAGAAATCCTTTTATGAGCTGGCAACTCCTAAAATATAGTGTAGCTACAGTACGGGTATCTTATGAGTGAGCGTAAGTTATATGCGATACTGCTGAGCCGGCAAACTTCGTTCCACCTTAGGATTAAGTTTTGTTGGCTATCTTATCAACGAATATTCGTGAATGTCTCGTCTCATATTTTTAATTATTATAATTGTCAGTATAGGCACAGCTGTAGGCCATCTCAAAGCCGTAGATGGCTTAAGGTCTTAATTACCTTAGAGGGCCACCTTACACCCCGGCATTAGAGACCTGAGACATCGTGCGGTTTTGGTCGGTTCGTTCGAGATTCAGATTATATATACATATATATATACAAGAATTGCTCTTTTTATGGTATTAGATAGATGGTAGGTCACGTTCTCAAAATATCACTCTCGGAATATCAAACTCTTGTACTAAAATGATTGTCTAGTTATAGATTAAGATCGGAAAAAGAGAACATCTAGGACGGGACTTGAACTCGCGAGAAGTCCCTTACAGGTGTTATGCTCTGATGTGGTTCGCAAAAATTACGGTTGATGGCTCCAGCGTCGCCTTGAGAGGTATACTGGGTGGAATTTTGTAATGCCACCTGGAGGGAAAGTACTAATATAAAGTGTAATAAAGTACTAATTAGTTAGTTTACCATTTTTTGTAAATAATTAAATTAATTTAAGATTTCCTGGTTTTCCTTTCATTTAATTTATCATGTTTGTTAGAGAGATTTCATCCTTATAATTGACCCTAACGATCGATGCAATAAAAGTACAGGGTATATTTTTTTCAGATTTTAGCCGGTTCGATTCCCGGGTGTGGAAGAGAATTTTCGAAAATCTTTGAATGCAGTTTGCTTTCTATTCAAAAATAAAGGAATGTTTCCTTTGAGTAAAATTTTCTATCTGCAGTATTAAGAGTACTTTCCCTCCAGGTGGCATTACAAAATTCCACCCTGTATAACATATCGGAGAGAATTTCGAATATCTTGGACGTTTTTAGGTGACTCAGTTGGTCAGAGCATTCCTTCAGTAAGGGACTGGTCGCGGGTTGAAGTCCCGTCCTAGATGTTCTCTTTTTCCGATCTTAATCAATAGGAAAAGTAAATATACTAATTGCTTAAAAATTTAATTGAATGTTTGTCTAGTTTATAGCAGTTATTGATTTAAAATATGTTTTCCATTACTTTTTTAATTCTCTTCAGAGAACACTATAATCCGCACACATCTGTATACGCTTAAGTTTATACGATAGGGGTAGGAATGTGCACCCGTAATTCCATAAGAGCCGAATCGAATATCCTCCCAAAGATATTAATATTATCGATTAATATACCTCCATCTGAAGATCCAAGTTTTTGTCTCACTCTAACACTGAACTGAGAATTACACAAGTGTTTTATGTACTTAAGTGTTTCTTTCTATTTATTTTAAGTGGTTTATTTTTTATTTGCTTTGTATAGTGGAATCAGTATCTTAGTGGCTAAGAAGTCGACTTTACGCTACACTATCAACGTGAACGCACTCCTTTTATTTTTATTTTATTATGCGGAAATCCCTTCGGATACCCCCCCGCCGGTCAGCGGGGGTGGTTATGTCGGGCTTGAACCGACTAAAACCGCACGCCGTCTCGGGTCAACAGACGCCGGGGTGTAAGGTTACCCATAGACCATATCCCTCGCACTCCGACTGACCCTGGGTCATTCGCAGTGTCCCCTCTGATAACAGCAGAGGGGTACCTGGAGCGACCACCCCCCCCGCGTGCCTTGCAGGCCCGCCATACACCGACCCCCTCGTGCAATGGGGTCAGCTGGCCCTGAAAAGGGCCGGTTGGTCAGACTCTTGGCCGTTGACGTTGACGCCAGCTACTCCAGAGGAGCAATCAATGATGCGTCATCGCCCACGTTGCCCAGGGTGCACCAAACTTGGAGGTGATCCAACCAGTCGCACCCCAACGTGAACGCACTCCTACAAGTGATTTATCTTAACTGGAGGGTTTACGGGTAAAACTAGTAATTTCGGGTACTAGTATTTCTAAAAGAAAAAGAATTATGTCAAAGTACCTGGACAAATGATTAGGTACTAAACAGTCTTAAAAGTTCAACTTACATAAGTAGCAAATATAATGAAGCAGTCCACCTAGAGCACCCTTTCGAATAGCACCTATGCGAATAGCACCTGTGTGAATAGCACCTGTGCAAATAGCACCTGTGCGAATAGCACCAAGCCTAGTCCACGAAGAGCACCTATCAATACTTTTAGCAGGAGCGACGTCATAAGCATAAGTTGTAAAGTTTACCACTTCAGTAGCTAAAAGTTACTAAGCTTAATAAACACTTAACTAGTGCCATTGTAGTACCTATCGCAAGGGTGTACTCTTAGAATAATTTTTTAGACGGTAAGGGATTCCAAAAAAAAAGTGATTGAAGCTTCAATATTCATCAATTCACTTTCTCCCTCTTCTCCTTAAGGAGTAAAAACTTATTCCATTTAACATGTAACACTTGATGACGATAGGTACGGTATTATTGGGGTGTGTTGGGTAACCTCCTCGAGTGTCGCTCCGATTCCGATCCCGCTGCAGTCCGGGGGGAACGGAATCGGAGCGGCCGGTACATCCTGGGCGGCGGTCAATGGCTTCCCCTTCACCCCTTCATAGGGTTGGCATTGATCGTCGGCCAATACCCAACGTGGCGGGAACACATCGCTCTCCGTACTCCTCTGCTTTCAGAGGAGACAGGATGAGCGATGCTGTTAGTGGTGAGATGGCCCAGGGTCAGCCGGGGTGCGAGGGATATGCTCTATGGGTAACCTTACACCCCGGCGTCTGAAGACCCGAGACGGCGTGCGGTTTTAGTCGGTGCAAGCCCGACATAACCGCCCCCGCTGGCCGGCGGGGGGGTATCCGAAGGGATTTCCGCACGATAAAAAAAAAAAAAAAAAAAAGTACGGTATTATTTTTAACACTACTTCTAGCAGGCCCAGGCAGTATCTGATAGTATTCGAAAATATCGGTTTCGGGGTTAAAAAAAATTGATACTGACCACCTATCGGGTCCAAAGCAATCGTATATTTCAAACTGCAACCAGTTATATATATTCACAAACTTTCATTGAAATCGGTTTCGGAGTTAAGCGTGTACTGCGTACACACACGGTCAAGCAGAATATATTTTGACTTTTATGTGTGTATTTATGTCTGTCTCTATTTTTCCTTATAATTATTAAGAATCTATATCAATTTTAGCGGATTCGTCTTTATTGGCGAGTGTCGCCGGGAACCTATTATAAAATAAAAAAAGAAACAACATGACGATTTTTGACACCACCTGTACCTTTTTTTTTCGGAAATCCCCTTTGATATCCCCCCCCCCCCCCGCCGGCAGGCAGGGGCGGTTATGTCGGGCTTGAACCGACTAAAACCGCACGCCGTCTCGGGTCTTAAGACGCCGGGTGTAAGGTTGCCCATAGAGCATATCTCTCGCACCCCGACTGGCACCAGTTGTACCTGTATGTTTTATAATAGTACCTACTGCCGTAGGATTGTTTTGCCTACCATATGGAGGTGAGCGATTTATATTATCATTGCATACACAAATTCTGAGTTTTCAAATATGTGATTGAATTATTTAATTTCATTATGATGCCAAATTACCTTTAGGCGTATTGAAATATACCTTCTCTAACATGCAAATAATTCAATATCATTATTACGTCTTGTTCTGAATGAATTCTAACTTAATTATACTTTTCTTTTTACTTAGTTTGCTGCTACAATTTAGCGTTTCTTGAGAGACTCTCCAGTAATTGTGTCGTATTTTTAGACTCATTTCGCTTGTTAGTTTTGTAGTATATAAAGTAAAATTCTCTTTTGCTTCTAGATTAAATTAAGTAGTCGTATGTAAAGTGGTATGACCGCGGTAGCCTAGTGGTATGGGTAATGGACTGCTGAGATGAGGTCTCGGGTTCGATCCCAGGTTTTACCATGGCTCACACCAATGACTTTTCGATGCGTTTCGAAGTTATGTGTGTATTTATCGCAGGCTTATAAGTGCCCGGTTAATGGCAATAGGCTCGCCACCTATTACATTGGGACCTAAACATAAACTGGCGAAATGTGGGTGCTAGCACCTCTGCCTACCCCTTCGGGGATATAGGCTTGAGTTTATGTTATGTTATGTTATGTAAGTATTAGCTACGTATCTACTTTGTTGTGTAATTATATTTATAAATAGTACACATAATATGGACTAGACTAGACTGGAATAGGGAATAAAGCTTTTTTTTAGAGGCTGAGTTTACTTAGTTGCGTGGGAGTGCTTAATAAAAGATGTTCTACACTTTGAATGTTTATTACTGATCACAGTATTACACGGTATATTATAATTGACTAAATAGAACACTACTTGGTACTTAGTATGTGAGCGAGGTCGCACGTGGCCGATCTGGTCAAGCCTTACGTATGAACTGGCTCACCGGGGACGCGGCGCCTGTCCGCCGCATGTTATGGAATGAGCTGACGTTGTACCTAACGCTACACAGGCCGCTACACTTTTTAAGTCTATCAAAAGAAAAACATCAGAATAACTTAGGTTCGAAATAATTGCGATCAAGTTAGGTTTAATCATAAAGGATAATAACCCTGTTTAGTAGGCGTGGACGTTCTCTCGCTGGAGACCATGGTGAGAGCCGTGGTCTCCGACGGGAGCAAGTGGTACGCCGCCGCCTCTTTCTGCGAGCAGGTAATGTTACCATTTTCAGGTCAGTAGTCCATCTGAATGGGGGGCGTCCCTCCTGGCGTTTGTCGAGTCGCGGTCTCCACTATAGGACTTGTTTGCTCGGTCATCGGTCCATCGATAGAAATAGTAAAAATAAACAAAATCGGATAAAATAAAATATTCAAACTTCTTACTAGTATAAAATATCGTAATTAGTTACTTAATTTTTATTCATTCCAACTTTCGGACAATCCAATTTCCTCCATAGTAATCCAATTTCGGTTTGATTGCGTTCAGGGTCACCAAGTGCATAGCCGGGCAGGGGGATTGTGGTCGAAGCACTAGTGGGCCCGGTGCGTGTCACGCGGTGCTGCCTCTTTCCTGAGACTTTACCTTCAGCTTACCATCAGGCGAGGCAAAGTCAAATTGACGTGTCCTAAATATATAAAAAAAAAACACAAACTTTCAAATTGACGTTCTCTTGAGAGGGTAAAAATTGTTCTTTTACAATTTATTTTAAACGCATAAATAAAAAACCGTTAAAACGGAGGAGAAGAATGTCCTTATGGTATATTAACATTTCCAAGCGAAATGCATATAATTGTAAGCGAGTCATAAATAAAACAAACGTAACATCTAATTAAGCCGCCGCATAAATTGGCCGGCACAAATGAAAAATGGTGGTACTCCAAAGGGTTGGCAGACGAAAGTCTGTAGTACAACCAACAATGTGGAAAAATCTGGGATAACATTATAAACATATCTATGTGTATATGAAGGATTGGTGAAGGTTGAGTGTACATTTAATTTAATATAATAAAGAAATATGTTTGTTTATTGGTTCGTACTTTATGAGTTACCGTAACGTTCGTTGCGATGAAAAGTATTTGCGCCTGCACTTAGATTACAGTTAAAATCTAATTTAAACAAAGAAAAGAAAGAAAAAACCATGTTTGCGACTGACTTTGCATCACGGAAACCCCCTGAATTCAACGTGAAAAAATAGGAAAAAAAGATGGTTTCTCGTTTAATTATTGCGAGTTTACCGTCTTTCAATAATCAAAGAAGAATCAAAAGACCCCATTATTTTTGCATTGGGAGCGTGGGTTCGATTCCCGCTCAGTGCAAATATTTGTATGCATGAATATGTCTATTTGCATTAGTCTGGACATTTTTACGCATGTATTTACAAAAAAAAAACTATAAAACTATATAGGCATGTTTATCCACAGTCGGGGTACGAGGGATATGCTCTATGGGCAACCTTACACCCCGGCGCCTGTAGACCCGAGACGGCGTGCGGTTTTAGTCGGTTCAAGCCCGACATAACCGCCCCCGCTGGCCGGCGGGGGGGTATCCGAAGAGATTTCCGCACGAAAAAAAAAGGTATGTTTATCCGCATTCTGGAAGCCATACCACAAGCTACTTAACCTATGCTTACTTTGGGTCTAGAAAGCGCTGTAGAATGTCGTAGAGTATTTATTAATATTATAACGCTTAATTATTTAAAGAAAGAAGAAAGAAATGTTTCATTTATACTAACATTAGCCCACGAGACACATTACTATAAGTAACATAACATAACTTCACGCCTGTATCCCCGAAGGGGTAGGCAGAGCTGTATTACACACCCACGATTCGCCAGTTATGTTAAGGACCCAATGTAATAGGGGGCGAGCCTATTGCCATCTACCGGGCACAATATTAAGCGAGCGATAATTACAATTTATTAATGCACACATAACTACGAAAAGTCAGAGGTGTGTGCCCGGGGCGACTGGGGATCGAGCTCGAAACCTCGTCTCAGCAGGCCGTTACGTACGCCACTGGGCTAACGCCGCTTTTTTTTTTACTATAAGTATAAGGAAAACAAGTTGAATTCCTGAGACGAGCTCAGTCGAATACAAGGGATTTTCGATTTTGCGATTTTTTTTTATCTTGCAATGGTTCACCCCAGCACAAATCTATTACCGAAAACAGCAACTCGATAGCTCATCTCCTTCATACCCAAAACCGTGACAGAAAATTGGTAACGACGACGTCGACGACAACTCGATAGCAATAGGGCTTTTCTAAAGAAAATCCCTTAAAAAGAACACAGCATACAGGGTAAAACTTAATTAAAGAATGAAGTACAGTGTACCAGGCGTGCTGTTGTAATAATTCATCACCATGCTTAAGCACGAGGCATTCAAATTAATGTGCGTAACTTGGTATACGTACTCGCAAGTATACGAGGCCGCAAATATTCCCAATAATGCATTGATGACATCTGGCATGCCAGTTATTATTAGTAATAGTGTGCCATGTGGCTCCTGACAGACGGCCACCAATTATCGCCTAAATTAGTTAATTACATATAGTGGTAGACTATTCTATGATTGACTAGGACGGTTGCCAGCTTGGCAATCAACCCAAACTTAAGCGTAGCGAGATTTGCCTATCCAACAATAGGTCAACGTGACCGCTCGACTTTTTACATTGATTTGGTTTTTCGGTGATTATTCCTCGATGGTAAGACCGATCTGGACATTCGACCCCTTACGACACTCAGTAATGTCTACTTGATCACCGTGGCAAATTTGCTCGAGGTCAGTCAAACGGTCTCGGAGGAGTATCATTTGTTTGAAATGCAACTTTGAAACCAAAGACGCTTCGCTCGCCTTCGGCTCGCTACGCTTAATAAGTCTATTCTGAATTTGGTCCAGTTCTGTGGACTATTCTAGAACAAAGTAATGCTACTTTAAGTAGGTAAAATTTAAATTACTTTAAATTTCAGATTACAATAGATGCTTTTTTTAATATAATAGTTATTTTTGTAAATAACATTTTGTAACATGCTAATCATTATAGATTTATATTGGAAAAAGAGAACATCTAGGACGGGACTTGAACCCGCGACCAGTCATCTGGGACGTGTCTAGGTGGCTCAGTTGGTCAGAGCGTTCCCCCTGTAAGGGACTGGTCGCGGGTTCAAGTCCCGTCCTAGATGTTCTCTTTTTCCGATCTAAATCTATAGGAAAAAGTAAGCATATAAAATGCTTAAAAATTTAATTGAAGATTTTTTTCAAAGTTTTCACCATTTAAAAGAAAGAAATTATTTAACAACTATGATTATAAAATGTTATAACTTCAGTGTGCAAGCACCTTTATATTTTATAAGTAATTAGTAATGTGGTCTCTTGATATTTCTTTTAAATAGACATCTATTTACTAGCATATTAAAAAAAGTTGGTTGAGGAGCTTTATTATTCATCATCATCATCATCATGTCAGCCATACGACGCCCACTGCTGGGCATAGGCCTCCCCCAAGGATCTCCACAACGATCGGAATTACTGAAGACTAATAAAGATAAGGAGTAAAAATACGAGTATGAGAGAGGCGATAGCCCAATGGCAATGGTATGTAACGGACTGCCGAGATAAGGTCTCGAGTTCGATCCCCAGTCGCCCCGGGCACACACATCTGACTTTTCGTAGTTATGTGTGCATTAAAAATGTTGATTAACGCTCGCTTAGTAATGTGCCTGGTAGATGGCAACAGGCTCGCCCCTATTACATTGGGAGCTAAACATAACTGGCGAATCGTGGGTGTGTAACACACCTCTGCCTACCCCTTTGGGGGTACAGGAGTAATAATACAAAAGTTATATTTATAATTACGTTATTTTAAATACTATCTTAGTGTTACAAAATATATGGTTACACTACCACAAGCGTTGCCAGTACAAAAAATTCTAACGGTGTTTTCACACGTACACGCTGTGATTTGGTTATATTAACGCACTAGCTTTTTCTCGTACTATATTATTTGTTTTAGCATACCAGCTTAACCCTTTAGACTCAGTGCAAAGACGGGCGCTGAGGATCGTCAACAGTCCCATACTTACAGGCAGTGTAGAATTTGTCAGCGATAGAAGAGACTTTATCTATCTGTGCGTGGTCTACTGCCTAATAATGGTTTGTAATCAGAAGATGATATGCCCACGGCTACATTCTATCATCGTACCGCTCGCTACAGACGGAATTCATCATCACACGTTGCAACCGGTAAGGGTATGCACTGTGAGCTATGAAGGGCACTTCATTCCGCGCACGCTTAGGCTGTGGCATGATCTCCCTGCTGTGGTTTTCCCAAGCGACTACAATATGGGGTTCTTCAAGAAGGGCGTTAAAAGGTTTATACACGGTCCTAGCGCGAATATAGCCCCCTGGTGATAAGCACGTCCATTGGCCACGGTAACCACTTCCCATCAGGTGGGCCGTTTGCTTATCTGGCACCTAAGTGGTATAAAAAACAAGGCAATGGGAGTGCCGACAGAAGTAAAAACTTGAACTATTAAGTGTGTATTTTTGGAATCGTATCATCCATTCCCACCTCCCTCCCTACCTCTCTCCTTAACCCTCCGTACCTACGTCCCTTCCCTCCCTCCTTCCGTCCCTACCTTTGTTCTTACCTCCGTCCCTCCCACTGTACCTCCCTCTCTCCCACACTCGCTCCGTTACTCTTTTCGCCCTTCCCTCCCTACCTACATCCCTCCATCCCTCTATAAAAATCGATCAGTCTACAACAAAGATTACGTTGTATAAAAAAAAATGGAAATCGTCTCAGTGACGTAGGCGTCTCGGTGACGATTGGGGAGATTTAAGAAAGAAACGCGAGTTTCATGATTTGGGGAGATTTAAGAAAGAAACGCGAGTTTCATGATTTTTACTCACCCAAAAAGTGCTCATATGTAAAGTAAAAAAAAAGCGCTTAAAGAAGTTTTCACTTCAAACCCCCTTCTTCATCCACCCCGCACATTCCCGATATTTCTTTACCCGTCTTTTTTCTTCATCATCGTCAACATTTTAGCGCTGTGCTCCTTCACATCTAAGGTTTTCACCTCGGAGTTCACTCCACTTTTCCATCCACTTTTTAGGGTTCCGTTGCCAAATGGCAAAAAATGGAACCCTTATAGATTCGTCATGTCTGTCTGTCTGTCCGTCTAAGTAGTCTTTTTTTAAAACGTCGGAACCCTTCATGGGTGAGACCGACTCGCACTTGGCCGGTTTTTACTTAATTGTGGTCGGGTAGGAGGACAAGGATATTTCTCTGCTAATTAAATAACCTGGGCCGTCTTAATTTGTTAAAAAGTTCGTATAAATACCTCTATATCAATGCAGTTCATTCGTAAACGTACTAAAATTTTAAATGAATTGTAGAATCCACACAGCCTAAAAATGGTCAGGTCAGTGAACGCAGTTGCTTCCGAACCGCTGCTCATCTCGGGTGTCCCTTGCCGACACATTAGGGAAGGGTTGTGCCGTTTTGTTCTGATTATCAGAAAAATGTACGCAAAATTCTGATATTATTGTTTTGGTTATGGTATGTTACAGTGATTATACATTAAGCCTTAATATATGGGTCTATAAAGTGAAGTTGTAATAATTTGTATTATCGATATACTGTTCTTATGTAGGTATACTAGGTCTGCAATTCATTCTGCTGTTGCAAGAATTGAGCGAAGCAATTTCACCAGGAGTTTTTCTAACGGTGATAATTCCCCAATGGTTAGTCCGATATTCGTTTTTTTTGTCTTGTGTATATGAATAAATTACTTAATAAGCCTTTCTTGTTCATTGAGAAATCAGATTTTGAAAATTTTGTTCGGTGATTATTCCTCTGTGGTACACATGAATTTTTAATTACATAGCCATCCATAGCCGTCCATCCCATCAGTAACATCTTTGCTTGTGTAAAATTTCATTAGAATCGGTTCAGCCGTTTGGAAGGAGAAGATGGTCTAACGAAATACATGAGTCGTCTAAAAGAGAGCAAATCTCTGACGAGCTTCGCTCAATTAATGTCTTGTATGTTAAGAAGACCTATCACATACAGGGGGAGCTACGGCCTGTTAGAAGTACATTTTTCCGTGTGAATACCTCAGGGTATAGAGAACCTTAGCCACATGCTTGAGTCCCAAGCCAACCTCACCGGCTAGTTGGTACACCTGCTCCACAACGAACGAGACTCTGGCGCAGGCTTCCCCTCACGGTTGGGAGGTCAGATAGCTGTCGCTCCCGGAAAAGCCGACATGCCAATCAAAAACAATAAACAGACCCTTGGGCTCTTAAGTACAAACTTTGGACGCAACTCGCAATCGCTAATTGGATGAGGACCTCGCGGTACTGTTCCACTAGGGGCATGTAGAAGTTGAACCGACTCGAGAGGTTCTTCCTCGCAGCTCTGAAGAGCTACCTTACCTTTTTTTTTTCGTGCTGAAATCTCTTCAGATGGTTCTAGCCCCGCCGGCCAGCGGGGGTGGTTATGTCGGGCTAGAACCAACTAAAACCGCACGCCGTCTCGAGTCTTACGACGCCGGGGTGTAAGGTTGCCCATATCCCTCGCACCCCGACTGACCTTGGGCTATCTCCGGTTTTGAGATGGCCCCCTCGGGTTTGGGAACCACGGTGTCCCCGTCTTGCCCCGATTTGGGAGACGGGCGCTAGTCGCCCCACCGTCCTGGCCTGCTTCTGCTGGGATGACAGGCGGCCTCACCTGCCACCCCCAGGCCTGCGCTCATGGAGGACGGAGGTCGGTATCTGAACATGTTCACATTCCATACGACTTTAGGACCAATTACTAATAATATATATAAAATAATATATAATAATAATATTTCTTCATTACCATATTTACAATTTTGCATTACAGTACACGTAGGAATAGACACAGTAAAGATTGCAGACAAAATATACAATTATACCAAATGTCACTTAAGTTGTATGTCTGGCATCCAAGCTAAGATTAAACTTGTATTATGGAAGTCAGGGCTCTTGTTCACACAAGTTAGCTTAAACATATTAGTGTTGATATTGTTGGATAATAAAAAATACTCCCCTCCTAGGGCTGTCTCTCACTGTGCCTTCAGATTAATCAGGAAGACGCGGAGAGCAACCAAGAATACATGAGCAACCTTTGCTTCCGCACAAAACTAACCAGAACCAACAACGACTTCCCCATTAAACCACTACTGATACTCAATAGTTCTGAATACTCTGGATCAGAAAACCTTTTCATACTTCTGCACGAGAAAATTTTCTGGCCCAGTTCCCCTATTAAATTTTCTTGGGGCCCTATCTAAGGTTTTAATATAAGGTCATCAAGATCATATCACACGGTATGCGTAGCATTTATGCTGAGATGGCGGCCATATTCGGGATGGCACAGTATGCCTAAATATTCTTAGATTGCAAGATATTTATTTATTATGTCAATATCAATAGCGGCGATAGCCCAGTGGCATACGTATCGGACTGCTGAGACGAGGTCTCGAGTTCGATCCCCAGTTGCCCGGGCACACACCTCTGACTTTTCGTATATTAATAAATTTCGTGCATTAATAAATGATAATTATCGCTCGCTTAATAATGTGCCCGGTAGATGGCAATAGGCTCGCCCCCTATTACATTGGGACCTCAACATAACTGTCGAATCGTGGGTGTGTAATACACCTCTGCCTACCCCTTCGGGGATACAGGCGGGAAGTTATGTTATGTTCATTTTGCGTGTCCTGAATTAAATGTTTTCCTTTCTTTCTTTCTCTTCTTTCTAAGACGCTTTCTTATTCAGCATATCTGCATCGTGTGTCTTAAGGTACCTTTTTTTTTTTTTTTTTATCGTGCGGAAATCCCTTCGGATACCCCCCCGCGCGCCAGCGGGGGCGGTTATGTCGGGCTTGAACCGACTAAATCCGCACGCCGTCTCGGGTCTACAGACGCCGGGGTGTAAGGTTGCCCATAGAGCATATCGCTCGCACCTCGACTGACCCTGGGCCATCTCATTTAAAGTTAATTTAACTTTTTATTTGAAGTTTGCTAGCAGTATTCCCGTTAACCCTTCCAGCTAAGCTGAAATTGCTTGTGTTAGGGGTGGGTTCACGTCGGTAGTGCCATAACCAGGATTCAAACTCTGGACTTCTCGATCATAAGGCCGAGTCCTTAATCATTAAGCTCCACGCCTCTCCACCTCTGCCTACCACTACAGGAATATATGGGTATGAATATAAAATATGTATGTATAAAAAATAAAATATATAGGTACCTACAGCTAAACCCTAAGGTTTTGTCATGCACAATATCCCATTTACTAACATAATTCCAATTCCACTTTATTCGAGCCGATTCCATCGAAACTTTTTGCTGAATCAGTCTCTATAATGGATGCCCAAAAAGGTTTTAGTTTCGTACAGTCGGCGATTTGGTAAGAGATATTAGTTGCTTCAATAGTATATTGGTAATTTAATCCATTGTATAAAAGAACGAAGAAATTATTATGAATCCACTATCTATTCCAGCTATATTAACTTTCAGCCAGTGTAGATGACGACCAAAGAGATCAAGGCCTTTTTGTTACGTGTGGAAACCTCCACTGGCTTTACCCCACCGGTGTCAGCGATGAGGTGGGTATGTCGGAATCGAACTGACTAAAACCATACGGTGTCCTTCCGAAGCGCCTTTTGCCAGGCGCCCCGGGTATACGCCCTGGCAAGGATTACCCCAGTGTGGCTCAACGCCTAAAATAACTCAATTTGCCAATGAGTAGCAGTCTTAGTAACAGTAGGACTATAATAGGGATCAAGTAAGCAGATTAGTTGATTGTGATAGGAGATGAGCCTTTAGAATTAGGATCTCATGATTTTACAACCGCAAACCATAATACCATTTATTGTTAGCAGTGTATATTTATTATTATTTGTATTTCTGATTAATCAGTAAAACATAAAAGTATTTGTGCGAATTCATGTTCTCCCAGCTTAATTAAATTGTGGAGTAACCTCTGATAAGACGAACACTTCCTTTTATTTTACTTTTTTGTGCGGAAATCCCTTCGGATACCGCCCCGCCGGCCAGCGGGGGCGGTTATGTTGGGCGTCCGACATAACCGCCTAAAACCGCATGCCGTCTCGGGTCTACAGACTCCGGGGTGTAAGGTTACCCATAGAGCATATCCCTCGCACTCCGACTGACCCTGGGCCATTCGCAGTGTCCCCTCTGATAACAGCAGATGGGTACCTGGAGCCACCACCCCCCCGCGGGCCTTGCAGGCCCGCCATACCCCGACCCCCTCGTGCAATGGGGTCAGCTGGCCCTGAAAAAGGCCGGTTGGTCAGACTCTTGGCCGTTGACGTTGACGCCAGCTACTCCAGAGGAGCAATCAATGATGCGTCATCGCCCATGTTGCCCAGGGTGCACCAAACTTGGAGGTGATCCAACCAGTCGCACCCCAGACGAACAGTCCCTACGCTCTGGATCACATACGTTACCCGATTTTAGAGCCAAATAAAAGTAACAAAAACATAATTTATTGGTTTCAAATTAACATGTACATAACATAACATGTACATAACGGTAACATAACATGTACATAACAGTACAGAAAACAGAAAAAAATAAGTTTGACATCAGCATGATTCTCTGAACCCTACACTAGGATACTCAGTGAGTTCAGTCTCTTTAAATTATTTAAAAAAGTTACAGAATAAAGTACATTTTTTTTACGTGCGGAAACCTCCACGGGCTTCACCCCACCGGAGCTAACGGTAAGATGGGTATGTCAAACTTGAACCGACTAAAACAACACAGTGTCTCTCTTGCGTCAGTCATGTGGTACGGGGAATCTGGTGAGCCCTAGAAAGGATATTCCAGAGACCCCGACCGGCTCCGGTCAGCGCTGGTGACCCCAACGCGTTATTGGGGATCTAATCCTCCTCCTCGTAAGAGAAGCGCACGTGGAAACACGACGCGCCGCCACCCTGGGCCTGCTTCTGCTTCCCGACCGTCACCCCCAGGCCCGCGCTCATGGAGGACGGAGATTGTTCTACGATCTCCACCGCCCGGTGCGCCTTCTACGGCATGGGAGAGTGCTAGACCTCTCCCGTAACTTTTCTGCCGCCTCTTGCGCAAATCACTGTCTCGCAAAAGAAGGCGGCGGCGTTCCACGCACTCTATCTGCCGAGCATGTCCAGCACCAGGGTCTGCAGCATGAGGCTTCCTGCTCCGAGGCGAGCTGCTTCAAGGACACGGCGCTGCTCCATCCACTCAGGGGACTTTGCCAGTGTGTGAAGCGGCGTGTCCACGGAGCAGCCCCGGCAATGGTGGCACTCGGGCGTCGTTACCGAAACAGCCATGTCCGGTAAGCACCTGCTTCAGCCGGTAGCAGAGGCTTCCATGGCGCCTCTCCAGCCATTCCTCCATGACGGGTCTTACCGCTACAAACGTGGCGTGCCCTAGAATAAAGCTTATTTTTTCGTGTGGAAATCCCCTCGGATACCCCCGGGGGTGGTTATGTCGGGCTTGAACCGGCTAAAACCGCACGCCGTCACGAGTGTTCAGACGCCGGGGTGTAAGTTTGACCATAAAGCATTTCCCTCGCACCCCGACTGACTCGGGGCCAAGAATAAAGTACCTTCTTTTAAACAAGAAATAAATATAGTAGGATACACAATCCAGGTACACAGTCAAGATTAAAGAACACCCACTTACTTATTTTTGGTTTACGAGTAAATACATTTATGCACTCATGAAATGCATATATAGGTGTGTGTTTGTGTGTAAGTGCGTGTGTGCAGTGTGAGGATAGTGTGTGTGTGTATATATGTGTTTCTGGGTGAGAGTGTGTATGTGTGTGTCCATCTACTCTAACACCTCCACGAGCGCCTCCGTTTGAGCATAGTTATTTGGCTCCAACCACTTTATTATAGTGCGCTTAATGTTTACGTACTTCATATCCAGTATAATATTATTAGTATTATAAAATTTGGGTTACAAATGTAAAACATGTTATTAGTCATCTGAAAAGTAACTGAAGGTTAATTCGTAGAAGCTGATATTTAGAATTTCAGAGGGAAGAGAGCGCCCTAGAATACCATACCGTTATTGTTAATTTTGGAGTTGACATTTTTTTAGACCCCACTCACCTTGTCAACTGAATGCTTTAGTATTGTAAACGTTCACTGGCTGGGTCGTGTGCTACCTACCGCACATTATGTTGACATAATTATGTAGTGTAATTTTGATCCATCCTCTGTTACATCGTAATCACTGCCACAGTGCCCATTTACTTTTTCTAAAAGCTTTCAAAGGTGATTCCTTATATACATGGTAGCATTTGTGGTACGACACTAGTATTTCAATTAAAGTATTAATTTTTAAACTTTCGCGTTCCATAATATACAATAATCTGTGACCACGGCCAGTGTAACCTGGTCGAAACGTCAGGCAATCCAAAGGTATGTATATACCTATAAATGATCGCGTTAATTCCCGTTAAATTAGATTATTCAATTAAAGTACTTTTCTCGAATTTATGCGTCGGTAGCTTAGTGGTTAAGGAGTCGACCCTACGGCCGGTCCAGGGTTCGAATCCTGGCCATTACACTACCGAGTTGAACCCACTCCTAACACAAGCAACTAAGCGGGGGCTGGAGGGGTTAGGGGAATATTAGTAATTTCGGTAACTAATATTCTATAAAAAAATTGAATATACAGGATAGTATATGGCGTTGATTAAATTTATTATTTAATATATTGCCTTGCGAATTTGGCAGTAAATGTAAACGTTGACGTCCATAAGTGTTACTTTGTCACGTACATGAATAAATATAATCTTGATTTTTGATTTTAAAGGAAATAATTGGCTCAAAAAAGAGTAGATTCTTGATTCAAAAATTTTTTTTGACTTCACCTCGCCTGATGGTAAGCTGAAGGTAAAGTCTCAGGAAAGAGGGTCACCATTACATACACGTACCATGTTAACAATGGTGGCAATCAGCTTGACGGCCTCATCAGAAGAGGATTGTCGTCGCAGCACCGCGTGACACCCACCGGCCCCACTAGTGCTGCGACCACAATCCCCCTGCCCGGCTATGCACTTGCTGACCCCTGAACGTAATCAAACCGAAATTGAATTACTATGTAGGGTTTTTCGCAATCGTGCACGGTGGTACCTACCCGGCCGAATTTTGTGACAAATTTGTGTCATCAAATTTTTACCACCAGTATAAACATGGTTCTAGGAATGACTTTTTTAAAAACTTAGTTTTAAGCAGATTTTGACGTCAAAAAGATGTAATTACGTTGCACTATTTTGAAATTTGACCAAATTTGACCATTGACCAAATTTTTAGGCGTATCTGAATGTGTCCCTGAATAGTTGACATACATAATTGCACCTAGAAAGTGGCCTGGTGAAGGGACTTTTAACGATTTATTTTTTCAAGTAGCGAGCCGAAAATATATCAATCAAAGTTTACGTGCGTTATTTACGAAGCCGGTTTCCTATATCTGTTTTGTTATACGGCGCCGTGGAACCATTAAATATGTGTAACACAAACGCGGTTATCGAAAAACTCTCAAGAACACACCAAGTAAAGTAGTACTCGACGGCGTCCCGACGTGTACCACTGAAGATGTCGACCGCAGTGATCGACGAAACTTCTGGAACACAAGTTTCCGATGGACCACGGCCAAACAGCCCGGAAGCAGTATATTCTACCTAAAAGTAATGTCTGTTATGGCATATCTCTAAGGTATTTGAAAAGTCGAGCAGCTGAAAATCACGACAGGACAATTTAAACGTACAGGGAAGTAATAGTCCCCAGGAACCCGCATGCAATTTTCGACCATGACACTTTATGAGGGTCCAAGAAATATGTTGGCCATAAATAGATCTCGCACCATTCTTTCTCAATTAATGTGGCGGAGAATTGATTGGAGAATACTTTCAATTAACTGTTCGTAACGGATTATCGTCATTGGGTTGGCACTGTCCAACCGGAAGCAGACGCAATAAGTTCGTCCGGCGTACCGGAAACTATTACTGGTGGAGTAACCCTTCGGCTGCGAACGTAATGTGGTGATAGGGTTAGGTGTAATATAAGGATATGTTTTACTGTATGAGTATATTTCATTAAAAATGATTTTGGGGGTAAAATAATAATTTGTACAATCAAAGAATAATTTTTACAACAAAAGTATGGTCTTTGTGGTGTAGCGGTAGTGCATTTGACTGCTACGACAGGGGGCGTGTGTTCGATTTCCGCTCAGTGCAAATATTTGTATGCATGAATATGTCTATTTGCATCGGTCTGGGTGTTTCTATGTAAAATATGTATGAATTTACAAAAATAAAGTATATAAGTATGTTTATCCGCATTCTAGAACCCATTAGACACGCTAGTTAAACTATGCTTACTTTGGGTCAAGAAAGCGCTGGCAAGACGGGGACACCGTGATTCCCAAACCCGAGGGGGCCATCTCGAAACCGGAGATGGCCCAGGGTCAGTCGGGGTGCTAGGGATATGCTCTATGGGCAACCTTACACCCCGGCGTCTGTAGAACCGAGACGGCGTGCGGTTTTAGTCGGTTCAAGCCCGACATAACCGCCCCCGCTGGCACGCGGGGGGGTATCCGAAGGGATTTCCGCACGATATAAAAAAAAAAAAAAAAAAGGTAAAGAATATTTATTGATAAAAAAAACTTTCAAAAAATGTGGTATGACTAAAGATTTAAGAGTACTAGTACAAAATGACTAGTTTTCGCGCCAACCCTTCCAGCTAAGCTTCCTTTCTTGTGTTAATAGTGGGTTCACGTCGGTAATGTAATGGCCAGGATTCAAACCCGGGACCTCTCGATCTACCGAGGCACTTGAAATTATTGTGGTGTGAGTAAAAATAGACAGGAGGAAGAGGTATTATTCAAAATAAAATAATAAACGCTGCATTTCCGGAGAGTGAAGAAGAAAACCCTTGCTTTTTTTCTTTCTTTTTTTCTGATCCCGTTCCCGAAACCCATGGGAAACTATTCCCAGGATAAAAAGCCTATATGTTATTGCAGACTATAATATATCCCTGTAACAATTTTCTGCCTGATCCGTTCAGCCGTTAATTGACTAACAAACAACAAAACTTACTACAAACATCTTCACAAACTATCACATTTATAATAGTATATACTATACCATAGTAATATAAGATAAGATAGTAAGATAAGATTTATAGTTTGTGAAGATGTTAGTATGTTTGTTACTCACGCTCAAACGGCTTAACGGATCTGGCTGAATTATAGTCTGAAATAACACATAGGCTACTTTTTATCATCGGAATAGGTTCCCATGGATTGCGGGAACGGGATTCCACGAGAGCGGAGTCGCAGGCATCAGCTAGTAATCTAAAAAACCTGACTAGCACTGGAAAGGTAATCCAATTGTACAAGACTAGGAGAAATACCTGTAATACGGACACTTGCTCCGTACTAAGCTAAGTACAAGCACTAGAATAGCTAAACAAACGATGTACATAACTTCACGCCTGAATCCCCGAACGGGTAGGCAGAGGTGTATTACACACCCACGATTCGCCAGTTATGTTAAGGTAGCAATGTAATAGGGGGCGAGCCTATTGCCATCTACCGGGCACATAATTAAGCGAGCGTTAATTAACATTTATTAAGATAGAAGCGATGATGACCTAGTATAACGGTAGTAACGGACTGCTGAGACGAGGTCTCAAGTTCGATCCCCAGTCACCTCAGGCACACACCTCTGACTTTTCATAGTTATGTGTGCATTAATAAATGTTAATTTCTCCATTAAAGAATTTTAATAATCAACCAAACTTATATTTCAATCACATAATTAGAGTACGCTAAATACCTTTCTTTTTTTTAACCCCCCCGCCGGTCAGCGGGGGCGGTTATGTCGGGCTTGAACCGACTAAAACCGCACGCCGTCTCGGGTCTACAGACGCCGGGGCGTAAGGTTACCCATAGAGCATATCCGACTGATCCTGGGCCATTCGCAGTGTCCCCTCTGATAACAGCAGAGGGGTACCTGGAGCGACCTCCCTCCCCCCCCCCCCCCGTGGGCTTTGCAGGCCCACCATACCCCGACTGCTGGCCCTGAAAAGGGCCGGTTGATCAGACTCTTGGCCGTTGACGTTGTCGCCAGCTACTCCAGAGCAATCATTGATGCGTCATCGCCCACGTGGCCGAGGGTGCACCAAACTTGGAGGTGATCCAACCAGTCGCACCCCAAAGTACGCTAAATACCTCGTGCACTAAACGTCGGTAGCTCAGTGGTTAAGGAGTCAACCTTATGATCTAGAGGTTTCGGGTTCGAATCCTGGCCATTACACTACCGACGTAAACCTACTCCTAACACAAGCATGATATTGTCGGAAGTTTACGCGAATGTCACGTCACACATTGAAATAAAACTATTTTTAACGGATTCTGTCGCGATTTATTTGATACCAAATCCTTTAAAAATGCTTTTAATTCAACAAGCATTTAGCTTAACTGGAGGGTTCCAAGGGAAAACTAGTAATTGCGCTTACGGGTACTCTTTAAAAACATTGTATGACGACCGAGCGTTGTATTTTGTTACCAATATAACTAGGAATTCAGTGCAGGGTGCGACTGAAATAAATTGAGCTGAGCGAGCAGCCGGCGGGAAGATAGGCGAAGGGATATCCGCACGTAAACAAATAAAAACTGTTTTTCGGTGATTATTCCTCAATGGTACATCGGACATGAATCATCTAGCTTCAAAACACTCCTCAATGTCCACACTATCGCCGTGGTAAATTTAGCCAAGATGGTTACGGAGGAATTCAGCCACCAACAAATGGCTATGCCGGGTATAAGAGCATCATTCGAAATGCAACGCGTCAGACGTTACAAATTGGCATTTTTATGTTGGCTACTGACTAACAAAGTTAGACGCAGACTAAAGAAGGTATGCGGTTAAATTTGTGGAATGCACTAGTTTAAGGACACGCAGGGATATATAGTTACTGCCAATCTTTGTGAACAAACATCAAAAAGTTCGCGTATATGCACTTACTGGTCAACCACTGCACGGCCAACTTGATGACACAAATTTGTCACAAAATTCGGCCCGGTAGGGTACCACCGTGCACGATTGCGAAAAACCCTCCATAGTAATCCAATTTCGGTTTGATTGCGTTCAGGGGTCAGCAAGTGCATAGCCGGGCAGGGGGATTGTGGTCGCAGGACTAGTGGGACCGGTGGGTGTCATGCGGTGCTGCGACGACAATCCTCTTCTGATGAGGTCGTCAAGCTGAGTGCCACCATTGTTAACATGGTATGTGTATGTAATGGTGACCCTCTTTCCGGAGACTTTACCTTCAGCTTACCATCAGGCGAGGTGAAGTCAAATTGACGTGTCATAAATATTAAAAAAAAAACAATAAACCGATAAAAGAACAGATGAACCAATGCCGCGAGCCCTTTGAGCCCATGATTAGTTTAATATAATCTATGATTGGTTGAATGACGACCCTCCGCCGTCGCAGCCCGCACTTACCACCAAAGAGAATTAAAAAGCGGCCAAGTGCGAGTCGGACTCGCCCATTAAGGGTTCCGTAGCAGCAAGTAACATAATAATACTTTTTTTTTAATTTTATATTTGAGTTGATTGAACGAAAGGTAAATTGCGGTTTACGATTTAAGACGTTTTAAAAAAAACTACTTACTAGATCTCATTCAAACCAATTTTCGTTGGAAGTTTACATGGTAATGTACATCATATATTTTTTTTAGTTTTATCGTTCTCTTATTTTAGAAGTTACTGGGAGGGGGGCGGGGGGGGGGGGATTTTACCATTTTGGAAGTATCTCTCGCGCAAACTATTCAGTTTAGAGAAAAATTATATTAGAAACCTCAATATCATTTTTGAAGACCTATCCATAGATACCTCACACGTATGAGTTAGATGAAAAAAAGAATTCTATAAGGGTTCCGTTTTTTGCCATTTGGCAACGGAACCGTAAAACTCGTTTTGCGCAGCGAAGTTTACCGGTTAGAATACGGTCTTTGTATCTGTGATTTTAGCGCTTGGGAATGTGAAGGTATTTCTCCATTAAATTTCAATAATTGACTAAACTCGTATCTTAACTTTTAGAGTAAGCGGTCTAATTATGTTTTCAAAATACAATTACAGAGTAACATCTGCTTGATTTGCCCAAATTATTGTCGACTACATGGATACATCTAGTTTAATCAAAGTAATTTCAACTGGTACTGCTTCTGCTTCGCTGCGATATCAACGTGTTTAGATACATCGATTAGGCTCTGATTGCGTATTCAGTACAACTACGAAACGCCCTTTGACTTAGGAGTTAACTATATTGTATTAACTGTACAGTTTTGCTTCTATATGTTGTGTGGTGTATACTGCAAGTGAGTAGCGTTTGAATTTACTATAATTTATTTATATACTATACAGATATGTATGTCAAACATCACTTTTAACAAAATGATCAGTGATTCTTTGTCTCTCTGTGGCGTAGCGGTAGTGCATTCGACTGCTACAACAGGGGGCGCGGGTTCGATTCTCGCTCAGTACAAATATTTGTTAGCATGAATATGTCTATTTGCATTGGTCTGGGTGTTTCTATGTATAATATGTTTTTTTTTTTTTTTTTTATATTTGTTCCGTCAATTGACCGCACCCCGCTGGATGGTGAGAAGCTAGGGTGAAGTCCAGAAGATATGGGCCACCATCCCAGATACAGACGATCCCAAAATGGTAGCCCCTACCTTGACGGCCTCAAAATGTATGTATTTACAAAAACAAAAGTATGTTTAACCGCATTCTGGAACCCATAACACAAGTTTGTTAAACTATGCTTACTTTGGGATTAGAAAGCGGTGTGTAGAATGTCGTAGAATATTTATTTATTTATTCTACAATATTTTTTAGCAGTCTCAGGTATACCTTTCTTTTTTTTTTTTTTTTTATCGTGCGGAAATCCCTTCGGATACCCCCCCGCCGGCCAGCGGGGGCGGTTATGTCGGGCTTGCACCGACTAAAACCCTGCGGTTTCACCGGCATATAATTTCAATAACGTTCCCGCGACCCACGCGAACCTATTCCCGGGATAAAAAGAGTACCCTATGTCTTATTCCCAGTCGTATTCTGTGTGCAAAATTGCAGTTAAATTACATAACATAACATAAACATAACTTCAAGCCTGTATCCCCGAAGGGGTAGGCAGAGGTGTATATCCATTAAGTCAATTTCTATACCTAATTGAGTAACAATCAAATGAATAAATACATCTTCGCATTTATAACTTAAGTTTGGATAACTAAAACTATATTTCATTAGTTTTACTCTCTGTCAAGAAAGTATCGGGAATTAGTCAATAAAACTTAAAATAATTATGTATTCTTCGTCCAAATTTTTTGTATCACCTTCGAAAGAGTCCCCAGTTGAAATAATTCTCATACGCCAACGTACTACTTAATCATCAAAACCAAATTAAGATACTCTATTAATTTCTGTTCTTGTCGCGTATAACTTGCGCCCACAGATCATATCGCGACTACCGTATGAGTTATGAATACTGATCATGGTAGAAAGTGAGATGTTAATACGAAAACTATTTGATGTCAACCTTTGATTAATACGAGTTTCGAAATTATAACATTATTTTACATATTCCTTACCTTTCATGGGTTTTGAAATCTATTTTATAGCTCACCCTTTGTTAAGAATCACTATATTGGGACATAGCCCAGTGGCGTACGTAACGGACTGCTAAGACGAGGTCTCGAGTTCGATCCCCAGTCGCCCCCGGGCACACACCTCTGAGTTTTCGTAGTTATGTGTGCATAAATAAATGTTAATTAGCGCTCGCTTAGTAATGTGCCCGGTAGATGACAATAGGCTCGCCCCCTATTACATTGGGACCTTAATATAACTAGCGAATCGTAGGTGTGTAATACACCTCTGCCTACCCCTTCTGGTCGCTGGGAAACTTCCAGATTATAATCTATCCTTGTAACAATTTTCAGCCAGATTCGTTCAGCCGCTCTGGTGTGACTGAGTAACAAACATCCATCCATACATCCATCCATCCATCCATCCATCCATCCATCCATCCATCCATCCATCCATCCATCCATCCATCCATTCAAACTACCACATTTTTTATATTAGTGGGAAGTAGGATAGTAGAATGAGTAAAGGCCTTACACACACACATCAGGGCCGTGCCCCGTCATGGGGCTAAAAAAATATAGTTGTGTACATTTCATATGAACTCGTTCACGCCCGTCCATAATTCCATGCCCGGGTCGGCAACGGAGCATTAGTGTCTGAGCCCCAACACTGGCCACGGTCCTGATACGTCCCGGTCACGTCCCTGATGTGTGTGGGCAGGCCGTAACCTACTCATCTTCTTAATCAAAACAATACAAGATTGTGTACGAAACTAAGAAGTCTAAAATAAATTATATTAACCGATTATATAGATTACAATTAAACACATTAACAATTAAACTACACAATTAAACTAAACAATTAAAAAATTAAACAATTAAACTAGGGAAAATTCCAAAATACCGCAAGCCTGTGCTATATTTACAGAACTAACAGCTCGTAGGTCAACCATAAATATTAAACACCTGCATACTGAATGCAAATCTGAGCACAATCGATAGTGTAGCCTTCAGCAAGTTCATTGATTTGGTTACTCAAGTCTACTTGATCGAAGGCCTCACATAGAACCAAACACACTTGACGGGGTCTCCGCACGTGAAGAGTCACCTTTAATTTCAGGATTGTTATTGCTTGTCTACTCCGTGACCGAATAGGTTTTGTTGATGTAATTAATGAAGTATTCTGTCAAGAATAGTACAAATATAGCGGGAAGGAATGTAATTTATGTTAGATAAACATAGTTGTCTACAAGTACATGCAATTATATAAAATGTTTAATTTCCTATAAATCTCTATAGTGCAAAGACAGTCCAATAACTATCTAGTTAACAATAGTTGTATTAGAATAGGTTATAGTTTTGCCCCGTGTTAAGTTTTAAATTTTATGTTAATTTGGCATTGTCCGAAAATATCAGATATGTTATCTAAATGAAAATAAGAGATATTTGCAAATTTTTAAAGTTTCGCGTTCCATGATATACACTAATTTAACGGGAATTATCGCAGGGTACACTGGCCGTAATCACAGGCTGACTGTCAACCTGTGACCACGGCCAGTTTAACCTTGTCGAAACGTCAGGCAATCCAAAGGTATATACAACGGGTAATATATACCTTTTTTTTTTTTTTTTTTTTTTTTATCGTGCGGAAATCCCTTATATGTACATGATCGCGTTATTTCCCGTTAAATTATTGTATAAGAGATGTTTGGTTTCCAAATATGCACTTCGATAAATAGATATTGATTCAGATTACCAGTACCATTCCAACCCAACAGTGTTATTATATCTTCCGTTAAAATGTTGAATACAAAATTACTGTCTTAAAGTTTTAAGCATCCGTCTACTGAAACACCTAATATATACTGTAGCAACATTTTTAATGAAGAAGTTTTACTTCACTTTGAAATATTTTATTAACCCCATAAAGCAGACTTTATTTCATTTTGAATATTTTTCTCTTGAGACGCAAAGAAACTCAAACAATTATAATAAAAAATTAAAGAAATATTCAGGTAGCTTTAAACATTTCGGTTTTCTAAGTTCAGTTTCCTCATATAAAGTTGTAACATTTTAAGAGCAATTGTGAAGTGAGACGAACAAGTTAATTTGAACTCAGTTTATATATGACTATTTAAATTGCAACAGTTTGAATCAGAATTGCACAGAATCGAACCCATTGTTTCCAATATAGCATTTCTCTTGAATGGAAAAGTTTATAGTGATGAAAAATAGATCCTTTGTACTGAATAGAATTGTATGCGCAGTAATGACTGCGAACTTTATGGTGATCAGGTGGGATTAATTGTTTTTTTTTATTACTTTGTGATATTTGTGCTTTTTAGGGTTAAAAAAGGAACCCTTATAGATTCGTCATGTCTGTCTGTCTGTCCGTCCGTATGTCACAGCCACTTTTTTCCTAAACTATAAGATCTATGCTGTTGAAACTTGGTAAGTAGATGTATTCTGTGAACCGCTTTAGGAATTTCATACAAAAATAGAAAAAAACAATCAATTTTGGGGATCCCCATACTTAGAACTAAAACTAAAATTTTTTTTTTTCATCAAACCCATAGGTACATGTGTGGTATCTATGGACAGGTCTTCAAAAATGATTTTGAGGTTTCTAATATCATTTTTTTCTAAACTGAATAGTTTGCGCGAGAGATACTTCCAAAGTGGTAAAATGTGACCCCCCCCCCCTGTAACTTCTAAAATAAGAGAATGATAAAACTAAAAAAATATATGATGTACATTACCATGTAAACTTCCAACGATAATTGGTTTGAACGAGATCTAGTAAGTAGTTTTTTTTAATACGTCATAAATCATAAACTGCAATTTACCTTTCATTCAATCAACTGAAATGTAAAATTGTAAAAAAAGCATTATTAAGTTACTTACTGCTACGGAACCCTTCATGGGCGAGTCCGACTCGCACTTGGCCGCTTTTTTATTTTTGTTGTACACATTTTTCGAACAAGTGTTCATAATCTAATCATGTAAAAGTGTTGAAGTGAGTGTTGTGTTGACACAGAACATGTTCCCCTTGTTCTGTTTTTCTGAGATATATATGCCTATTTCGGAATCCTCGTAAGCAGCGTGCAGATTCTCTACAAAATACATTTTCTGATTAGAAAGATAATGGAGAAATGCTTCTGCTGAAAGATATAACATCGAAAAATCTATTTTGAAATTATTGTAATTACTATTATTACTATTGTACTATTGTAATTACTATTGTTATTTTGAAGCGTCGGTAGCTTAGTGGTTAAGGAGTCGACCCTACGATCGATGGTCCCGGATTCGAATCCTGGCCATTACACTACCGACGTGAACCCACTCCTAACACAAGCAATTTAGGGGAATATTAGTAATTTTGGTTACTAATATTCTTTTTATAAAAAAAAGTATTGTTTTATTGGATTAACAATTAACTAAAAGTCATTCAGTGGTCCAAATAGATTGATTAATTAATTAAATTTACGGTTTATAATTAAGTTATCAGTAACTACTTCATTTTATCGAGAGAACTTTCAGTGTTTCACTCAGACTAAACGAATCAAAACCGTATTCTTTTAGTCTGAGTGTTCAACATCCAAATGACCAACTGGAAACTCTGGGAGTTTAGTTGTATTTGGCTGAATACCATGCAAGTAATAATTATGTGGCATGGCATTGCATACTGTGCAAGTCTCGTGTCAACTAATGTGTGTGTGTGTGTGAAAGAGAGAGAGAGACAGCGTGTGTGTATGTGTGTGTGTTTGTGTTTGTATGAGAAATTAGGATGTGTGAGGGTATGTGTATGTGTGATGGTGTAAGGATGTGTATGTACGAGAGAGGGTGTGTGAGTGTGTGTGTATGAGTCTAGGGTGAATCACCGTGCGTTTAGGTATTTTTGCAACACAAGTTACAACTGGGTATCAGAAGGATCCTGGCCTCAGATCTATAAAAACAACAGCATTACAAATATTGATCTGCCCACAGCTACTATAACTCAACAGGCCGCCATTTAATATAGCTATTCGGTTGTCAACACATCAAATGAAATAAAACAATCATAGACAAATAATTTGGGTCTACTTCAATCAATTATCCAATAACATTACATTATCAACCTATACATCACAATCAGAGGTATAACCTAGCTAAATGGGGAGTGTTCAATGTATTCGCTCCGTTGAACAAGAAAGTTGTCTTGAAAATGGTCGAGTTCTGCCCGCACGCCCGTCCTAAACCAATACGTGATTGTACTCGCTTCATTTGGTTCAGCCAAACAGTTGTTGGATTATCGTTACTGTTGTGTGAGCTCTTTATAGAAGTTCCGCTCTATAAGTTTGCTGTAAGTTTGGCTCCTATCAATTCTAATATTCAGGGCCGTTTAAATATTCAAATGGTAACTTGTATACCAGTCAAAATTTGAATATCTGCTGCATATATTAGCAGATGATATTCGATCAGTGAAGTTATTGCAGCGAACTTAGAGAATACATTATTTAATAAGTAAATTGATAATGAATAACTTCTATATTCACATTTCATGATTTACATTAATGAAGAAATATTATTCTATTCATGGGTCACCGTGATTTGCTGGCTGCCCTCTGCGCCACCTTTTTTTTTTTTCTGGAGAGAGATGTGATTTTATCTCGAAATCGGAGATGGCCCTGGGTTAGTAGAGGTACGAGGGAAATGACCCGAGGGGGCCATCTCGAAACCGGAGATGGCCCAGGGTCAGTCGGGGTGCGAGGGATATGCTCTATGGGCAACCTTACACCCCGGCGTCTGCAGACCCAAGACGGCGTGCGGTTTTAGTCGGTTCGAGCCCGACATAACCGCCCCCGCTGGCCGGCGGGGGGGTATCCGAGGGGATTTCCGCACGAAAAAAAAAAAAAAAAAAAGGTACGAGGGAAATGGGGATCGGGAATAGGATCCCGCCGAGACGGCGAGCGGTTTTAGTCGGTTCAAGCCAGACATCACCGCCCCCGTGGCTGGTGGGGGATATTCCAGGGCATTTCCGCACGAGAAAAAGGCCCGTTTCACAGATTATCTAATGGTTGATGCCGTATTCTAGAACAAGTCAGGAATCTTGAGTCGAAACTAGTTTAAGTACAGATTGTATTCTGGAACTAAACTTGACTGGAGGTTTTATGAACATAGGTGATTTACGTTCATAAATCTCCACTCAAGTGTAGTTAGTCAGACCCAGACAATATGATTTGTTCGTCACACACACAAAAATTATGCCTCTATTAAATAGTTGTTTTCTGTTTTTATTTAATTACATTTTTTTTAGCGGCGTTAGCCGAGTGTAGCGGTGATAGCCTAGTGGCGTACGTAACGGACTGCTGACACAAGGTCTCGAGTTCGATCCCCAGTCGCCCGGGGCACACACCTCTGAATTTTCGTAATGTGTGCATTAATAAATGTTAATTATCGCTTGCTTAATAATGTGCCCGGTATATGGCAATTGGCTCGCCCCCTATTACATTGGGACCTTAACATAACTGGCGAATCGTTGGTGTGTAATACATTTCTGCCTACCCCTTCGGGGATGAAGGCGTGAAGTTATGTTACGTGTGTTATGTAATTTTTTTTGTTAGTTAGTTTTGTTAGTGTCACTTTCTCAAAATATTTAAGAAAATATGTCTTATGCACAAATTCAGTCAACAGCCAACACGATCCTAATTTAATCTTTACCAGTAATATTTAAGTAAGTGCTACGAAAATTATATATCCTTTTGCCGGTGATATGCATTTTAAAACTTCATGTTCCAGGCAGCTGAATTTTTATTCTTGTATTCCATATAACTTGGAGAGTGGCAGGAAAAAATCTACAAGATATTTCATACTCGCTCCGACCGCAATGAACGCCATATTTTTATTGCGTTGAAAAGAACGTTTCATGGGCCTCGAATGAATATTTTTAAATTAAAATAATTCCATTCGAGCTTTCCAATTAAAAGGGGTTCCAAGTATTTGGTGGAAGGAAGTCTTTTCTGAAGGAATTGATATAAAAATTGAATACGGGCGAAGCGACCCGGAACGATTATTTTGATGGCAGTTCAAAGGGTCTAGTGGTATTAAAGAAAGAAAGCAATGCTTCTTTCTTTTCTTTGTGTGTAAGAAGTTGTTGGTAGACTTCGTTTTTGTTTATAGATAAAAAGAAATCAGCATATTTTTTTAAATATTGTCTTCTAAATATAGATCTTTAGACCCCTGAAAGCCTAGGGCTCGTTAAGTCGTTTTTTTTTCACTGCAGTACAAATATTTAGGTCTATAATATTAGTAATAGGTCTATTATAATAATATTTCAGTGCGGGCAATCGAAAACCTAAATTATTCTCAGAAGTTATCTTTACACACACACCTCTGACTTTTCGTAGTTATGTGTGTGTTAAAAATGTTGATTATCGCTCGCTTAGTAATGTGCCCGGTAGATGGCAATAGGCTCGCTCACTATTACAAAACATAACATAACATAACATAAACTCACGCCTATATCCCCGAAAGGGTAGGCAGAGTTACGATTATGGTTATGTTATCTTTATTTATGACTTCAGTCTCGAAATAAAATTTGCGTTCAAATTTCGAATAGGTTCTTAATTACTTATCTAATGTTCTGGGCATCCATGGTTGTGGGTAATGGAATACCTTTTTTTTATTTTTTATTTTTTTTTCGTGCGGAAATCCCTTTCGGATACCCCCCCGCCGGCCAGCGGGGGCGGTTATGTCGGGCTTGAACCGACTAAAACCGCAGGCCGTCTCGGGTCTACAGACGCCGGGGTGTAAGGTTGCCCATAGAGCATATCCCTCGCACCCCGACTGACCCTGGGCCATCTCCGGTTTCGAGATGGCCCCCTCGGGTTTGGGAATCACGGTGTCCCCGTCTGCCACGGTTTGGGGAAGGGGCCCCAAGCAGCAAAGGACGTAAAAAATTACGTGAATTTTTGGGCATGTTTAACGTCGAAATCACGTGTGGATGTCACAGATTTCGACGGCTTATATGACGTCAAAAAATTACGTTACATAACGTCATTTAATGACAAAATGGCGACGTCCCTACATTACGTGATATATCACGTCAAGGTAGACGTTAGAAAACGTTAAACATGACGCCACTAATGACGTGAAAAATTTATATTAATTTACTTAATTTTTGACGTCAATATAAAACGTTACTAGACGTTATATATGACGACATCAATGACGTTAAAAATGAATGGAACTTCACGTACTTTTCCACGTCAATAAATGACGTTACCAGACGTTACACGTGACGACACTAATGACGTGGCTACGCTGAAATTAATAACGTCAATAATGACTTTAAAAATACGTTATTATTGACGTACCTAACTACCTAATATTGACGTTATTGAGACGTTTAAAAGTGGTATCTAATAACGTCATTGTTTGGGTTTTAGGTATGTACACGATTTGTTGTATTTACGTTGAAATTTGGGCCCATAATTGTAACGGACAAGTCTTTTGTGTAAATTAAACTATCCAAAATTGCTGGATTTGCACCGACGTCAGCCAGTTACAATATTGGGCATAATCTAAAGATAAATACAAAAAATCGCACTTAACGCCATACGACTTAAAGACATACTTAACAATATTTGTTATTTTATTACGCTAGTAGGTATTCTGAGGGTAGTATTTAACTGCACACATAAAATACTGAAATGCACATATGAAGAAAAAATAACCAACGTAACCTATTAATGCTAGATAATTCAGGAATATTGATGTGCAATCAGTATTTTTAAAGTACAATTAATTCCCTTATCAATAATAAAAGAATCCATACACATATAATGCAATCTTTGTGTAGTATGACGTCACAATATTATTTAAACAAATGATACAAAGTAATAGGTGTAATATTGTTATTTATTAGATTATTAAAAAATTATGAATCTTATGAAGATACACTTAGGTACGACTTATAAGAGACAATCAATGCTGAAAATCACTAACCGATAGTTAAAGAAAATAGCACCAGTAGGTAAGTTAATGTTATTTTATTATACTAGCAGTTAAAGCAGTGATTATAATAGAAGAACGACAATAATAGTAGGTCCTAATTTAATAGTTAACATACTTTTATAGTATGAATGTGCTCATGAAAGTGAACAACTTTTCCAATAAGTCAAATCGCAAATAAAATGTAATTTTATAGTTGATAATAGATCAGCTAATTGTGAATGTATGGAAAGTGGAAATGCTCATACATTCATAAAAATCTATTCAGACGTTTTGCATCTCAAAGTTAAAAGTTAACATTTATAACTTTTAAATTATTTTATTTCAAAAATGTTCAATGAACAAAGAAATACTGAAGTATATAATTACTGTATGTAATCAATCAAGAAGCCTTTTTAAAATATCTTCATGACGTCACAGTTCCTATTCCCCGTCTGAGCGGTTTTCTTGTCTGAGTTTAGAGCACTGGACATAGTTATACAAAATGACACAATTTCTTAAGACTAAAATTGTAATTATTAAAATTTGGCTAACCCACTAGTAATCATTCTTAGACGATATGTCGTAACGGTAACACTACTTCTTTATTGAAAAATGGAAGATGAATACATTTGCTGGCAATATTTTTAAAAGAAATTACTACCATATTCTTCGACAATTCGCTTACTAAAATTATATCTAAACATTTAGAAGAACAAGGATAAGTAAAAAAATCTTCACTTTTGGTATACATTTGAGCACATATAAAAGTATCATCATCTTCACCTTGAATAATATTTACTATTCTTAAAACTGACTTATCTCTTAACATACAGATACAATCAGCAGCAGAATTTGTGCTAAAAATAAAATCTTTAAAAGTAACTTTTTTATATTGCTTTTTGAAATTACCTGGTGGCAAAGGCCCGTCATAATGTTCTTGCGAACAATGTATAGAATTGTTAGTATCTGTAGGAAAACATTTAGCGGTAAGTCTGTTACAGACTTGCTGTAAAGGTTTATGGGGTGTCCTAATCAAACTCTTGAGTTTACCTAAAAAATTTTCAAATTTAAATGCAGATATGTTATCCAATATTCCAAATCGTTCAACATCATCTACAAGATGAATTAGCGAATGGACATTATATACAAGATATTGCCTACCATAAATAGTTACACAGTCCTTTACAAATTCTTTTAGCAAGTATTTAGCATAATCTGAATATTGAGATGTCAAATTATTTGAAACTAATATAGAAATAGCACAATGTAAAATTAAGAAATGTTGATAAACATCATTTTTTAATATTCCATATAAAATTATTGGCCCTATGTATAACAAAAATGTCCTGAATTCAGTCGCTTTCCATCGGTCAAGTTCCTGAATAATACGAGGTTTGCGATTAAATTCAACAGGTATGAACTGACGAACATATATCAACCTATCATTTAATGAGGAAATACTTTTACTATCTAATTTTACATGTTTGACATCTCCTTTAACTGGTTTGACCCAAGAATGTAACAATTTTCTTACAACGCCTAAACAGACACTATGCATATAATCTATTGGAAAAGCAGTTATTAAACCAAATGACAATTCAGTTAAAGGAGATATTCCTAAGTGATAATCCTCATCGTTTTGAAATAAAAACGAATTATCTGTTCTAAGAGAGCAATCTAAATTATCTAAAATAACACGGTTATTAACATAACTGCCATAACAAGTACATTTGTCACAACCAGAATATGCATTATGCGATTTAACATATTTCAAAAATGCTCGAGCTGGCATGTCACACACAAAACAGTTGAGAGATACTTTTATTATAAATCCTTTATAATTTAAACCGTTTTGCATAATATCTTTTAATTCGCGTATAAAATCATCTAAGTACGCTCTAAGTGGATTAGGCTTAGATTTACCACAAAATATACCAATCACGAATACAGTGTTTTTAAACCCTACAACATCTGCTAATATTGGCCAAAATTGAATGTTAGAGCTATGAAAAAGCGGTAAGCCATCAATATTAAACGTAAGTTTAATTTCAGACATATCCGGCTTGTGATACATGTTAACAAAATCTAAAAGGGAATTAACAATTCCTAAATGTATATACTCCCCGTTATCAAGAGTTTTCAGTTGCCATTTACGATTAGTATTTAACAATGTCCTGGCATCCGCCATAAGGTCTGAATCAAACATTTTAAGAAATTTCAACAAAGATGTTAATGCTGCATTGGAAATGTTAAATTTTAAAGTCCACTCTCTTAGAAATGTGGACAAATTTGGAACAGATTCATCAGGCTGAGTTGAATTATTATAGTAACTAGTATCATTCATTACACAGGTAAAATCATCATGAAAAGGAACTAAAAGAACATTATTATTTCTCACCATGTCTATAGATAAAGTTTCATTATCATTCGTTTCAGATATGTTAATATTATCATCTTTATTAAGAACATTATTTAATTGTTGTGCCACTCGTCTGTAGACTTGGCGTTTACCTAAAAGCGACATTATTGCTAAATAAAAAACACAACTTACGACAAAATCAAACAGTCCGCTCGAAAAGAGATATTTTAGCAAGATAAATACAAATTACAATTCACACAGTTCGCTCTAAGCGCGCTTTTATCTTTTTTTCTTCGAGAGTCATACGTTGGGGTGCATGTTTTAGCCAGACTTTGATGTTGTCCTCAATGGGCTTTTCTTGAATTAATTTAAAAATCTTCTTTGTTGCACCTAAAAAAATAATGGATTATATTCCTGATAGTTATCATAGATAACATCTAACTATTGAAGTATTTTCGAGTGTACTATTTCATTTGAAATCATTCTAGCTATTTCTAAGACAATCCTTACATATAAATACCTAATTGTTATCTCTGGTTAAAAAGAACAAGAATATTTAAATTCATGAAACTTTTGCTATACTAGATTCCTTAAAAATACCTATTCAAACACCCACATGCACACACCCATAATTAATAATCAAACCCCCCCTCAGACACACCAAATAATATGTAAAGGGAATTATATATAAAAATTTCCCATTACATAGGATCGCAAATTTCGGAGCTATTTAAGCACTCTTAGAATGTCCTAATTTAACGGGAATTAAATATTTAGATTTTTTGTATCGTATTTTTGTTGAATAAACAAGATCATTTTTAAGAAAACTTACGGACAATAGCAGTTTATAAATTGAGGTCTTCAAATGGTCGTTTTCCTTTTTTTCCTTTAAAACTATATTTCATAGCCAACTTATTAGCGAAACTGTGTTTCATAATCTGATTTACTGTTCCAGTAACAGTGTGACCAGCAAAAGCACCAAAGTAGTCACACTGAAAAAGATAAGCATAATTTTTTTTATTATTTTATCCAATAAAAACTAATCAAGAGAGTCTAGCTCTTCCAAAATATAATATGAAAATGTACTTTGAACTATTACAATTTTTTATTGTTATGTATAAAATAATCTGTTCTTTAATAATATTATTTACCAAATCTCCAAAATTCTTATCACTAACTAAAAATTCTTCAATTGCTTGAAGCTCTTCATCATTAGTTAATGGGAAATTGGCTGGTAATTCCAACAATGCGTTCTTGGGAGCAAATTCTTTTTGATTTTGTTGTCTTATCCACTCTAGAATAATTTTATTTTGCTCTTGTATTGAAATTAAAATTTGCATAATGTTGTATTCAAAATCTGAAACAACAAGATATAAAATTAGATCAAGTCTACTTGAATGGGTGTATTTTCAATACAAGTACAAAATGTAATAGTAACCCACTTGATCTAGTGCCTTTTAGTTGACTGCCTGATGAGACTGATACATGTGGTGGTGGATCATCATCCAGTCTGATTCTATTTATTTTTGAAACATTGTTAGATGCACAGATGTTTCTAATATTAAACTTTGATTAATTATAATAATACCATCTACACAACAAAATGTAACAAATAAACTCAAAAACTACTGGATCAATTTGCATGGAATTTAATAGACGAGTAGAGAGGCACCGGGAGAAGGACGTAGGATACTTTTTATGGCGGTGGGTCGCTATAGTTTAAAAATTACAGATGAATAAAACAAGTAGGTAAGAAGTTTGAATTTAAAAGTTTAGTAAGTAATTTAAAATTGCTCTGGTGGTCATGTGCTAATTAAAAAACCGGCCAAGTGCGAGTCCGTATGCGAGTTCCGTACTATACGTAAATACTTTTGATGTATGGAAGCCCCCCTTAAGTATTATTTTTATTTTATTTTTAGTATTTGTTTTTGTAGCCATAATAAAAATACATAATATTTGCAAATTTCAACTGTCTAGCTATTACGACTCTTGAGATCTAGCTCGGCGAGTGAAAATGGGCATGAAAAAGGGCTAAAATATCATATTCTTTGTATGGGAGCCCCCCTTAATTATTATTATTATTTTGTTTTTAGTATTTGTTGTTATAGTGGCAACAGAAATACACAATCTGTGAAAATTTCAACAGTCTAGCTATTACGGTTCTTAAGATACAGTCTGGTGACAGACGGACAGACGGACAGACAGCGAAGTCTTAGTAATAGGGTTCCGTTTTTACCCTTTGGGTATGGAACCCTAATAAGGGCTGATGGGTGTTCTGAAATATTTATAGAAGTTAATCAATCAATCATTTTTTGTCGAACATGTTACATAAAAAATACATCAAAGTATGACTTCAAGTGGGATAATTAAGTGGGTAAGTCAAAAGTAACCTGGTAAGTATACAAATTAGTCTCTAGTAGTCAACTCAAAATTAATGAGATTAAGTTTAAAGTACAAGTACATACTGTCTGCGGATGTTGACAAAGTTGGTATATATGAAGTTGTATGTTTCTCGACCGTTGTATCTTCTGTTCTATTTTCACAGTGATCAGTCATTTTCACATATTCTGAAATATCAAAAACTGTATGACTTCCTTGAAACTTTTGATATTACTCATAATATACAACTTGAAAATGCTGTTTTAGTGAACTATTTATGGGGAAGTATAGATGGAAAATTTTACTACGGAACCAACCCTGGAAAAAAGACAATGAAGTCAGTTAGTTCTGCACATTTTAGGTATGGTTTTTTATTTAATTAAATCTGTTATGATTTAATAAGCCAAGAGATCATTATATGCCAGAAATTATCCATACTAGTATTTATTATTTTATATAAATATATTAAATATAAATAAATAAATACTTGCATGGATATTTTGACTATTACCCAACCCGGCAATAAAGAATTGAGCTTAGTGTAACAATTTAAAAAATATGTAAGTAGCCCTTTATTACATTTAATTAAGAAAATATTATCCATGCTGTAAATATTTGTAATTGAACATGCTTAAATCCCACCCATGAGTAAAAATATTAGTACAAATAATGATGACATGCTGACCACCACCATGCTGACCTATATCTAAATCAAAATAGTATAAATATAATTTAAAAAATAAAAGTCAAGCACACTTCAATCCGACTGCTTTTCACCCATTAGTACCTACAAATATATGTGCAGTTTAAAATACCTATTACTTATGTAAAGTGGGTTGACTTCTATGTGGCATCACAAAACGCTGCCATTGAAACTGAAAATGTGCAAAGGCTTTCAGTCACATTTAAAATATACCTTTTACAGTTTTGATGTTAAGCACTAAAAACCGTTGATATTTATATTGAAATATAGAACTACAATGTTCAGATACTTGGCTCCCGAGGATCTGGACTACAGGTACCGAGAGCTTAGCACCATAGACACTGCCAATAAATATTATAGGGTAACTGTTTTAGTTGGCCTGTTTGCCAGCACAGAACTCTGAAGAATAAAGTAAACATTGAATGCGGAAAACTTACCAGAGTTGCAAAATATGTTGCTTTTTTGATTAATCTGATGAGGCGAGGATTTGCGGCGATGGTAGAAAACATCTCCTTCATCCTCATTATCGCTACTACTATATACACGTTTACGTAGGTTTCTTTTTGTTGAATTGTTTAGTTCTCCATCCGTCAGGTCGCTGGTATTTTCGGCTTCTCGCGCCTTTTTTCTTGCAATCAATATATCGTCTGAAAGAAATCGAACAAGTCACTCCAGAATATTGAATTATGTACTACTCCAGAATGTAAAAATCGTACACGAGCAACGGAAAAAACGGAAACGATGATGAAGAGAGATTGTTTTCAATCATGCTTAGCCGCAAATAATGATACATACCAGATTCAAAAAAATTTCTTTTTAATTTAATTAAGGCCCAATCCTCGGCGGGAGTTTGATGCTTTTGCAGTAATTTGTTGAAAGTTGTGTTATTTTTCGTATTAGGCCAATATGCTTCAGATTTTTTTGGCGTCAGCCATTCCGAACTAAGTATAACAACGGGGCCACAACCATCAGTAGCGTCCCCGCTGTTTTCTTCGGCTACTATATACAGCATTCTGTAGTTGATGCATAAACATTATTATAATTACATAAACATTGCTCAATAAATATATAAAAATTACAATTATTTTCTAAAAAGAATACTTACATATATATGAAATCTCAGCTCATGGGAACCGGGAACCGGGAACCGTTATAAATGATGCAATAACTGACCAGTAACCACAGAGAAAAAAGGCGCAATAAATATTTGGGTATGGAGATCTGATATCGATTAATCGAAGAAGTAGGTACCGATTTTCGTATTAAAATCTTCTTCGACATATAATTGCTGAATTGATCCAGAGAATCAATATGTCACCCTAGAAAATTGACATTATATTTTTTCTGTTTTAGTACTTAAAACCATAAAATTATTATTTAATAGATAACTCAATCGCCATTATGTATATTATCAGTATTATAGAATCATCTGTTCCTTGTGAGCTCCTTTTTTCAATTGCCGGCAACATCGCAAGTCATCCCAGTAGATTCAATTGTAAGTTTTAAATGTTTGTAGAGAAGATGAAACTTTGTTTTCATTAACTTGAGTTTTATTTTAAGTAGGTATATTTTATTACGGTAGGTAGTGTAGTAGTGTAGCTTGGTAGTGGAAAGAAAAGTAGATTACGCACTTTGATAAAGTGAGTAATTAAAGCATTCATGCTACTTTAGTACCCTTGCATGCGCTCTGGCACCAATCTAAAACTTTTGTATCAACAACTTACTTTGCGCTCGGTGCAACAATCTACTATATGTACTCGTTGAATGTCATCGATACAGGGAAGGAACACAAAAATTATTAAATAATTTTATCAACAGTTTATAAATAAGTTTATCGACAAGTTTTACACCGTGCCTACAAAAAATAGTCTCGTGTCGTTTAATTTTTTTCAGTAAAGACTTACAGTTACTTACAGTAGTTTTACAGTAAAGCTTGAAAATCATGTAAAAATCATTAGAACAAAAAACTAGCTGTAACGAAACTACATGTGACGTCACAAGAATAATATTATAAAAAAGTTGAATAATGGCTGGTTTTTAGGATTCCGTACCCAAAGGGTATAAATGGGACCCTATTACTATGACTCAGACTGTATCTCATAAGCCGTAATAGTTAGACGCTGCCGCTATAGCAACAAATACTAAAAACCAGAATAAAATAAATATTTATGGAGGCTCTCATACAATAAACGTGATTGACCGCGTAACTTTTTTTTTCATAGAAATACTATCAAATACAAACTTATCTTATATATGCACACTTGTTAGAATTACCTACGCATAGAATATACTATTTACGGAACCCTCAGTGTGCGAGTTCGACTCGCACTTGGCCGGTTATAATGATTCGAATGAAGAATCGATACCCTAATACGAGGTTATACGATCGTGAACTACGATCAATAACAAGAACAAATATTATAATTATTACTCACACATGGAAGTTGATTCTGACTTTTCGTAAATTCGACGTGTTTGAGCTCTTTTTGCACCATTTTACTTGAAACATTTGACAGTTGACCTCGTTTTTTTATTTTCAATCAGTTCTTCGGGTTACTATTCGTATCGATTTTATGTCGAACTTTTTTGGAAAGTATCGCCATCGCCACTCAGCGCAGTGCTGCCAAGTTTAGCCAGGTTCGAGCAGTGATCATGATTTTTCATTGTTTATTTGCTAATCGATTTTAAATATTTTTATGTTATTAAAATGGACTTACTCGATACTTCGTATTCGATACTTTTACTCATTAAGTACTCTTTGGGAGGTATCCTATCGAATAAAATTAGAAATTACTCATTTTAAACGTGACCTTACGGCTCATGTATATGGCAAAACCATCTAGTTCAATCGTACTGAACCTTATTTTAACATTGAGCTCGAATTCGTTCCTTCTGTTCTGTTCACAGACATACCTACCTTCCTATCCTTTATTCACTTTACTCATTGACGTTATACCAATATATAGTCTTGCATCTGGCGCGGCCACTTTGTTGTCAGCTAAAAGCATTGAGTATTTGATTTAGGCTAAGAGTGATGTCGCTATCATCAAGTGGAGAAGTCCCTTCATTCACCTGCCATAACACATATTATTATATTATTATGATTAATTTTTGCTATGGTATTTATTGCTTGTTTTCTCGTTGTTTTATTTTTAAAGGTTTAAAATATTACATGTGGAGATAGCATACCTAATAAATAATATTTTTAATCAGTGGCGAAGTTACAGATGTCTTTTTTTATTATTGTATCAAATTTATGTACCAATATCATTTGCTTTTCTTTTGTTCTACTGAAGTTAGACAGCTAAGCTATTGAGCTAAACTGACGTCACCATAGACGATGTTTAAATGTACTTCCTATAGATTGGCCCTCATATCCGTTAAACGAGATGATTTTAAATTAAGAATGTGTGAGTTATGTCATTCTGTTGAGGAGGACGGCCAAAGTCAGCTATCCGATGGACCGCTGTTTCGTAGCTATAGTATGATTGAGTTTTGTACAATTCACACAATTCTTTTCCAAAAAGGTGGTTAATGTTGCTTAGATAAAAAATCAGTGGAAAAATAATTTTAAAATTACTGATTAATAAATTGAAATGTAATGTAACAAGATATTTTCAAAGTCTGTAACACCCATAAGTTACGATTACTTTTCTTTTACTATCTAAATGATTTTTGTATAAGACGAAAATGTATTTTTATTTTATTTTTGACGCTAGCAACACTCGACCATCTTTATGTCATACGCTTGACGTTTACTGCTGCTATCATTTCTCGTTTTTATTTGAATAATTCTGATTCAAAATAGATTGTAATAACTCAACGACGACCTCGGCTTGCACTCGGACCCTGTATCCGCTTTATATGTTGACCCTGGCAATTCTTTGGATATTGTATCCGCTTTACATGGAGACTTACGCTTGGACGTGGATAACCCGAATTCAACTGTTGATATGGAACTTATACATTGTAATAATTGTGGTGCTGATGTGACCCACAGGAGAAGATATATTCTGAACTTAGATGAATTGCGACATGTAATTCTACAATGGATTGCACCACAAGTTGTAAGTATTTTTCATGTGTGATATTTTACGTTAATTAATTATTATCGCCCTTAATAATATAGTTTATTTATTGTCAACAGATTGACACTCACAGCCAGATATGCCACTCTTTTTGGACTGTGGCCAAGATTAAAATATAATGAACTTATATTGCTAGCCTGTGGAACATACCAATTAAAACAGGCAAGATCATATCATGGAGAACATATAAGTGATGGTTCCTATACGGTTGAAGTTTGTGCGGACAGAGCTAGCAACCTCATGCCAAGTTTTCTTTCATCCGGCAACTGCACATTACTAAGAGCTAAAATACAAAGCAGGCATATAAGTAGATAAACATATTTACATTTTATATGACAAAAATATCCAAGATTTAAATGGAATTAAAAGAATATTATTGTAACTGCATTGTTGGCCGAAGGACAGTGGGTTGTTGCTCTCATATTATGTCTGTCATCTGGTACTTAAGTTGGGCAAGGTATGAAACTGTTACTCCACCAGCTAGGTTATTGGATAATATTTTAGTGATGTATGATAGTTTAGTGAAGAAAATTAAATAAAAATATTCACATAAAACCAGAGTTTTATTTTCTTTTTTTTTTAAGTAAGCCTGAGTACTAAACTATTTATATTATTGATTTCTACATAGCTTCAGCTACTAAATAGCAGTATTTTTATTTAAATTAAAAAATGTCCACGCCTGAGCCGAAGTTCCATACAACGTGGCGAGTGATATGTTATTATTTTAAAAATTGCTGTAAAATGTTTCGATACTACTCATGAGTACTTTCTATTCGATATCGTGTCCCTAAATTTATGTCGTCATATAGTCGTTATGCACCTATCGTCATAAGTACAGAATCACGAAAAATGACGTCATTCTTCTCGTTATTATAGTCGTTACGTACCTGTCGTCATAATAGCTGATAAATAATGACGTAAAATGTCGTTATTGATGTCGTCATTTAGTGGTTATGCATCTGTCGTCTTAAAAGTCGTTAAATAATGACGTAAAATGTCGTAATTGATGTCGGCATATAATCGTTATGCACCTATCGTCATAATAGCGGTACAGAATCACGAAAAATGACGTCATTCTTCTCGTTATTATAGTCGTTGCGTACCTGTCGTCATAATAGTTGATAAATAATGACGTAAAATGTCGTTATTGATGTCGTCATTTAGTCGTTATGCATCTGTCGTCATAATAACGGTACAGAATTACAAAAAATGACGTCATTCTTCTCGTTATTATAGTCGTTACGTAGCTGTCGTCATAATAGTTGATAAATAATGACGTAAAATGTCGTAATTGATGTCGTCATATAGTCGTTATGCATCTGTCGTCATAATAGTCGGTACAGAATCACGTAAAATGACGTCATTCGTGTCGTCATTATAGTCGTTATGCATGTGTCGTGATAATAGTCGTCAAATAATCACGACAAAAATGACGACATTTTCTAACCAATGACGTCATTGAGTTTAAAAATCACGTCGAAATAGACGTGAAAAAACTCCTAAGACGTCATTCGTTCGAACATGTCGTAAAAATCACGTGATTTTCACGTGTGTTTGCTGCTTGGGGCGCTAGTCGCCCCACCGTCCCGGCCTGCTTCTGCTGGGGTGACAGGCGGCCTTACCTGCCAATAAGCGACCTCTGGCGCCTGAGATAATGGAATACCTATAACCCCACTAATATCATAAATGTAAAAATTTGGATGGATGGATGTATGGATGGATGTTTGTTACTTAATCGCGCCAAAACGGCTGAACGGATCTAGCTGCAATTTTGGTACAGGGATAGATTATAGTCTGGAATAGGACATAGGCTACTATTTGCCCCTGGGATAGGTTCCCATTGGAAGCGGGAACGGGAACTGAATTCCACGCGGGCGAAGCTGCGGGTAATAGCTAGTATTATAAATGTGACAGTTTGTGAACACGTTTGGATATTTGTTACTTAATCATGCTCAAACGGCTGAACGGATCAGTTTCTTTTCGAAGGCACGTGAGGTTTATCCCAGGAGCACTAGAAACCTGGATAGAATTGTACTACCACGAGTACCAAAAACGACTCTCTACCAAAAAAAACTGTTTTGCGATGTGTGGTTGTATTTATAATGCAGTCCCAAACAGCTTAAAGCAATTTCAAACCTCTGTGTTTCTGAGGAAGTTGAAAGAATGGCTCATCCAGAAATGTTTTTATACTATAGATGAATTCGAAAAGTGTAATGGTAAATTATAGAAACTATTTTTAAGAATTAATTGAGTAATGTTATAATCATTTAATAGGTATTATTGACTGGGGTGTGTGTTGGGTAACCTCCTCGAGTGTCGCTCCGATTCCGATCCCGCTGCAGTCCGGGGGGAACGGAATCGGAGCGGCCGGTACACCCTGCGCGGCGGTCAATGGCTTCCCCTTCACCCCTTCATAGGGTTGGCATTGATCGTCGGCCAATACCCAACGTGGCGGGAACACATCGCTCTCCGTACTCCTCTGCTTTCAGAGGAGACAGGATGAGCGATGCTGTTAGTGGTGAGATGGCCCAGGGTCAGCCGGGGTGCGAGGGATATGCTCTATGGGTAACCTTACACCCCGGCGTCTGAAGACCCGAGACGGCGTGCGGTTTTAGTCGGTGCAAGCCCGACATAACCGCCCCCGCTGGCCGGCGGGGGGGTATCCGAAGGGATTTCCGCACGATAAAAAAAAAAAAAAAAAAAGGTGTTATTGACTTTTGTTATTATATTTTGCGTTTTTGAGTGACTTGCATGTGCTTAAAAAAATTGTACACGAGTAATGGTAGAATATGCTGAACCTACCCTTTAATATAAGACCTGTATTGTACCACCATATTCAGACAAATAAAGATTATTATTATATTATATTATATTATATTATATATAAGGGGATTTCCGCACGAAAAAAAGGTATATACTTCTTACATAAATAAATAAAATAGTAGTAGGTCGTGAAAAGAACAGTTGCATACTCTAAAGATTAAAACTTTTACTCACGACAAAAAGTTTTATCCAAACGGTACTCCGATATTTTTGCTCTACACTGTCGAGGATAAAGGTTGACCAAATGCACCAAATAAATTCACCCAATCAAATGGAAGGAGATAATTGAAAAGATAAGTAAAGAATTATATGCCTTTTATCTTTTCTTGGTCGTATGAAGTCCGCGAAGATCGCCGATGTTACACTTGCGTGCAAATAAATGGGGTGTTTTAGTAGCAGCTTAATAGCCACGTGATGTATGTACTGTCTACATTTCTTACTGTGAACGAAGTTGGTGACATATTTGTTTTGTTTTTAATTACGTAGATATATTACATGAGACTTTTTTTTTCTCTTCTTTTTTTTTTTGTATCACTCAGGTGGCAGACAAGCTCACGGCCCACCTGATGGGAAGCAGTCACCGTGGCCTATGGACGTGTGCAACACCAGGGGCGTCACACTCGCGCTGCCGACCCTAAAAAAAAGAAAGACTTCTTCCGGGAAGACCAAAGGCTACTCCCGCCCCTCCCTTCTCTTTTAGTTTTTGTGCTGTCAGAAGGAAGACTCTTCCCTCTGACAGCACAAAAGCTCTCAGTGAGCTCTGGCTACCCTACTCACCGCCGGGAACACAACACGAGGTTATTATGGCCGCGGTATTCTGTAGGGCGGAGGTACTTCCCCAGTAAGACTGCTCAGTTGGACGGGAATACCGGCATGTCCTACCTCTCTTTAAATTTTTTTATGAATTTTTTATTTTTTATGAAGAGAATTCTCGTACTTTATTATATTTTTCTCATAGAGAACTTCACGTAATACAAATTAATTATCGGATACAAAGTACTATCATCAGAACTATCATCTATTCTTAAAAATAAAAGAATTATTACCTTTTTTTTTTTTTTTTTATCGTGCGGAAATCCCTTCGGATACCCCCCCGCCGGCCAGCGGGGGCGGTTATGTCGGGCTTGCACCGACTAAAACCGCACGCCGTCTCGGGTCTTCAGACGCCGGGGTGTAAGGTTACCCATAGAGCATATCCCTCGCACCCCAGCTGACCCTGGGCCATCTCACCACTAACAGCATCGCTCATCCTGTCTCCTCTGAAAGCAGAGGAGTACGGAGAGCGATGTGTTCCCGCCACGTTGCGTATTGGCCGACGATCAATGCCAACCCGATGAAGGGGTGAAGGGGAAGCCATTGACCGCCGCCCAGGGTGTACCGGCCGCTCCGATTCCGTTCCCCGCGGACTGCAGCGGGATCGGAATCGGAGCGACACTCGAGGAGGTTACCCAACACACACCCCAAAAGAATTGGTACCTATAATATTAGTGAAACAAAAAAAAACAACGAAAGCCACCTTTCCTTCCTGCCATCCCTTTTTTATACTTTTCCTACTCATTTCCCTCAATAGGTAGCAAAAAGAGCGTGATACCTCTGGTAACAGTTCATAAGTCAAGGTAACTGCTTATCAGGGAGGCCGTGTGCTTGTTTGCTAACTTAGTAGTATAAATTTTTTTTTTTTTTTTTTTTTTTTTTTTTAAAAAGAATATTAGTAACCGAAATTACTAATATTCCCCCTAACCCCTCCAGCTAAGCTAAATTGCTTGTGTTAGGAGTGGGTTCACGTCGGTAGTGTAATGGCCAGGATTCGAACCCGGGACCTCTCGATCTTAAGGTCGTAAGTCCTTAACCACTAAGCTACCGACGTTTTAAAAATACTAAATTAACCTTCTCATGTAGGGATTAAACCCTTAGTACTTAAAAAAAGTATAACAGTTGATGTGGTGACAACTTACACCACGATGCAATTTACATAGAGCCAAGTTTCAATAAACAAAATGTTTGACAACACAATTTAAACTATGGTGGTAAAAACAACCAAAATCACTGTCTCTGTCTAGCAAATTCCAAAAATATACTAATTTTGCAGGTAGCTTTGTAGTACCTTTATTTTTTATTTTTTCGTGCGGAAATCCCTTCGGATTTCCGGCCAGCGGGGGTGGTTATGTCGGGCTTGAACCAAGCTAGTGGAAATCGAAATCAAATACCTAGTGAAAATCGAAATCAAATTACTCATTTACAATAAGCGCGTATCAAAACCGATAGTGCAAATAAACTGCAACAGTGAATTAAACCGAAAATGCTGGGTATTGCAAAGTGGATTGCAGTGTAATCCGTTGGAATCAGGATTGTGTATTTACTACGGTAATGAAATAACGTAAGGATATTTAAATGTTTTAATGTGTAATTTTGAACAATTTATATTTTAATGGGTGTTAAAATTCCACTACCCTTGATGAGTAATCTCATAGATTCAACGTCCATGAGATTACATACCCAAGTATATATTTTAATGGTATGACGACCTCTGTGGCGTAGCGGTAGAGCATTCGACTGCTAAGTCAGAGGTCGCGGGTTCGATTCCCGCTCATTGCAAATATGTATATTTGCATTGGTCTGGGTGTTTCTATATATAATATATATTTATTTACAAAAAAAGTATCTAAGTATGTTTATCCGCATTCTAAAACTCATATGACAGGCTCAGCTTAGTTTGGGTCTAGATGGCGCTGTGTAATATGTCCTAGAATGTTTATTTTATTTATTTATTTAATGCTAGATGAATGACAATACTATGATAAATATTTTATGTGGTAGTATATATTATGATTACAATTTAATGTTCAATTTAATATGCGAGTGAATGCAATTTAGATGACAGTAAGTTTATGAGATGAATAAAGACCAAAAGTAATCTAATGATTGAGAATGTAGTGGTAGAACTAGTATTAAAGGTAATGTACCTATTTCGGTAGTTTATCATAGAGAAACAGAAAATGCAATGGAGAAATCGAAAGAAAATTGAACGCGGAAACTGTGTGACTCTGTATTTAGTGCTGAGGAAGGTGTTAATAATCACAATCTTTTATTAATACAGTACGTAATAAAAATTTGATGTGGATGAAACATCATGAAAATGGAATCAACACTGTTAAGATAAGAATACTGTGAAATAATTGTTGAAGAAGTTTAGTTGATAGAAAGAATTGAGGGAAAGGCAGCCGGGGCGAGAGGGAGCGAGGACGCCGCAGACTTGTCTACGCCCGGGACTACCGACCTCTAAGATCGGGGCCTGAGGTAGCAGTCGGCCGGCTCGCCGTCCTTACAGAAGCAGGACAAACGGAGGCATGTCGTGTGTTTCCTACACACACCATGCAACTCACCGACGGATGATCAAACCCGACCCCAAAGGCGGGGTCGTGATGACGGCCGAAGTCCGCCTGGAACCCTGAGGTTTACCTTCCAAGGGCGTAACCGGGTTGCCCGGCAATGGACGCATGGGAAGGACACCGTGTGGTGTTAGTCGCTTCAATTCCGACATACCCACCTCATCACGCAACGGTGAGGTGAAGCCCGTGGGGGCTTGCACACATTAAAAAAAAGCGGATTTATGAGAGCAGTATGACTCTGAAGAGGATCTATCTCTCACCATTTCGACTCACGTTTTTCTAAGTGTAAATTGCATACCAACAAGCACACACACGACTTGTAACCTTAATGGTATAAAAATTAAACGGTAATTAAATAATTCGTTTGACTTGTCCCTGCGTCAAGCACACACAGAACTGTCATAATATGACGTCACATGTTCGTACATGATATACTAAATTGGCAAACAGACCGACTGTATCGCATTATGTTATACATAATGCATGGTACTAACCTGCAGCCGCGCATTGTAGTGACAAGTAAACGCTGTCGTTTAATGTGCAAGAGCCCTTATATTATGCAAACGAACTGGCATGTGACGCATGTGTATAGCGCATAGTTATTAGTGCTTGTTGATTTTTAACCATGTACAAAATGAAGGACATTATCAATATATACGTAGTAGCCTAGTGGCGTCGTGACACGGTAGCGTAGAGAGGTTACAGCTTTGGATCTCGGCGTCTACCGACGTGAACCCACTTATAACATAACATAACATAGCATAGCATAGCATAGCATAGCATAGCATAGCATAACAACATAACATAACATAAGATAACATAACTCCACGCCTGTATCCCTGAAGGGGTAGGCAGAGGTGTATAACACATCCACGATTCGCCAGTTATGTTTTAGGTCCCAATGTAATAGGGGGCGAGCCGGGCACATTACTAAGTAAGCGATAATTAACATTCATTAATACACACATAACTACGAAAAGTCAGAGGTGTGTGCCCGGGGCGACTGGGGATCGAACTCGAGACCTCGTCTCGGCAGTCCGTCACGTTCGCCACTGGGCTACCGCTTATCTTACCCACTTATAACGCAAGCTGAACTGTGAGGGTTAAAGGAAATGCTAATAATTTCGATCACTACTAAATTCTTTAAAATAAAGAAAAACCAAACCGTATGTGTATTAATTTTGAGTAAGAAATTAAAGATTTATGTATATGCGACCTCATTCACGTTCGCGGTCTTAATTCTTTAGGCTAAGATTGTAATGTAAGATTTTTCTTTGTCATTTTGTGCGTGTCCTGAATTCAAATGTTTTCCTTTCTTACGATAACGTTCCCTGAAGGCTGTCAGCATTGCCACGTTGAAAGTTAATTCTTTGAGCAGAATAATTTATTAACGAACCTCATTCATTAAAAAATATTGACTCTAATTTATCAAGTAATTTATTTTATATAAAGTTTTTCACTGTAATAAAGTAATTCTTATAGTTAAAAACCAAATGCGGCAGGCATTCTTCATTCGGAAGTTGCATATTTTATTTCCAACCATTTTCTAAATTGCCGACAAATCGTCCATTATTAAACGTAAGTAAGCATATCATTACCGGACGCAGAGAAACGGTAATGACGGTAATGACTGTCGTTACCAGCCTGGTAAACGCAGTTTAAACGGTTCTCATACATTAATAATACCATGTCCGTCTGTTTATACTGTCAACTTCTGAAGAACTTCAACTTAATAGTCAGAATTTCTAGTTTTAGTTTAAGTTCTTAGAATTTTGGTGTAAATTAATTTGTTAAATTCGTTTTCAAATAAGGATTTTGGACGAGAGGGTTACGCCTCGACTTGGAGTTTTCCGATAATCTTGTTAAGATGAAAGGTCTGTTTTCAGCTCTTGTATGCATCTCTTCTCGCAGAAAATGGTATTGCAAAATGTTTTTAGAGTAAGAATGAGCATCCTGAACACGTAAGTGTATTCATTCATCTCAACAGTGAAGCTAATGACGGGTACACACTATCAAAATAATAATTATACTCTTATTTTATATTAATAGTAGAAATATTATTGGTTTCAAAATGAATACCTAACCAAATTTATTAGTAGTCCCCTAACCACTCCAGCCAGGTTAAGTTATTTGTGTTAGGACTGGGTTGACGTTGGTAGTATTCGGCCAGGATTCGAACTAAGGACCTCTCTAACCACTAAGCTACCGACACTTTAAAATGATCTTAACATTTTGTGACTGTGCTGTTGACCGTTGAATAGTTCCTTCATCAGGAGCTTATTCTGGACCTCAATTTTATTTTTTTATTTTTAAGAATATTAGTAACCGAAATTTATAATATTCCCCCTAACCCCTCCAGCTAAGCTAAATAGCTTGTGTTAGCAGTGGGTTCACGTCGGTAGCGGTAGTGTAATGGCCAGGATTCGAACCCGGGACCTCACGAGCGTAGGCTCCTTAACATCTAAGCTACCGACGCTTCAATTCAGGAGATGCTTCAGAAATTGCATTATCATTAGAACTGAACCAACATCGAAAATTTCAATTCCATAGGATATGAGTAAGTGGAAAGTACCAAGAACTTCGGGGGTGAGTCAAACTCACCTGCAAGTCGTTAGACCTGCTGATTGACGGATGAGGCTTTAGTGCAGACCTTCCCCTTGGGGTTGGGAGATCAGATTGGCAGTCACTACCATAAAAACGCATAGTAGCGGCGATAGCCCAGTGGCGCACGTAAAAGACTGCCGAAACGAGGTCTCTAGTTCGATTCCCAGTCGCCCCGGGCACACACTTCTGACTTTTCGTAGTTATGTTTGTTTTTTTGTGGTGCCCGGTAGATGGCGATAGGCTGGCCCCCTATTACATTGGGACCTAAAACATAACTGGCGAATAGTGTGTGTTATACACCTCTGCCTACCCCTTCGGGATACAGGCGTGAAGTTATGTTATGTTAGTAAATACACATCACATAACACAAGAACAAAAAAAGTAGGTATTGTCACGACACCAGGACACTGTCTAGGTCACAGTATGCAATCGTGCCCAGTGTCCCAGCATCGGACTGCTCCACTTATCTGATAATGCGCTCAGGATACTGTGGGAGCTCTTTCGCAGGAGAATGGCAATAATACCATCAACCCTCGCCTCCACGAACATCCCAGATGCACTGCAGTAGCGTGTTAGCCCTAATAATACCCTGAACGCCTTATTATACTGAACGCGCAAAGCGCAGAAAACCTTCTGGGTATACCTAACCCACTGACTGTAGGTGTTAAGTAATAGGAAAATACTTTTACCAGGAGACCTCGCTCTTCTATAATTAACAAAAGATTCCTATTTATGTTAACAGAAAGTAATAAAAATCCGGCCAAGTGCGAGTCGGACTCGCCCATGAAGGGTTCCGTAGCAGCAAGTAACATAATATAAAAGTTTTTGTAGTTCGTTGTAACTATGATTGATTTTTTAATAGTAGTGTATTTAAAAAAGAATTAAGTTATTGATAAGTAAACATTATAATTTGGTACCTAAATGATGGGATTTAGTACCACCTATATGCGAGCCCATATAAGCTTGTGATAGGTAAACAGCTAATATTTCTATTTGAGTTTATTGAATGAAAGGTAAATTATTGCGGTTTTCGATTTATGACGTATTAAAAATAAATACTTACTAGATCTCGTTGAAACCAATTTTCGGTGGAAGTTTATATGGTAATGTACATAATATTTTTTTTTTTAGTTTTATCATTCTATTGTTTCCGAAGATAGAGGGGGGGGGGGGCACATTTTAAAAACCTCAACATCATTTTTGAAGACCTATCCACACGTATGGGTTTGATGAAAAAACATTTTTGTGTTTCAGTTCTAAGTATGGGGAACCCCCAAAATGTATTGTTTTTTTTTTCTATTTTTGTGTGAAAATCTTAATGCGGTTCACAGAATACATCTACTTACCAAGTTTCAACAGCATAGTTGTTATAGTTTCGGAACAAATTGGCTGTGACATACGGATGGATAGATAGACTTGACGAATCCATAATGGTTCCGTATTTTGTCAATGGCTACGGAACCCTAAAAACTAATAGAACCAATAGAAAAATAAATAAATCAAGCTATAACTTAGTATGGAATGTAAGAAAGAAAAGGCCTTGGTTTTCTAATATTACGTAAGTACGCGCGTACACTTTTTTTTTTTGACTAAAACCGCACGCCGTCTCGGGTCTTAAGACGCCGGGGTGTAAGGTTACCCATAGAGCATATCCCTCGCACCCCGACTGACCCTGGGCCATCTCCGGTTTCGAGATGGCCCCCTTACTTGCTCTCCACTGTGCCATCTGCTAATCAGAGGGACACGTGGAAAGCTTCCGAACAGCCCTCAACAGGCCGTCCTCGCCTCGGTCGGAGTTGGCCGTAGGCGGCAGCGTCTCTCTCGCCCTAGGAGAGAGGCGCTGCCGTCTCCGTTGCCCAGGGTGCACCGCGTGGAGGTCCCCAACCAAGCACCCCAGTACGTGCGTACCTACCCACTGAATTCGTCTTCAGTCACTTTTGTCTCACAATATTCGGCAGTTTCACCGAATTCCCTTTCTAAGTGTTTTTAATTGTACAATTAAACTGACAATTTTGTTTAACGAAATTATTCGTCTGCTACCCCACTTAAATTACTAAAGGCTCAATTTGGGCACAAAAGTTTCTATTGACTACTCCGGTTCATAATATTAAAAGCGTTATAGAAGCTTTTATTTTGAACTAACTATGCCCGCGACTTCACCCGCGTGGACTTAGATCTGGGTTTTAATATTTTGCGCGGAACCCTAATTCTTAAAAAAATTTAAAGTGGCCATGTTACGCCTTCTTATATTACCTACCAGCGAAAATCCCATCAAAGTCAAAGAGACAGACATACTTACAGTAGTACATACAATTTTGCTGTAGGTGTCGTGTATCCATCCATATGCAATCATTAAATATATGTTATTTTATTATCACAAACAGACACTTCAATTTTATTTATTTGTATGTTGTTCTATACATACAAATAAATTACTAACTTTGTATTCATAAAAAAAGTAATCAAATTATGTTTTATTGATAAATTATGTACATAATTGGGTGTACATAATACGTATGGCAATTTACTATACAGACGAGAATTTCAACGATCCCGGATAGGTCCAGCTCAGATTATTCCCCCTTTTTTTTTTTTTTTTTATCGTGCGGAAATCCCTTCGGATACCCCCCCGCGTGCCAGCGGGGGCGGTTATGTCGGGCTTGAACCGACTAAAACCGCACGCCGTCTCGGGTCTACAGACGCCGGGGTGTAAGGTTGCCCATAGAGCATATCCCTCGCACCCCGACTGACCCTGGGCCATCTCCGGTTTCGAGATGGCCCCCTCGGGTTTGGGAACCACGGTGTCCCCGTCTTGCCCCGGTTTGGGGGAGGGGCGCTAGTCGCCCCACCGTCCCGGCCTGCTTCTGCCGCCACCCCCAGGCCTGCGCTCATGGAGGACGGAGGTCGTTAAGCGACCTCCGGCGTCTGAGTTGCCTGCGACGCGCGGCGAGCAAGTTGCGGGCTCGGCGGACCGGGAGAGTTCTAAGTCTCTCCCGGGTGCGCTCCGCCACCTCCTTCGCGAGCATTACATGCTCGCAGAAGGAGGCGGCGGCGGCCCACGCGCTCGCGCTCCGCACCATTGCCGCAATCATGCTGCCGAGCGAGAGGACTCCCACTCCGATGGCTGCCACGAGGTCACGCCTCGGCGCCTCCCACGCCGGGCAGTCCGCCAGCGTGTGCAGCCCTGAGTCCTCGCTCGCGTCGCAGTGATGACACTCAGGCGTTGGCTCCTTCCTGATCCGATGCAGGTGGTCCCCGAAGCACCCCTTCCCTGAGATCACCTGCGTCAGTCGGTAGGAGAGGCTTCCGTGTCGCCTCTCCAGCCAATCCTCCATGATGGGCCTTACTGCCGCTATTGCGGCGTGCCCTGCGCTTGGTTGCCCAAGTCGTTCCTTCCACTCCACCACGATGGCCTGGCGGAGCTGGGACTGCACGGCCTCGATTTCTCGAGGCTCGGGGTTCCATCCCTGCTCCCGCGCCTCCTTTCGCCACTGGTACAGTTGCGAAAGGGCTCTCGCTTCCAGGTCCCATGGCGGAGTTCCGGCAAGGAGACTCGCCGCCTCGAAGGAGATCGTGCGGTACCCTCGGATGACCCTGATGGCCAGAACCCGCTGCGGAGCGCGCAGCATCCGCACAGTTCTGGTCCTCAGGGCCTCCGCCCATATTGGGCACCCATACAGGGCCATGGACCGCACGATCCCCGCGTAGAGTCTCCTGCAGGAGTCATCGGGCCCCCTCATGTTGGGCAACAGCCGAGCCAGAGCAAGAGCTGTGCCCTTCAATTTGGGGGCCAGACTTCGGATGTGCTCTCCGAAGTCCCATCGGCCGTCGAGCACGAGCCCCAAATATTTCATTTGGGGCTTGATGCCGATGCGATTTCCTCCCACGATGAGACTGGATCCCTCGGGTGGCTTGCTCCGAGGCCCATGGAAGAACAGGGCCTCGGTTTTATGCAGGGCCACCTCGAGACCCAGCCGCCGGATCCGCCTAACGACTTGGGCAACCGCGGTCGTGGCCTTTCGGGTCGCTTCGCGGTACGTCGCCCCGCACGCCGTCACGAGCGTGTCGTCCGCGTAGCACGTGACGGCGGCACCGCCTACGAGCTCACCGCGAAGCACCCAGTCGTATCCGATGTTCCACAGGAGCGGCCCCAGGACCGATCCCTGTGGAACACCGCACGAATTTCACGCCGACCGAGACCAGTCACGGTTGGGTAGATGACGGCTCTCTCCGTCACATACGCCCCTACTATGCGGCGGAGGTAGAGAGGCACTTCGTGATACACGAGCGCCTCCCTAATGCAACTCCAGGGCAAGGTGTTGAACGCGTTGGCGATGTCCAGGGACACCGCCAACATCACCTCACCCCGGGCTACTGCATCCTCCGCCAGAGCCCTCACGCGCATGATGGCATCCACGGTGGAGCGCCTCTGGCGGAAGCCATATTGGCCATCCGCCAGGTCCGGCCCCACTCTTGAGAGGTGCTCGACGAGGCGCTTCGCAATTACTCTTTCAAAGAGCTTGCACACCTCGTCGAGCAACACTATGGGCCGGTAGGCGGACGGCGAGTCCGCCGGGCGCCCCTCCTTTCGGATGAGGACCAGTTTCCCCGTCTTCCACAATTTCGGAAACTGGCCCCGCTCCAAACATGCGCTGAGAAGCCCTCTCAGTCGGGGCTCGAGAGCGTCGTCGACTAGAGCTAGGACCCACGCTCGGCCTGGAATGCCGTCGGGTCCCGGGGCGGTGTGTTTGGCTCTTAGCCTTCTCACCGCCAGCTCTAGTTCTACCCAAGTGACCTCGGGTACGTCGTCGTCTTCCACGTCGGGCGCCATGCGCAACCGAGGCGGAGTCATCTGCGGTGGAACATGTTCCACCGCCCGCGCTGGGAACAGGGAGCCAACAACTCCTCCGAGCAGATCCGGCTGGAGACACCGGGTTAACGGCGGGGCCTTGGGGCGCAGCTTGCCCCTCACCATCCGGTAGGGCCGCCCCCAAGGGTCCCGCTCCAGCGTCTCCAGCAGCTCGCGGAAGGCGTCCCGTTTGGAACGCATTATCTCCGCTCGGAGGGCTTGTCTGGCCTCCCTGTATCCCTCGTACAACTCCGCCTCTCGGGCCTCCGCATCTGCGGGGCGGCGACGCCTCCTACGGAATCGGGCCCACCGGCGGTGCGTGATCACGCAGCCCCGTCTGAGCTGCGCGATCTCCGACGACCACCAGTAGACCTAACCCCTCGGATTATAGGGTGGAGCCCTAGGCATCGCCGCGTCACAGACACGGGTCATGGCCTCCCGGAACCACTCCGCCTCATCGTCTATGCAGACAGGCCTGTACGATGGCGGCTTCCAGGAGGAGCTCCCGATCAAGTCGCTTAAGCGCCCAACGTGGCTCGGGTGGAGCCGGTGCAGCCGGCGCGTCGCTCGCAGGGGGACACACGTCAAACCGAATGTATCGGTGATCCGAACTTGTGTCCTCCCCCAAAACGACGCGCCAGCCCTGAACACGTCGCGCCAACGAGGGGCTCGCGAACGATAGGTCCACGATGGAGCTACCCCTCGAGGTCACGAACGTGTCCACGGCTCCCCGATTTAGGAGGACTAGGCCGAGTCGTGCGGCCCAGTCCACCAGTGCCCTGCCTCTATGCCCCGTCGCGCCCCTTTCGTGTCGGGAACCCCAGGCATACGACCAGGCGTTGAAGTCCCCGAGCACAAGGACCGGACGGGGCTGGCAGGCATTGACGACGACAGCCAGCTGACGGAGCCACTGCTCATATGCAGCTTGGTCTCGGTTCGGCGTGATATAAGCGGCCACGACCGCTATATCCCCAACCGCCGCCGCCACGCAGCCGGGTCCCCTTGCAACGACGGCAAGAGGGGGGCTGCCGGCGGCAGGGTTGTGCACCAGTGCCGCCGACCCATCCAGCGCGGTTTCCCAGGTAGGCCCGAGGAACCGGTGGGTGTATGGGTCGGCGACAGCGGCGACATTTATGGCCCACTGTGCCATGCTCTGGCGCAGAAGATCCTGAGCATGGGCACCGTGGCCAACGTTCACCTGCAGGATGCGGAGTTGAGGATCCATTATGGAACCCCCATCTCCGCATCCCGCTGTGAACTGGAGGCAGAAGGCCGGCCTCCCGGCTTCGGCTCCCCTCCGGCGCAGGCCTTGCTGCCAACCCTGTGGTCGGCCGGCTTGCCTCCCGCTGCACACCTAAAGCAGTGCAGTGGGGCATCGCACGTGCCGGTCTTGTGACCGGGTTGGCCACAGCGGAAGCAACGGTCACCCGCCGTCACTTCCGCCGTGCAGTGCACCCCCACATGGCCCACCGACAGGCACCTGAAGCACCTGGCCGGTCGGGCCTGCAGGAGCCGTGCCTGCGCCCTCAGGAAGCCTCCCACCAGGAGGCTCCGCCCGTCTGCGACCTTTTGGGTCGCCGCGATAGGGCAGCAGACAACTGCTGCCCCCTGTCCACCGCGGCCGAAGCGTATAGCTCCGGCCTTTACTGTGTCCGGGGAGCAGTCCCCGGCCTCCGCCACGGCGAGCCTGAGCTCTTCTGCCGTGACGGAGTCGTCCAGGCCCGTAATGCGCACTTCTGCGCATTTAATGGGCCTGGACACCCGGACGTCGGCTGCGTCCAGCGACTCCCTCAGCCGAGCCGCTAGGGCGTCGGCCTTGGGGCCACTGGCGGCGCCAGGGACCTCGAGAAGCCGGGCTCCCGTCCGTGTGCTCTTGCACCGGACACCCGGGATCTCGAGGGCCTTCAAATCGACGTTGGCCTTAACTTTGGCCAACACCTCGGCATACCCCATGCCCCTACCCGCTGCCTCCGCCGTCAGGGTGACGACGACGGCCGTGGTACGAGGGGCACGGAGCTTCCCCGGCGCTGTCTTCGCGGCGGCCGCGGCCTTCCTGGCCTTCTTGGCGGCCTTCTTGGCGGCCTTCCGCCTCTTCTTGTTGGCTCCAGCCACCTCCCAGCCCCCTTCCAATGGGGTGGAGGTAGCCGGAACCACGGCTGGGGCTGGGGCTGGGGCCAGGGCTGGGGACGTCTTCCCCTTGCCCTTCCCCTTGCCTTTGCCCTTCCCCTTACCCTGAGCGGGAGGGGGCTGAGGAGCCGGCTCCGGCAGGGTCACAACTGCACCCGCAGCCGGGCGGGTGGAGCCCCTCTTGGCTACAGCCGAGTAGACGGCCGCTGGTGGCGCCAGAGGCGGACGGCGGATGGAGTCCATTAGGGCCTCCATCCGACACATCATCCTCTCCTCCAGCGCCTCCATGTAGGGGAGCCAGGACTCCGCCGGCGGTGCCCTCGGCTGCGCCGGCCGCACCGACTGTGCCGGCTGCTGGACCGGTTGCACCGGCCGCTCCGGCCGCGGCGACAGCGCAGGCTGCGCTGACCGACTCGCGGACGAGCGAGTCGCGCGCGCCGGCTCCGCCGGTTGCGCCCGCTGCGCCGTTTGAGCCGAGCTAGCCATCCCCCTCTTGAGCTCTTCGACGGCTGCAGCTAGTCGAGCCGTCTCCCGACGGGACTCGGCCAGCTGCGCCGCCAGGCCCTCATTCTCGGAGGCGATGTCGAGCACAATGCTCAACATCGCCTCTTGCTCAGGGTTTGGGGACCCCTGGAAGGACGCGGTCACCTTCTGGAGTCTCTCCATGAGTGACCGCGTCCTCCCGCATGGCTTCGACACCGACACCGCTGAGGTGGAAGGCCTCGGCGGTGAGTTTCCTACGGCCCTTCCAAGAGCCGAGGGAGCTCGGGTGGATTGTCCAGCCCTCACGCCACCCCGCGCCCCTCGGCGGCCAGCAGCCACTTTGGATGCCGGCTTCGAGGCCTCGTCACTACTGGAGGAGGAGGTCGTCCCGGTGAGGGTAAAATCCTCGTCCGAAACGTCCTCCCCCGCCCGAGCCTTTGCGCGCCTCCTGCGCTTGCGGGTCCGCGGCACGCCCAGACCCGCCGGGCTACTCGCCCTGCTTCTCTCGTTGGCGGTGTCGAATTTCTCCGACACCGCCGAGGTGTTTAGCGCTACCTCCGCGCTTGATTGCTGCGCGATCTCCGCGCAGACTTCGTCATTTTCGTCGTCCTTTGTCATTGCCATTTTCGTTGTGGTTAATCGATCCTCAGATTATTCCCCCTGGAATGGGATTGTCACGGGTTCAAGTTGAAAATTCTTTTTGAAAGTCACAACTCTGGACATGCTTTCTGAGCGTGTAAAGTTTGGTCACAGTGTCTCGAGCGGTTATTATGTAATTCCATCTGGAATTTTTTTAACGGTGATCATTCCTCTGTGGTAGCATTAATTTTTTCAAAATATATCCATAAACCTTCCTCTGATTGACCTCTTTAATCACGCCAAATTTTGATTGGATTAGTAGTTTAGGAGGAGACCTGTGACAAAGAAAATCCTGAAGTCTGGTATGAGGAGCTTTCGCTCGACTTCGTCTCACTCAGCTCAATAAATTTCATAAAAATCAGTTTAAATTAAATATTGATTTCTGCAAACATAATAGTAACAAGATTACATCGAATAACTCGACCAGTCACGAAATCAAACTACTTTATTCATAAACAATTATAAATAAATTATTGTTATTTACGACCTCTATGGCGTAGCGGTAGAGCATTCGACTGCTAAATCATAGGTCACCGGTTCGATTCCTGCTCATTTCAAATATGTCATATGTATATTTGCATTGGTCTGGGTGTTTCTATGTATAACATTTATTTATTTATCAAAAAAAAGTATCTAAGTATGTTTATCCGCATTCTAGAATTCATATGACAAGCTCTGCATAGTTTGGGTCTAGATGGTGCTGTGTAATATGTCCTAGAATATTTATTATTTAGAATCCATTATTGAAATGAGATGAATGTGGAAATGGAAAAATGTTTACTAATCTTGCCTACTGGTCGTAACAAGGCATGAAGTCATTTCTTCCTATTGTTCAACCATTCGTTACTCGTACTTATGTACATCATTAGTAATAAAAACAGAAAATTATAACCTTTATATATATTTACACCTGTTTATCCTTAAGGTGTAGGCAGAGGTATATTTTATACACCCACATTTCAGTCGATTTATTTCTTTAGTTCCACGAAACAAAGGTACCCTCATTGCCGTATATAGGCCAGATTTCTTCAGAGTTTACGATGTTTGTAAGCAAAAAAAAAAACAGTTCAACTTGCCCAACCAAGTAATCAAGCTATCTTAAATGCATACTTCTGCCACAGAACTAACGAACCAGCCCCTTTTGGTATGTTTATTTTATGAGGTACCTTTTTTTTTTGACATGCGGAAATCCCTTGGGATACCCCCCCGCCGGCTAGCGGAGGCGGTTTTGTTGGGCTTGAACCGACTAAAACCGCACGCCGTCTCGGGTCTACAGACACCAGGGTGTAAGGTTGCTCATAGAGCATATCCCTCGCACCCCGACTGACCGGTTTCGAGATGGCCCCTCGGGTTTGGGAACCACAGTGTCCCCGTCTTGCCCCGGTTTGGGGGAGGGGCGCTAGCCGCCCCACCATCCCGGCCTGCTTCTGCTGGGGTGACAGGCGGCCTCACCCGCCACCCCCAGGCCGGCGCTCATGGAGGACGGAGGTCGTTATGCGACCTCCGGTGCCTGAGTCACCTGCGACGCCGCGACTCACGCGGCGAGCGGAGCGGTGGGCTCGGCGGGCCGGGAGAGTTCGAAATCTCACCCGATAATTTATTCATGAATCCTTAGAAATGTCAAAGTCTAACGTTAATATTGGTCAAGTTTATAATATTAACGAAGAAATATTTCCTCCGATTCAACACCAGCTAGTAATAACTGTAATTTATTTCAATGAACACCGTCAGATGGTGAAAAGCATTACGAAATAGCTATTCCTAGTTATAAAACAAGTCTTTTATTGTAATAATTCGAGAGGGTTATAGATCTCCGTCCATTGATGGGGATAGCTTAAGTCATGGTATATTTGAAAGGAACGGAACCCCTTAATGAACTTAAGAAGTCCTCATAATTCTTTGAGGGGTTAAAGTCAGACGTCGAGATCATTTATTACTTGGTTTAATGGGATTAAAGAATGCATTGAATTGTTAATACGAGTTAAAACTAAGGGTGCTTTTATGCAGAATTTGAATTTGAACATCCCTACGATCGTATCGTTAGTTAAAGATTTATTAACGAGATATGTCCGGTATTCAGAGCCTTATAGTCCCGTGGCTTAGGTTTGTGGACGATTGTGCAGTTGTGGGTACGGCTCCCATGTTGTGGAAATATTATATTGAATGGTAATATAATTATTTGAATAGGTTACTTCTAGGAAAGCGTGTTTCATCTTCGACCACATCACCACTTGCCAGCAAGTGAGATAGTGGCAAAACGCAGGCCGTTTTATTGTTAACTAGCTGCTGAATTCTGATCCCGTTCCCGCTACTCATGGGACTCTTTTCCACCACCACAACCTATATAAGATACACAATTTCACCAAACATCATTTTCTTATATCTCAAAAGGTTTAGACAGCGTTTGCGTTGAAAGCTCCCAGACGGCAATTTTTGTTCGACAGAACAACATTTTATATACTAACAGCTTCCTGGAAAGCCACTCCATCCATTGGTGCAAACAACATAAAAATCACTGCCGTAGTTTTTGAGTTTATCGTGAATAGAAAGACAGATAGACGCGGTGGGCGACTTAGCTTTATAATGTGCAGTTAATAAACAATTTAAAAAAGAAAAATCTTACGGCAAGAGCGTAGTAAAAATGTTCTTCAGTAACTTTTTGTAAATGGAAGTTCTAAAAAGTCAACAATGAAAATCTTAAAACGTTAGTATACTTAATATATTTTTCCTTTTTCAGATGGGACACCAGAGCAGCCAATGGACCTCACGTAATCCTCACCCCTGATGCTGTAACTCATAACAATGGAGAGACGCGAGGAGCTCCACCGTCACGGGTGCAGTATCGCCAAGCAGACAATCCTCACAACCCATCCTAGTGGTCTTCAGACCAGGGTTTCAGTAGAACTGGCCAATTTTGATGCATTATGCCTTCATTCGGAATGTAAAAGCAGTCCGAAAAGACCTTGGGATGGAAGTCCGTTTTTGTCTCGACGTGGTCTCATGGGTGGAATCTCGGCCCATGCTACACCAGTTTTGGGTAGAAGAAGTGATATGGTGAATGAGGGGAGGTTGTCCCAACAGTGTACTCCTGTTATGAGAAGACGGGAGGTTCTAGAGAGTCCTGGTGGGTCTCCCTTGTTGTCTAGGAGGGTGGATGTGGAAGAGGAGGACTGTTCAGGTGTGGACAATAGTGTCATCAGTGGCTGGTTGAAGTTTCGAGACAACAAAAGGGTGAGTAACATTATTTTGTTTTGTGTGTGTAATGTTTGATCGGTAATAAGCACATGGTTAATATGCGCAAGGGCAATTGAGAACTCGAAATTTTAATATTTTAGTACTACTTTAAATTTAAATAGACTTTACTCATTGGTTGAAATTAGACTATTGTTCAAGATTTTAGGTAAAATTATGTAGAAAGGGGAGATGGGGGAAAATAAGTTTTCGGGATTAATGAGTTGTTTTTTTTATCAGGAATTATTCTCTGTAGCTGCATGAAGTCTGGACTGTATAGGCTTGCCCTATAATTTGATAGAACAGAAAATACTTGGTTGAATGTGGATGTAAATACATCACTGCTTACCCCGCAGAGGATATAACATTCACTACAGATGAGACAGTCCCGGCCCGTCCCGGGTGAAGTAAATGTAGCAGAAAGAGTCACTACTTTCTACTAACATTTATATTATTTTTATTTTTTTTTTATATTTAGGGCACGTCAATTTGACTTCACCTCGCCTGGTAGTAAGCTGAAGGTAAAGTCTCAGGAAAGAGGGTCACCATTATATACACGTACCGTGTTAACAATGGTGGCACTCAGCTTGACGGCCTCATCAGACGAGGATTGTCGTCGCAGCACCGCGTGACACCCACTGGTTCCACTAGTGCTGCGACCACAATCCCCCTGCCCGGCTATGTAAAATAATAATACGTGTAACTTTTATGAATAAGCTATTAAGCTTCAATATTTTAACCAAAAGATTACAAAGTCTACTATATTTTCAAAGCCAAGGTTGTCGCAAGCATCCTTTGACATAAAAATTCTTTATCTAATTACTCATCTTTATTACATAAAGAAATTAAGTTTCTCATTACAAGGGCTTGGGTTTTATGAAGCATTTAAAAATTACGGTCACCGTAAGAGATTATTTTTAAAGCAGCCTCTGAGATATTTTTTGGGGACTTATGCTTAGTTCAGCCTCCTGCGCACTAGTAATGAATTACGAAAGTAATTTTGGTGTAATGAAAACGCTGTAGGCTTAATAAGGATATAAATAATACGGAAAAACCTAGTTAACCAAATTATGGCCGGATTGCGGGCAAAGAACAGAGCTAGGAAAGGAGTGACTATGGAGATGTTGTCTGACAGTAATATGTAGAAGTGAATAATATGTTGTACTGACCCAAAACAATTGAGCAAGGGTAATACGATTACGATATGAACATAACCTCCTTGATGTGGGTATACTGTACAGGGCCCAACTCACATTATTGAGGCCCAGCCAAAGTCGAACCAAAAGGATGAGAAGGAGTAAACGGGCCTCGGGCTCCGAGATGAAAGCCTTGAATGCAACCTAGACCGACACTAAGATGATGATGCTGAGAATACATTTCACAATATACCTCCATTTGCGAGGTAGGTAGCTGTCTTTTTTTTTTTTTTTTTAGGAAACAGACAGTCGTATACAGTTTTTACATCAAGAAGAAAAAATATATACTTATAGACTTAGAGTTCCATAATAGTTTAAGGTAGTATACGGTACATTACAATTAATACTGATACATACAAAAAAGAAAAACCAGAGTAGTTACATACAAAACATACAGTCATGCACCGAATGTCTTTAACAGTCATGTTATTGAAGCGGCGATAGCCTAGTGGTGTACGTAACGGACTGCCGAGATGAGGTCTCGAGTTCGATCCCAGGTCGCCCCGGGCATACACCTCTGACTTTATTTTTGTTATGTTATGTATGTATTTAAAATGTTTATTATCGCTCGCTTAATACCTAATGTGCCCGGTAGATGGCAATAGGTTCAATATTACATTGGGACCTAAACATAACTGGCGAATCGTGGGTGTGTAATACACCTCTGCCTACCCCTTCGGGGATACTGGCGTGAAGTTATGTTATTGACGATTTGCAACTGGTCTTTAGCAGAAGCAGTTGTTTTGTTTAAAGTTATTATACACTTTCGTTAAGTACATGTGTACTCCCTTCAAACTAAGTGATCGTCTGTTAGTCCGGCCAGGGTAGTGACTTCGTCCGATTAACCTGGCAGACCGCAGAAAGGAATACCCCACCGCCGCCGGGTTACTGCAACAGATGAAGGTCAAATAAGTTTTTTTTCTCGTGCGGAAAATTTGTGAATTTCAGTTTTTAATATGGGGAACCCCAAAATTTATTGTTTTTTCTATTTTTGTGTGAAAATCTAAATGCGGTTCACAGAACACATCTACTTACCAAGTTTCAACAGCATAATTCTTATAGTTTCGGAAAAAAGTGGCTGTGACATACGGACGGACAGACAGACAGACATGACGAATCTATAAGGGTTCCGTTTTTTGCCATTTGGCAACGGAACCCTAAAAATCATTAAGAGTGGAAAGACAGTAACTTGTTTTTAGAAAGCAAATAATTTGTCTAACGTCCAATTATTTAATAAATATTACTTAAGTTCTATCAATAAAGATATGAGTAATTGTGATCAAAATAATTTATTGATAACAACATATTACGTTAATGATTTATTTTTAGAAATTGACAGGTTGAAGTCTCTCTCTCTATTTGACAGTTTATAAGAATGTTGCCCTTGTGATATTAGGGCCTATCCGCATTCGTCCTACGTGTTTCGCCTTTTTTTTTTACGTGCGGAAATCCCTTCGGATCCCCCCCCCTTTAAGTAGAGACGATGGTCTGGAGTATGAGGGAAATGCCTTAAGGGCCACCATTTGAAGACTTGAGACGGCGCGGGCGTGCGATTTTTCTCAGTTTGAGTCCGACATAACCGCCCCCGCTGGCCGGCAAGGGGTATCCGAGGGGATTTCAGCACGAAAAAAAGATATACACGATGGTACCGATTCTGTTATGAATGATGAACTAAAAGTTCAATATGACTAAAATATGTCCGTATCTCTATCTTGCATTCGATAGAAAAAGGTATGGGGTTAAAGTTACTGCAGTTTATGGATTTATATAAAAATCAGCAGCAAAATTCTAGAATTACTATCACAGTAACAAGCGAGCATGAATGAAAACAAATTAAAGTAGCAAAAGCGACAGGCGTATCGTATCGTAACAAGTGGAAAGATGTTGTCTCTTTCTACCCCACTGACTACGATGTATGTACCTACGTCTTTTTTTAAATTCCTTTCTGTCTCAGCTTAATTAAAAGTCAAATGGTTGGCAAATGTTAAAACGTCTCCGTTGAAGTTATCAACTCATATTTGAACAGCGTGTTTAAGGTGTAACATTAAGTATATGAGCCGAGTGTGTAATTCAGAGGCACAGTGCCGGCGCGACTTGCTTCGAGCACAAAATGCTTGTACCTATTACTTTGATGTTAACTAGTGTAGGCAGCTTACGCCGCGATGTTGTCGATAAAATTTACTATTGATATTGGATGAAGAAAGAAAGAGTTTTTTTTTAAGTTGTCGAGAAACCCGTTATGAGTGACACGATACATACGCTATAAAACCTAATCTTTAGGTGTGTGACAAAAACAGTACAGTTTTTTTTAAATATTTTTAAGCAACTGTACTGATTGCGCTGTACCGTTCAAACACACCGATTTCAGTCGAGCGTGGCCCCTAATAGGTTAAAAATTTGCTATTTACATACCTCCTCGGCACTTTAGAGTTCGATCAAAATATAAAATGCGGAAGTATAAAATTTAACGAAGTTTGTTATTAAATATTCAGTATTGAATTTCATTTCACATAGTTTATTCAAAATGGCGCTAAATCAACGTAGTTGATTTGAAAACTTTGGAATAACGACGTTATTTCAAGCTATGATCAGCTTGAAATAAAGTAGTTATTCTAAAGTTTTCGAACTATTATAATATTCTGAATAAAATACAAGGGCCATACCTTCAAAACTTGTGATTTCAATTTGATTGGTAGAAGAAAAACGAAACAAAAAACCTTGGTATTCCGTATGATCTGTCAAAACATAACCTACCTACGTTTTCTCGAGTTTATTGAACCTTCGGAAGCACTCAAAGTTTGATTCATTATCAATTAGATTTTGAAATATTTTTTTTCATAAATTTTCGTAAGATTTGAATCGGTATCCGAAATTTTACTTTATTGTTCTCCATCACATTCTTATATAAATGTAGTGTGGTATATATTTGAACAAAATTCCTTTTACTATCGGCATATTACCCATCCCTACACTGCAAGGTGGAAGGCAAACCCTTACCCTATTTGCGAAGGGCTCTTGGAAGTCCTTGCTCTAGTACGTACTAGCCGCGCTATACCATAGCTCATTTACCACGCCCCAAGGCCTACGACGAAGTGTTTAGTAGTTACATTATACATTATTATACATAGCATTTACTTACAGTGAGATTTAAATAGCAACGCCATTTAAATAAAAAACAAGTTGAATTCCTGAGACGAGCCCAGCCGAATACAAGGGATTTTCGATTTTGCGTTTTTTTTGTTGTTTTTTTTTTTTGCGATTTTTTGCGATTTTTTCTTTATCAAGAGCGAGAGAAGCGAGCGTGCCGCGGCAGCGGCCGGCGAAGCGCCGGAACCACTGGTCTTTTTCTTTTTAGTATAGAACTTTCGCGACAACGTTTGTCGCAGTAGTAAACTTTCGCTGTAACGTACATCGCGATAGTGAACTTTCGCAACAACGTCCGTCGCAATAGTATACTTTCGCTGTAACGTACATCGCGATATTGAACTTCGCAATGGTTCACCCTAGCACGAATCTATTACCGAAAACAGCAACTCGATACCTCATCTCCTTCATACCCAAAACCGTGACAAAAAATTGGCAACGCCGACGTCGACGACCTCGACGACAACTCGATAGCAATAGGGCTTTTCTAAAGAAAATCCCTAAAAATTGTCAAATGAGATTCGATCATAGTCGTTAATGAAAATTTTAGTAAAATTTGCAAAAAGATAATGTTCTGCCGTCCTCAAAGTAAAAAGCAGTGAAAAAAGCAAATTTAAAGCTAGTGCTGAAAAATGAGGGCATATTTTGAAACCTATGCTAGTATTTTCTATAAATCTGAAATTAGGTTGTCATTTAAAAGAGGATGGTTATATTTTTGAGCATTTTCGAGAATAAAGTTAACATAACATAACTTCACGCCTGTATCCCCGAAGGGGTAGGCAGAGGTGTATTACGCACCCACGATTCGCCAGTTATGTTTAGGTTCCAATATAATAGGGGGCGAGCCTATTGCCATCTACCGGCCACATTATTAAGCGAGCGATAATTAACATTTATTAATGCACACATAACTACGAAAAGTCAGAGGTGTGTGCCCGGGGTGACTGAGGATCGAACTCGAGACCTCGTCTCAGCAGTCCGTTACGTACGCCACTGGGCTATCGCCGCTTAATAGAATAATGTTACTATTGATATAATATAAACATTTGTTTAAAGTTAAGATGTGAAAACAGACCAGAAGTCACTTAACCGCCTTTTATCTTGAGGACGGCAGTGTTTCCCAAAAGTTTTTTTTCAAGAATATTATTAACCGTATAATGTTACTATTGATATATATAAACATTTGTTTAAAGTTAAGATGTGAAAACAGACCAGAAGTCACGTAACCGCCTTTTATCTTGAGGACGGCAGTGTTTCCCAAAAATTTTTTTTCAAGAATATTACTAACCGAAATGACTAATAATACCCATAACACCCCTTTTTTAACGTTCGGAAACCTCCACGGGCTTTACCCTATCGGTGCCAACAATGGGATAGACGTATCGGAATCGGACCGACTAAAACCACACGGTGTCCTGCCCAAGTGTCCATTGCCAGGCACCCCGGGTAAGCCCTCAAAAGGATAACCCCAAGGGTTACCGGCGGACTTTGGCCGCCACCGCGGCCTCGCCTATGTGGTCGGGTTTTATCCCGCGACGGTGAGTTGGCAGGCGTGTCACACGACACGCCTTCGTCTTGGTCTGCTTCTGTAAGGACGGGGAGTCGGCCGACTACCGTCCTCAGGCCTCGATCATGGAGGTCGGTAGTCCCGGGCGTAGACAAGTCTGCGGCGTCCTCGCTGCAGACTGCGGGACTCGGGGGCAGGGTTCTCTCCCTCTCCCTCTCCGTCGTCTCTTTAGCGCGCATGACCTGCTCGCAGAAAGAGACACCCATAACCCCCTAGCTAAGCTAAATTACTTGTTCTAGGAGTGAGTTCACGTCGGTAGTGCAATGGCCAGTATTCGAACCCGGGATGTCTCGATCGTAAAGCCGTCCCCTTTGTCACTAAGCTATCCATAACGTAAAGATATTTTTTTCTGTATATTTATATCGATATAGTGACTTTTCTTTCTACTAATTCCATTGCAACATTTCCGTCGGTCTATCTATCCTTCTAACGGGTGATACTTTTGTTTGGTTTTTAATATACAAAACAACACAGATTAAAAAAATAGTAAATATACCGCCATCATCCCCGGTAGCGGGAGGCCACGCCCCCTTGCTTAGCCTCGACCAATCAGGATCGAGCGCATCGGTTGCGCAGCTCTCAACCAATCACGACCGATCACGTTGTTTACCCCTCCAACTGCGCCTATAAAAACGCCAGTGACTCGAGCCGCTACATCAGTCGCAGCGAGTTCGCCGCCCAGGAAGGTTCTCCGCACTCGACGGCGTTCCGAGCTGTACCACTGAATATGTCGACCGCAGTGATCGACGAAACGTCTGGAATTCAAATTTCCGATGGACCACGGCCAAACAGCCCGGAAGCAGTATATTCTACAAGTAAATATAATATTGGGGTCTCAAATTTAATCCTTACCATTTATGTTTTAAAAATTTTTTCATATAAATTTTGCCCACGACTACGTTTTAGGTGATCTATACGAGAAGTCCAATTTTGGAATTTTGTGGCGTTTCTCGTTTTGGACCAGTGAATTGGCCGCCTAGATCGTGCGACTTGATTCCGTTCGACTATTTTTTATGGAGTTACGTCAAATCTCTTGTTTATGCCGATAACGCAGCAGTGATTTAGGCACTAGAAGACAACATCGCACGTGTTATCGGTGAAATACCCGCCGATATGCTCAAAAAAGAATTACTTTTTCGAAATTAGACTTCACGTATGGATCATATAAAAAGTAGTCGTGGCCAACTTTAAATACAAATAATCTTTAAAACATAAATAACAAGGATTGGTTATGAACCCCCCATTTTTTTTACATATTTCACAAATTTCCAGTGTCTTTTTGGAAATCAAAAAGCAATCACAAAAAATAATCACCCAAATAATACCTTTTTTTTTTCTTTTTACGTGCGGACATCCCTTCGGTTACCCTTCCGCTGGCCAGCGGGGGTGGTTATGTCGGGCTTGAATCGACTAAAACCACACGCCGTCTCGGGTCTTAAGACGCCGGGGTGTAAGGTTGCCCATAGAGCATATCCCTCGCACCCCGATTGACCCTGGGTCATCTCCGGTTTCGAGATGGACCCCACGGGTTTGGGAACCACGGTGTCCCCGTCTTGCCCCGGTTTGGGGAACACCCGTTGGTACCTACTTAGATCTGGAAGTGACCATCATTTCCATCACAATGTAAGTCTTGGTTGCATCCAAAGTATGTATTTTGAAGCCAGGGATCCTCTTTCCTACTATTTATCTTGATTTGGCTTTTCACGACCTTTACGGGAGTGCTGTCTAACCTGCCGAGAGAAAAACGTACATCAGACCTTGGTCCTTAATCAACGGGTAAGATTGACTCGGTATACCCTCCAGTAGTATTGAGGCAGACGTTAATTATACATCAATATTTTGCGAGTTAATTATTTCCGTCTCATGAGAGGAAGTCAATTAGAGTCTACTGGTATTATCTTCAAGACTTTTAAGAATTCTCTGTCACAAACGATGCACATCCTGGAACTGAACGTTAGACTCTTTGTACAGCAGCCACATTTATTATCACTGCGCCGCGCCAATGAGGCGCGTTCACATAATTACTACACTACATAGTTTAAAAAAAATATATTACATACATTGAAATAAACCTATTTTGAACGGATTCTATCGCAATTTATTTGATGTTATTTTATATTGAGTCTCCCCGTGACCATGGCTGCTGAAAAGCAACTGAAACGTCGGGATCAATGTAAAATATATAATTTAATAAATTATTTCAATGTGTGCCATTCGCGTAAACTTCCAACAATATCACATATTACATAGTTACATATTTATTAAAGATAAATATAGGTACCTACATATGTGTGGCAGGACGTACCGTGAAGCAACCCTAAAGGCCACGGCCGCGGTTGCCCAAGTCGTGGGGCGGATCCGGCGGCTGGGTCTCGAGGTGGCTCTGCACAAATCCGAGGCATTGTTTTTTCATGGGCCTCGGAGCGAGCCACCTGATGGATCCAGCCTAATGGTAGGAGGCATTAGCATCGGCATCGAGCCCCAAATGAAGTATTTGGGGCTTATACTCGACGGCCGGTGGGACTTCGGTAAACATCTCCGAAGTTAGGTCCCCAAGCTGAAGGGCACAGCTAACACTTTGGCGCGGCTGCTGCCCAACATGAGGGGACCCGATGACTCCTGCAGGAGACTCTACGGGGGGATCGTGCGGTCCATGGCCCTATATGGGTGCCCAGTGTGGGCGGCGGCCCTGAAGGCCAACAATGCCCGGCTGCTGCGGGAACCGCAGCGGGTGATGGCCAACAGGGTCATAAGGGGGTACCGCACCATCTCCTTCGAAGCGGCGAGTCTCCTTGCCGGAACTCCACCATGGGACCTGGAGGCGAGAGCCCTTGCAGAACTTTACAAGTGGCGCAAGGAGGCGCTGGAGCTGGGATGGAATCCTGAGCCTCCAGAAATCGAGGCCCAGAAATCCCAGCTTCACCAGGCCATCCTGGTGGAGTGGAAGGAACGACTTGGGCAACCAAGTGCAGGGCACGCCGTTGTAGAGGCGGTAAGACCCGTCATGGAGGATTGGCTCGAGTGCCACCACTGCGGCGCGAGTGAAGACTCGGGACTGCACACGTTGGCTGAGTGCCCGGCGTGGGAGGTCCCGAGGCGAGAACTCGTGGCGGCAACTCGGGTGAAAGTCCTCTTGCTCGGCGCTATGATTGCCGCCATGGTGCAAAGTGCAAGCGCGTGGGCCGCCGCCGCCTCCTTCTGCGAGCAAGTAATGCTCGAGAAGGAGGCGGCGGAGCGAGCTCGGGAGAGATTTAGAACTCTGCCGGCCCGCCGAGCCCGCAACATGCTCGCCGCGTGGCGCAGGCGACTCAGACGCCGGAGGTCGCTCAACGACCTCCGTCCTCCATGAGCGCAGGCCTGGGGGTGACAGATGAGGCCGTCTGTCTCCCCAGCAGAAGCAGGCCGGGGCGGCGGCGCGACGCGCGCCCCCCCTTTCCGGGGCAAGGTGGGGACACCTGGGTTCCCACACCCGAGGGGGCCATCTCGAAGCCGTAGATGGCCCAGGGTCAGCCGGGGTGCGAGGGAATTGCCTTATTAGGTCACCTTACACACCGGCACCTGAAGACCCGAGACGGCGTGCGGTTTTAGTCGGTTCAAGCCCGACATAACCACCCCCGCTGGCAGGCGGGGGGGTATCCGAAGGGATTTCCGCACGAAAAAAAAAAAACAAAAAAAAGGTACCTACATATTTAATATATTATATAGTTTAAAAAATATTCATCTGCCTGTTTCTCCGCAAACTTCTTCTAAACCACACAACGGATTTTGATAAAGCTTTCACTTGCATTTACAGATTTTTTACGCAAGTTTTATACGTTTAACTTATCCTAAAACTTTTGAAGAACAGTTAATTAAATAACTCTCGCGCGAAACCGGAAAAGTGATTATTATATAAGATCGAAATGATTGTGTATAAAATGCAAATTATTTGTTGAAAATAATGTACCTTTTTTTTCGTGCGGAAATCCCCTCGGATACCCCCCGCCGGCCGAACCGACTAAAACCGCACGCCGCCTCGGCTCTTCGGACGCCGGGGTGTAAGGTTGCCCACAGGGCATTTCCCTCGCACCCCAACTGACCCTGGGTCATCTCCGGTTTCGAGATGGCCCTGTCGGGTTTGGGAACCACGGTTTCCCCGTCTTGCCCCGATTCGGGGGGGGGGGGAGGGAGCGGGTCGCCCTGCCACCGTCCAGGATAATAAAAGCTCGCTAAAGTTGTAAACAAGATAAAGCTTTATATCAAAAGACTTTATTATTCATTATTTACCAAATAAAAATACACGACAGAGGATAATTTTATTAGTCTATCGCACTTATTTACTTTCACTGGAACAATTTGTACCGTTTTGTCCCGGACTTTTGCGACATTAACACACTGAGTGGTCCCTGTGAATTATCACCACACATTTACTAAGGTTGGGACAAATGCCGGGACAATTTAGGCCATCGTTGGCAAGGACATGTCCTGTGGAACAACATAAATTATGGACACCCCAATAAACAATGCCATTGGCGGTGATCAGTGCGATGTTTTGTTGTCAACTTGATTGAATTTGGTAATGAAAGGGAGGTATGGAGGTTTTTGCTTATGACACTGGCGAGAGAATACAGATTTTACAATGCTTATATTTACAATTTTAATGAATTAATATTTGGCTTTCAAAATATTTAGAGGGAGAGTTTTTAAAAAAGGTGTCACAGATTAATAATACCATTACGCGAGCACCGTGATCTAATCTGATTTTAAAATCTCTACCTTCTATGAATATGTATTATACTATAATACTATAATACGTAGGAGAGGGGGCGGGAGAGAACCCTGCCCTCCGAGTTTCGCAGTCTGCGACGAGGACGCCGCAGACTCATCTACGCCCGGGACTACCGACCTCCATGATCAGGGCCTGAGGATGGCAGTTGGCCGACTCGCCGTCCTTACAGAAGCAGGCCGTGGCGGAGGCGTGTCGTGTGTGCCCTACACACGCCTGCCAACTCACCGAAGCGGGATAAAACCCGACCCCACCAGGCGAGGCCGCGGTGGCGGCCAAAGTCCGCCGGCAACCCTGGGGTTATCCTTTCGAGGGCTTACCCGGGGTGCCCGGCAACGGACACTTGGGGAGGACACCGTGCGGTTTTAGTTTAGGGGGGGCATCCGAAGGGATTTCCGCACGTAAAAAAAAAAAAAACTATAATACGTATTATTACGTACTAATAATACGTATTAATAAGTACGTACGTAACGTATAATACGTATTATATTGCTATCATTTTAGGTGGGCTATGATGTGTTTCGCCCATAGTTATATAATTCTAGGGATGCGATTATTAGGCAGTACTCTTTAGACACTCTTATTTTACACTACTCGTTTATCTGACTTCAATGATTTTTTAAAGGAATCAGTATGTTTGTAACGTTGTGGATTCTTTATAAATGAAATTAAAACTATATCCGTAAATTATTCGATATTTTAGTATGTTTCTATAATATATTACTAATTATCTATGGTTGTGCAAGCGAGATTGGACAGCACTAGCCCAGTCATCAACTGACGGCTCTTATATCGTTCCTTTCCTTGGTAACCTTCGCCGGGGAAAGTCACTTTGACCCCGTGGCCAACTGCTGTCGGCTCCGGGTAAGTTTTGAGATCAACATTTCCTACTCCTTCTACAGGTGAAGACTTTCCAGCGGTGCAGCTTATTGCCTGCTAAAATGCATGGCTTAACATATTTTAATTTACTGTGTGCTATTTCAGCCTACCTATTTAGTGCCACGAGGCCGATGACCCCTACGGTCAGAGGTCGCGGCACCAGCTTGTGCTGCCTACTTATATTCTTTTTACTAAAGCTTCTAGCTACGCTGCATTGCCGCTGGGAGATTCTCTTCACCTGCTATTTTAGCGGGTCACTTGGACGTAATTACCTAGTGACAAACTGACCCGCACTTTTTCTAATTCCAGGGTCTTCGCACCGGGCTTCGCACCATCTTAGCGGTAGCGAGGCACACCAGCGGAGACCCTGGCACGCCGGCAACACCACTAGCCACGTGTCCACTAGCTAAGTGCATACTACCATCTTTGCACAACGGACCGAACAACGCCACGGCAGAATATTTATTATGAATCCATCCCCTGAGGTTCATTTACTCAATTACCTTATATAAATATATGTAACTTTCTCTTACCGATTATAATCCTAATATATTGTAATCAAACTTTTATTTATCTCTGCTCGCCCTAGCCGGAAGTTAGCAATACATTACTTTATTAAATTTCACAGTGCATAAGTCACCCTTAAACTTTATGTAAACTTCATTTACAAACTTCGATAAAAACTTTTTAACCGTTACATTGGCGCCTTACAAGGTATTATTCTGCCGTAGGTATTGTGTGTTTGGTCCGTAAGTACTTTATTTCTTCTTATTTTCCTCTTTACTTTGCCAGTGGTGATTTTTTTCACCAATTTTATTGTTATTTTTCATTTTTACGTAAATGACGGTATTTGAAAATAATTATTAGTTTCATTTTTTTTATATTCAACTAAATAATGCATACTCATTTCCATTATATTAGTGAAATTACTCACCTATTTAACTAATCACCTGTGTTAAATTAACAACAGGGCTAATTAACATTACTTTTACAAATATTTTGCATTAGCATCTAGGCTGGTTTAATACCTCTTATGGTCATTTTAACTGTATAGTATACTGTTATACCACTGGTAAAGTAAGGATCTATTTACTTTTGTTTTCTTGGACTTGTTGATCTCAACCGTTATCTACTTACTTTTTATTCTATTTTTGTATAGGTGTCTGTCACTCGACACCTATTACCCAGTCAGTGAAGTTATCATACTTTTTATACTTGCTTACCTTTTATGTACATAATAATAACATATATTATGTTATTATATCAACCTATTGCTGGTTGAAATTTTTCTTTATTTTGATATATTAATACTATTTTGATGTATTATACACAAATAGTTTATTACTGACTGACAGGTTACATATATACTACTTGATTTTACTAGTACCTTATATTGAAGTAAATTACTTACTTAATTTATTTGTCAATCTCGCTCATCGCACCATAGCTTTTATTTTATCTTAACTTTGGGTTAATTTACCTTTTAAATTTAATACTTACTCAACTGTTTTGTAGTCAGTGTTGCTTGTTGTCGGATTTCTGTATCCAAATTAGCTTATGTATTTGAAAAAAAAAAAATGAAAACATAATTCTTTGAAAAGAAATACAAAGAATAAAAGATCTGTATACAACTAATAAAATCTTTGAAAAGAACAACAAAGATAATAAATACTTAAATTTTAGACCTCGTTTTGTTCTGCATATGGGATTGTTTTGTCTGGTCATTTCCCTGAGTCCTTTTAAAATGACTTGTGTAATAATGGAGCTTTTCATAACTTAATATAGGTAAAATAATCAATATATTTCATATAAAACATTTTTAATCAAACATAATACAATTCAAGAACCTAACCTAAACTAATAAATTTATTAATTAAATAGCAACCTAATTTCTTAACTATGAACAACACTTGTTTTGTTCTAACAATCACTATTGTTGTAAATATATGTAAATATTCAATAAACTTTGCTTATTACTTAAACAATATTATACACTATTGTGGCAAACAAGTATATACCTACACATACTTGTAACTAAAACTTGTATTTTATAATAACATTCCTTTTGTTATTGCACGGTGGTAATACACTACCTATATCTCAATACTACAATGGTCATAATGATATTTGTACCTAAAAAAGGGTCACCAATAAAATTTTAATTTCATGTACCTACCAACTTGTTCACATATTACGAAAACTTTTATAATTTAAATAACTCATCTATCCTGTTGGTAGACATGGTCTACAGGTCAATTATGTCTTCTTACTAAATAATGTAACACTTTTCAATTGTTATTACATCTTCGGTTCGTATATTTGAACATTTGATTTCTATCAAAGTTGTTTTGAAATTGTTTGAAACTTAGTTGTCAAACGTCATATGGTTTTGACAATCAAAAAGGTTGCCAGTATACTATAATATAAAATTACTACTAATTATTGTTTAAAAATTGACTTTTTTTTTAAAAACAAAATAAAACTATTCTTTGATGAATACCAACTTTTGGACTTTTTTAACTGAATATTAAATATTAATATCTTATAACCTATTGGTTAAATTTCTATCATGTTGTAATACTTTTCAGAGGATGACTGTTCCCTCTTATGTTTGTTTTTTTTGAACAAAACATTAAAATTTATTCACTGGTGAATAAAGAATAATATTTATTTTGGACTTTCCCCAAAATAATTTATTATATTTATATTTCAACTTATTAGTTTTTTCAACTTCGTAATTATTTTGCCTGTTGCAATTTTTTGTATGATCCGTTGGATCAACCCTAAAATGTCTTCATGGTCATTTTGAACTTGAAAAAAAAAAAAAAAATTTTTTACTTGTGCCACAAAATATAAATACAAACATATACGACTACAAAACATTAGATAAACTATCTACCTTGTTGAACCGTGGGTTCTTAATATTTTTGAAATTTGGAAATAAAAAAACTTAGGTTTTTTTTTTGAACACTAGTTGTTCAAATTGCAACTGATGTTTGCATACATACTCACTGATGTGAGTCAAATAATAAACTATTTTACTTTAATAACACTTTTAATAATAAATTGACTTGGTCATAACTTTGTTCATTATATATTTTTGACAATTTAATTGTCTTTATTGTATTAAATCATATTATCCTACCACTACTATATATTTTCTTCTTCTTTTCTCCTCTCTTTGAGATGGAACTTTGAACTTCATGTTCGTTTTCTTTTATTATTAGGCTTTGCCTAGTAAAGGTTGTAGTGGGTCGGTTGGCGTTTTAAACCAACTGATGTTGTTTTTGGGTCCGTTGGCGTTTTAAACCAACGGATACCTTATTTTTATGGTTTTGTACCATTTGTGGGTCCGTTGGCGTTTTAAACCAACGGATACCTTTTCTTGGAGCTGGGATATTCAACCAGTATCTGGGTATTGTTCTTTTCTTATGGTTTTATACCATTATTATGATGAGCGGTCGTGCAAACTCAGTTCCAAAAACAAGCCTTATTGCATATCTTTGTTATGTCTTCTTCCGAGCGGTTGCAAACTCGTTAAATAAGCCTCATTGCAGATGCGGTAATGTATACTTCTAAAATAAGCCCTATACTAAAAACATAACACTTTCTCTTTTATAGTCGAAAATATATAGTGGTATTTATTGCTCTTTTTCTTCCCATTGAAATTGTTGTCTGTGACATTTCAATGTTTACCATCTTGCTAGATTTACGTCTGAGTCTCCAGCGCCTATTATCCTGGAAACTCTCTTCGGAAGGAAGCGTGTGCTACGTTATTTAAGTGGTAACCGCAAAGTATGGATGAAAATGATAGAGGAGGTATGTAAGAAAGTATGTATGTGTAAGCGTAAGTCAGGCATTGTATTGAGCAGTACAGTATCGGGTTTTTGGGTAACAAAAACCCTGAACTAATTGAGGGGGTATTGTAACGTTGTGGATTCTTTATAAATGAAATTAAAACTATATCCGTAAATTAATCGATATTTTAGTATGTTTCTATAATATATTACTAATTATCTATGGTTGTGCAAGCGAGATTGGACAGCACTAGCCCAGTCATTAACTGACGGCTCTTATATCGTTCCTTTCCTTGGTAACCTTCGCCGGGGAAAGTCACTTTGACCCCGTGGCCAACTGCTGTCGGCTCCGGGTAAGTTTTGAGATCAACATTTCCTACTCCTTCTACAGGTGAAGACTTTCCAGCGGTGCAGCTTATTGCCTGCTAAAATGCATGGCTTAACATATTTTAATTTACTGTGTGCTATTTCAGCCTACCTATTTAGTGCCACGAGGCCGATGACCCCTACGGTCAGAGGTCGCGGCACCAGCTTGTGCTGCCTACTTATATTCTTTTTACTAAAGCTTCTAGCTACGCTGCATTGCCGCTGGGAGATTCTCTTCACCTGCTATTTTAGCGGGTCACTTGGACGTAATTACCTAGTGACAAACTGACCCGCACTTTTTCTAATTCCAGGGTCTTCGCACCGGGCTTCGCACCACCTTAGCGGTAGCGAGGCACACCAGCGGAGACCCTGGCACGCCGGCAACACCACTAGCCACGTGTCCACTAGCTAAGTGCATACTACCATCTTTGCACAACGGACCGAACAACGCCACGGCAGAATATTTATTATGAATCCATCCCCTGAGGTTCATTTACTCAATTACCTTATATAAATATATGTAACTTTCTCTTACCGATTATAATCCTAATATATTGTAATCAAACTTTTATTTATCTCTGCTCGCCCTAGCCGGAAGTTAGCAATACATTACTTTATTAAATTTCACAGTGCATAAGTCACCCTTAAACTTTACGTAACTTCATTGAAAACCTTATATAAAAAAAATTAACCGTTACATGTTCACAAGTAACGGACTGGTCGCGGGTTCAAGTCCTGTCCTGGATGTTAAATTTTTCCAATCTAAATAAATTTATGTGTCTTGCACCTTAGAAATCAGAAATAATTTTTTGTTACAAATACATAATAGTTTAATTCTATACTTTACTTATTTTTTTACAGATATTTACTGCACAAACCAATAAGGTTTAGCTGTTAAGGAATCGACCTTACGACCGAGAAGTTCCAGGTTCGAATCCGGGCCATTACGCTACAGACGTTAACCTAACACAAGCAATTTAGCTTAGCTAGAAGTGTTACCGGGAATACTGGACTGAATTCTAGAACTCTCATTTCAGTATTTCAGTTCATTTCAGTCTGCTTTTTAAAGAAAATTCCCTCAGTATTTTTTTATTTTTATTTTATAGACTTATTACACAGCGCCATCTAGGCCCAAACTAAGCAGAGCTTGTCATATGGGTTCTAGAATGCGGATAAACATACTTCGTTTTTTTTTTGTAAATAAATACATACTATTCATAGAACCACCCAGACCAATACAAATATACATATTTGCAATGAGCGGGAATCGGACCCGCGACCTCTGACTTAGCAGTCGAATGCTGTATGAGGCAGCTATTAATTAACAAGAGGATATTACGAAGATTCCTCGCCGAAAAAAGATTGGCTTAATCTGACGCGAAAGTTTCAATTAAGCCCGAGGTCCTCTGTGTCCCTATACGTCACAATTTTCCCCCAAATTCCGTAAATAAATCGCACAATAGTTCTATCTGTTGATAGAAATATCTTCCCGTCGTCAATCAGTGTGCGCACATCGGCAGGCAATCTATCACAAAAGAGCTTAACAAACGTTCACAAATTGTGTGCGCGATTGCAGATAATAGGCGTGTGTTGGAATTGGAGTATGTTCGATTGTACCATACATTTAGGACTGACTTCACGGTAGGCATAGGTTTTATGGGTCAAATAGAAACAGACCTTAATAACTTCATAACAAAGTAGAAATTTAAGTGATTGCCATGCTGCAATTTTTTTTACGACATTCCACACAGCGCTTTCCAAACCCAATGTAAGCATAATTTAACTAGCTTGTGTAATGAGTTTCAGAATGCGGATAAACACCACCGCGACCCGTTCACCCACAAACTGCTCCCACTGGTGGATGCAAGGGGAATTTGGGTTTACCCGTACATCCACTGCACCTTTATAGGGCGGGAAAAGTAAATATTATCGATATTTACTTTTTATTACATGATAAATGATTAGACGACAAAATTCTCACCTACATAATTTTAATTTCGTATTAAATAAATTCTTAACGCAACTTTTCCAAGAAATGACCATTGACCAATGCTTATTTCTTTGTGCAAAAGTTGCAATTGTGCTTGAAGTATCTGATAGTCTCTTAATTTATAATGTCCGTCTCGTGAATCATTTAATTTAGAATTTGGCGTTAAATATATTTTAAATATATTTTTGTCAAGGCTCGTGCACGCGCGTCTATCTTTTTTGCCTTCCATAGGGTCTATATAAAATGGTTATAACACCGATAGATTATAATATTAGGAAAGAAATTGTACTCATCGGAAACACAATCATCTTTATGTAATGTCTTTCCATTAATATCCTAGGAATTAAGGTTTGTTAGAGAGGGGGGGGGGGGGGGTAGGACAAGGGGTCCACTTTTCCCCCCTCACAAAAATGGGGCTTAAGAAGGACCTCACAAAAATTGGGGAGTAGGCGTTTGGGGAAGTGGGCGTTTTGGGAAGTGGTCCTTATGAGTCAAAGGGACATTTTCATCCATTTCACAATAAATGTCGAAATGTAATCAGGGAGCAATTAACGATGACAAATGACATTGTGAATAAAATAGACAATACTTATTCGTTATTAAGTGGCCAGTATAATCCCGATATGTATAACCATGACGGGCATACACGAGTACTTTGAATATAATTCGAAACCTAGTACCGATGTCTTCCCGAGCAAGGGGTCAAGAAGATATCGGTACTAAAGATTCCTCATGTCTCCCCCAGGGGTTTGACCAGGGGAGACACGGGTCCGAAGACAGAAAGTCTACCCAGGACCTCGAAACTTATGCCTCGTAACCAATGAGGTAGTTCAATATTATGAAGTACCTATTTATATTCAAAGCGACGGCAATAATGAGAATAAAAGAGAATGGAATGAAATTAAATGGTTCTGGTGTTCGTATAAATGTTCCTTATTAGCGATATTTATGAAGAGTCATTACGCGGTCTCACACTGAGGGATTATTTCAATAATTCACGACCCAAAACCGGATAATTTAACTACCGAGCGGTGTAAGTCTTGAGTGGTTGCAGGTTTACCATTTTTGAGTGTGGCGGATTTGCATAATTTGAAATAAAATTTGATTGATGTTAATCAATAAGTTTTTGTCGCAAATTAATTTCATAAAAAATGTTAGTATAATTTATATATATATATATATATATATAGGTATATGTAAATAATTATTGTTAAAAGAAAAAATACTTGGTAATTACAAAGAAAACCTGCAAGAACAGTGTTGCGGCTTTAGTCGGTTCAAGCCCGACATAACCGCCCCCGCTGGCGGGGGGGGGGGGAGGGATGGTGCGCTCTTTACCGTGCATATGTAAATACAAAACTCAGATATATAAACATATTAGCAAAAAAATCTGATAGTAAGGGATCAATTTTAATGGAAGCGTATAACAATAATATACAAATAACCAAGTAAAACGGATATCATTCGCGTTTCGAAGTTTTATGACGTTTATTGATACAAATACAAAAGAAGAAACCTCTTATCACTTGGACCGTCCTCAACGCGTGGCGTATTTTTACCTCACCTTGGTGAAATGTTCCGGCGCGTGGAATCGTAGGAATTTTTCATTGAACGGAACAAGGCCCCCGTCCTAAACGATTCTTAACTTTGTCCCGTATGTAGCTTTAGATAGCTCTGTGCCTTTGCGCGAAAGATTAAAGAACATGTATTGTTTTTTTTATGTTCCTGTTCAGATAAAAGATGAGATAATTCAAGGAAACCTTTAATAAAATAGCTCTGAAAACAAGCCTCTGGAGACTTTAGGAATGTATAAAGTAAAACAAACTGAAACCATTGAAAGCAATTAATTGAATGGACCACACAATTTTCTATTTTCTGTCACTTGACAATTCTAATTTAATTATTTTTATTTGAAATCTGTCCACACTGTAGAGGTCTAGGCAACGAGACAAACCTCTGCAGTACCAGTTGTTTCTTTTTCGTGTCGAAACCCCCCCCCCGCCCCAGCCAGTGAGGGTGGTTATGTTGCGTTTGAACCGACTAAAACTATGGATGCCGTCTCGGGTCTTCAGTCGCCGGGGTGCAAGGTGGCCCAAAAGGCATTTCCTCGCACCCCATCTCTACGAGAGACGAAATCCCCTTGGTTACCCACCCGCCGGCCAGAGGGGGCGGTTATGTCAGGCTTGACCCTAGAGATAGAGAGCATATCCCTCGTACTCCGACTGACCCTGGGCCATCTCTGGTTTCGAGATGGCCCCCTCGGGTTTGGGAACCACGGTGTCCCCGTCTTGCCCCGGTTTGGGGCAGGGGCGCTAGCCGCCCTGCCGTCCCGGCCTGCTTCTGCTGGGGTGACAGGCGGCCACACCTACTACCCACAGGCCTGCGCTCATGGAGGACGGAGGTCACTAAGCGACCTTCGGCGCCTGAGTCGCCTGCGACGCGCCGCGAGCATGTCGCGGGCTTGGCGGCGAGTTCTGGAACTATCCCGGGCGCGCTCCGCCATCTCCTTCGCGAGCATGTAATGCTCGCAGAAGGAGCTACTAATTACATTTAAAAATTACTTATTAATGTAGGTATATATCCCTGAAAGGGTACGCAGTGGGTATTATTAAATTAACACCCCACCATGTTTTCAGTAGGTACTACGTGATATGTAGGTATTAGAATTTGAACTTATTACCACTTCCGAGAACTTTTCGCAAGTTCTCTGCTGCTACCAAGAAAACAATAATATACTGGTGGACACGACAATGCAACCTGGTACCCAAGGCACCTGATCCCTTAAATTACTACTGCAGCAGTACGGAACCTGGCAACGTGCCTAGTGATGGCAAAAAGCCTATCCTGAAGAGATAAAAACGGAGAGAAATGAAGAGAATTGACAAAAAGGGCTAGCAATACACATCGCTCCTTTATCATCATCTTAGCGTTGTTCTCGGTCTTTTCCCGGTCTTTTAGTTTAGCTTTTATGGGAGCGACTACCGACTGACCTCCGAAACCCAAAAGTAGAGTCTACGCTAGAGCCTCATTAGTCACGGGACTCCTCACCATAGATTCATAATTTTGGCGCTCTTACACTATTTTACAGATGTCAGGTGACGATCTCATATAGAATCGTATAAAATGAATTTAGTAATCCACTTTCTCCTGATATAACAACCGTTACACACCCAATGTCGATGGCAAATGATGTTATGGCATATGATAATTATGGTATGTGATAATTATGGCATGTGATAATTAGGGTATGTGATAATTAGGGCATGTGATAATTAGGGCTTACAATGATTATGACAAATGATGGTATGGTGACTTGGGATGGGAAACAAAGCTTCTAGCA